>JAMXBD010000132.1:1200000-1779934 GCA_024138025.1 Combretum micranthum
GTCCTTTTATTATATTATGTGTTATTACAGTAATTAAGAATTTTTACAAAAGGATGACCAATATTATAGAATTTATAAATTTTAATTATAGCCATTATTTTTAAACAAATGCATTTGAGCCTCTACGTATATTTAAAATGCACGTATGACGGTTCCCATCATGCTCGTACTCCACCGATATTTTTAATGCGTTATTCCACAATATTACCCTATTGTATTGGTACGGAGTAAGAACGAAAGGCTTTGAAAGAACAAGAAAAAAAGCATCTCCATTTATAATATGTGAAGCTTTATTATTAGATATTTTTACATGACAAATAATCTTCAGTAAGATAACATATTCAAATCCTCTACAATTGTCCTTAAAATATTAGCCTCAATTTAATAACCTAAGAAACTGAAAAAAAAAAAAAATCAATTAAGTAATTTTCTTTTTTAGAAAAAATGTCAAATTTTGTACCTGAACTTTATATAAGAGATTCAATTTGGTACTTAAATTTTGAATAAGTCAATTTAATATCTGATTAAAATTTTCATAAGTATTTTTATTACCTTACTTACACTATTTACTTTGTTGCTTGACGAAGAAAGATAACCTATTAGCGGCTAATGTTGTTAGAAGAATTAGTAAAAATTCAATTACGTAATATTTCGTCTATGCCAGTAAATAAAGCAAACAATGTTAAGAAAATAATAAAAATAGCCATAAAGAAATTAATTATGTATTGAATTGGCAAATTTAAAAATTAGATATCAAATTGAATTTATATATAAAGTTCCGATAGCAAATTTGATATGTATCCTTTTTCTTATCATATGCCCACAAAATGCATTCATTTTATAGCATATAATCTCCAACTCAAATTGAGCGAATAGAGGACAATTGGTGAAGAATAACAACAACAATTTGATGAAAAATAGCAAGAATCATCCTTTTCTTTTTCAAATTATTGTTCCATTCTTTATCGATTTTATTCCTAATCATGATAGCCTCTTTATAATGGATTTGGCCATGAGAAAAACCTATACAATATGCACAAATACCTACAAATCGTGCCCTCTATTTTGAATTAACTTTTCACCCATCCTCAATTATTTTTCGTTTATACAATTTTGAATCGAAGATTCTATTCCATAAAATTAAAGTATATTATAGCTCATTTTCGGTTAAATAAACTAGCTTCTCAAATGTAGGTACTATGAGTTCACTAATTCAAGGTTAATACTTAAAAGACAGTGGCAAAGGTGGAATTCCTTAAAATTTTCAATTTAAAATAAAGAGTAAACAGTTAATTTTCCATCCTTACATTCCGTTACATACTGCAAAATATCTAAACATGGAATCCTTGAACTCTCTTTTTTCTCCTTCTTTAGTTCAGCGGTCCCTATCTTTGTTTTCTTACCGTTTCTTTCCTCATTGTCATTAATCAGTGCATTGCCTTTGCTACAATTTGATGGTACGCGATTTTTGTCAACTCTAAATAGACCTTTAACTCTAATCCCTGGTGTAGTTAAACGGAGATTTCAGGATTTCTCTTATAAGTTATCAACACCACATAAGAACAATGAGTGAACTAAGCACTACTTATCAAACCTTGATAAGATTATGGGAAACATTAGACAAGCACAATTGTTTCTTAAAGGAGATCGCTTTGAAACAAGAAACTGGTTAAGATCAACCTATCAAATCTTTCATTAAGTGTTCCAATTGTTTAGGCTACTAATTCATTGTTTTCCTTTATCTTGATCCTCTTAAGCAATAGGATATTGATTGTATTAGGATTAGATGGAAACCTTAAGCATAGCATAAATATATTTATAGTGCAAATCGGTTAATGAATGTCGTGATTTATGACACGGTTTAATAACAAATCTCCTGGAATATTAATAGCTTCCAGCAGTAATAGATTATAAAGTTGTTTAATTAATTGGAAAGTTTATTTCATGGTTAGAAAAATTTGGGGGGGAAACCATATACTTGAAGGTTAAAGGTGTTCAATATATTTAAGAGTTAATTGGAGCAAAGCTTAGGATAAATGGATAAAAAGGAACCTCATTTAAACCTAAAAGATACCTTAAGAGAAGACTAAGTTGCACAATAGAACAATCTAGGTGAACTGGGTTTTAGATTGAAGAGCAGATTGAACCCAATTAACCGCAGTTAACTCACCCTATGACTATATTCCAATGGCTCCACCCTAGGCCTAGGGACTAAGGTAGTCAAAATGACCCTTTAATGACGTAATATCACTCTATTGAGATTAAAATTGAATAACTAAAGAAGAAGTTAAGCATTAGTTGTAGAATTGTGTTTTTGATAAATTGTATAGGAATTGATTTATCTTGAGGAATCTTGGTCTTAGTTATAAATCTAAAATTTGTTAAGGTAAGAAGTTGATTGCCAAGTATATGATGATTGTTGTGTGATGCATATACTCATAGGTTAGATGAAGCTGGCTAATATTATTTACTAATAAACACATATAATTATTTGTATTTGATCTTGTTGAGATATGTGAACAGTAACTATGAGTGAGGTTTCCATGCCTTTGGAAAGGAAGGATCATGAGACGATGCAATAACTAAATGCTTAGGCTATTAAGAAATAATTGTTGTTAGACTAGGTCAGTGAGAAGGGAGAAAATTGTAATACGATGTCTAGTGGTGCAGAACGTGGATTCTAATATTTTAAATCAATTGTGCTCCAGATGGCACAATATGTACAATAGAATCAAGATGAGATCGCTTCGTTGACATTCTTTTTATTGGTGGTGTAGACTAAGATTGCACCTTGTATGCTTGTTATTATGATAATATGGTATGGTATGTGATGTTGGTGTTATTTTAGCTTTAGACTATGTGTAACTTGTAACTAATGGATGTTGTAATTGTGTTATATGTTTTGTTATAGTAAATATTAATTAACCTAATAGATCATATTTGTTACATTAAGTATTTATAAGCCTTTTTGCAAATTGGCATGTGTGTGTGATGAAGTAATTACACAAGGATCATCTCGTGCATCAAGTTGTGTACTATTCTATAACTTGTGGCAATCCCCATAGAAGTGCACAACCAATGCATGAGCTCGTGCACAAGCACATGCATTAGACCATTTACTATTTGGTGACTTGCATGGTTCTATGACCTACACAACCTCCAATACGGCTAGCCTATGCACATTGTAACTTCTTCAAATTTACCCTTTACTCTCTCAAAAACAATTGAAGTACATTTAACTCCTTCCTCGGAAAATTTTTAATTACTAAATTGTAATACTTCCATACTTTATATTTCCATAGATTAGCAATAATAGTGTAAGGGAGGAAACTATAGATTGTAAATCATAGATAAGTTTGAATATATAAATGATTTCGAATATTTTAATTACTCTACAATTTAGGTTAGAGGGTTTTTATATAAAGGACAAATCAGCTTACTAGGTATGCACATACCTTACTCCTTGCTTATGTCTATTAGGATAGAATCATAAATTGACCAATTGAATGGCCAATATAATGTTTGTTTGTTGCATGTGTTTAGTTGTGGTTAGTAGATTGGGAATACCATTGATGTTAATGCAATACCTCAATGATCCTTATATAACATTGTCCTGAATGAATTTCACTTAGAGAAAATTATGGGTAGATATAGGTGTTCCGGTGTCATGGTTATTGGGAAGCACCCGATGTGCCTAAAATGCTGGACACAATGATCTCGAAGGGTCTGATCAAATCTGATAAAGATGATATTTTATGGGTTTTTAATATTGGATACAATGAAATTAAAGGATATGATCGACATTGATATAGGATATGATGCGCTGAATTAACTTGAAATAAGCTCACTCTCATTTGATATTACTCACAAACAAGATGAAGCGGTTTGTTCGCCACAATCTATAGACAGATTGATAAGAACGGGATGTTCAACTCTCGATCACAAGGATCGATAGGAACTAAATCTTGCCACAATCAAACAAGTGATTGGTAAGAGAAATATTGAGAAAACTCTCAAACACATTTGTCAAATATCCAAAGCTCTCTTTACAAAAGAACCAAGGTCTATGTATATAACCTAAAACCAAAAGGAGGCTAAAAGTCAATAAAATAAAACTAAAGAAGCGGATAAATATAAGCTGGTGGCCTACTAGCGGCTTATAGGTGGCCTGAAAATTATTTGAATCTTAGGTATCTCAAAGTCGGCAAAAAGGCTAACGGCGTGACTCATCTATACCAACGGCTTAAGGTCAGCCTTCATCTCCTACGTGAGATCCTTCAATACTTCTTATGCTTCCTTTATGAATGCAAGCGTTCTTCAAATTAAACTTGGAATCGAACTGGAATGAACGTAGCTTGGTGATCTGATGCTCATCATCTTCCTAGGCTTGTTAAAGATTTGTCCTCAAATCTTGAAGCAACAAGGAAGAGTTAAACACATGTAACACAATATTGGCCTCACCATTGCATACTTCGTTCAAGTGTTGAAACTCTCCTCTCTTTCTAACTCCTCTCCCCATATGCATCCTCTTCATAACAAAGTTCTTTTCTCTTGTATGGTATGCATCTGATCATGAGCAATTCTAATCTCTTCAGGCTTCATAGGATGTAAAACACTACCCTTACTACCCTTCTGAAAAGTATAGCCATTCGAGTATCCATCATGGATAACTCGGTTGTCAAATAGCCAAGGCCTTCCAAGAAGTAAATGGGAAGCCTTCATAAGTAATACGTCACAAGTTACCTCGTCTTGATACCTATCTCCAATAGAGATTGGTATCCTAACCTGAGAATCAACAAAGAGATAGCCCTAGTCATTCAGTGACTGAAGTCTATAAGGACTGGGATGTGATACTGTAGGAATTTGCAGCTTCAAAATCAATTGGTCAATCACCTAAAAAATATACTAGATCATGCCCAAACCCTATTCTTCCGCCAATTCCACCAAAAATCAACATCACACACCAACAGTTCAACCAAAACATATATCCACCAAAACATATATCCACCAACAACATAGTGAAAACTAAAGAAACACAATATAAGAAATGACTACATGATTTGTTCATATCTTTATATGAAAAGTAAATACATAGTAGATTCAATAAAAAAAAATGCCAATATCATCTACTGCTGCCTCCGCCTACCCCTCCTCTATCAAACAAATGTATGCAGTACTAGCCTTGGCTATGGATTTAACTGCTACTAAGGATGATCCATAGATGGATCCACTTGAATGAAGCCCTCCCGCATATCATCAAGCAATGTTGGACACCTCTTCTATGGAGCTTTTGGTTGGGTAGGTAGGTGGGAAGGGAAGGGGAGTTCTCAAGCATGGGAGTGTCTAGTGGATGTAGATACGATGACGACAAAAGTTTAAGCTCATCAAACTAATCATGTGGGGGGAAGACCCATCTCTAATATCTCTAACTATGTTTCAATTTTACCCTCACCCCCGACCCTGCCCTCACTTCTCTCTTTGAAGCCTATGTCTCTATGCTTGTATAGGCTGAGGCAGCAATACATCATCATCACTATCATCATAATCGGAATGGGCGGGTGCTGGTGATGGTGCATCCTGAATATTGACACCCATGAACTCATCTACTGCATAAATAATAACTCGTGCAGTAGATAGGCTATCAGTTGGTGGCATATCAAGCACCTAATATATGAAATCAGCTTGCAATAGGTAATAAACAACAAGATTAGGATGTAACACACAAAAAATAAAACAATAGCTTCACAAACATAGATTGAACTTATCATATATCCTATCATAGCACCCATACAACTAATCCAAGGTCTAGTAATCCCCTGATACCATGCAAAATACTTTGTAGAAGTACCGATAGGTCTACAATGCGATCACGTCAATCATCCCACTTTGTTATCCACCTGACATGCTCCAATACCTAGTTCTGCTCTATATATTTACGCAAGTCTAACTCATGGAGGGCTCTTACATCAAATGCAGGGGCAAGGATTCCCTAGAACCCTCTAAACTGTCTACGTATCTGGTTTGGATATTTACGCTTCACAACATGGAAGCACACGGGAGGCATGCAGGCACCCAATATATCATGGTAGTACTCTGAGAGATTTCCATAATATCTACATAAGGCTTCAAATGACCAATTAAAAAAATAAGTTAGTAATAGCGAATCAAAATAATACACATGGAAATAAAAGACCATATAGAATTTATAAAATCGCACCTATCTCGGGATCTGCTGATCAAAAGCTTTGTAATACTAGAATAGGAAGTGTGTGGGGCGCTGCTTAGCGTAGTAACTTATCTCTAATGACAACCTTATGGAATAGCTCAACCTAATGTTTCATCCTATTTATCTTAAATTGATTACATATAATGGCCAAGATTTGCTCACAGATAGAATTCTTACACACATTAACCACAACAATCGGTCGACCATCGTAACAAAAACCATCATTCACTTCCACAATGTTGACATGAGCATATGGCACAAACTTAGTCTTGTCCATTTCCACCGCTACCCTACTTGCTAAAAAAAAAAAAGTTATGCATGAAATGGGACCATGATTTGTTCTAGTTTGATCAAAGTTTTACATTACTTAAACGTCACATATAAGCTGTATTGGGTTTATCAAAGTTTACCATTATTGATTTATTGATGATTATTGATAGATTCATTACTTTGGTTTAAGAAATACAACATCAAAAAGGTGAACATAAAAAATTTTCATGTGGACAACAATGTGAGCATTAGAAACTATCAATGTCATCATCAACTATTTTTAGATAATATTAGTAATTACATATTGATATGAAAGTAGGAAAATCATACATTGCTCCCTTTTTTTTTTTTTTTCTTTTTGTTAAGGTATGAATTATATTAACTTTTAACATTTAATGATACCAGCAACCATGCTTATTACTTATATTTACCATTAACGTATAATGTAGCTTCACAAATTGAAATCAACATATAGTGCGGGGATACACATCACCAGAAATCAACATTATAGCATCAAGAATTACAAGAAATTAAATCGACACTTGGGTGATGTGTAATGAATGGAATTGACTAAGATATCGCATTAATTTGGTCAAAAGATCACTAGGGTTCAATTTAGGAGTTAAGGTTAAGGTTTAGGCACTTAAATGTTTGAGAGGATTAGGGGAAGATCGATGAGGAAGGAGGAGAAAGAAGGCTCGTGTTATTAGCCCTACTAACCTCGTCTCTTGAAGAAACGAGGTCAATATAGCATAATACTCTCCTCTCTTCAAAAAGATGAGATCAACCACGTATTATCTTGTCTCTTCAAGAGATGAATTTAAGTTGTCTAAAATCAATATTGTTTTCATCCTAGTTTTATTTTTATAATTTTTTTATAAATTAGTAATATTAATTTCCTTTTCCTTAATATTTCCACATCATATGCTATTTAATTAAGTATTATAAGGCTTACTAGTAGTAGGCGTAGTGTAGATCAAGCTAGTCAAGTTCGCCCCCTGAATTGAACCAGTATGATATGTAGACATCATCACAAGTTGGGACAAAATCGAGAACTAACTTGACCCCTCACTGCCGATTCTGGTTAGTTAAGACGGTTCAAAGCTCAGAACCCTCGGTTCTAGAACCGAGCATTAGATCTATGGACCCGATGGTTGCATGGTAGGTTTGGCCAGCAAAATATATATATATATATATATATATAAAGATAGAAACAAAAATCTAAAAAGGAAAGTCAAAGAAGATAAAAGATGACAAAAATGCAATTTATTTTTGCCCAAAAAAATTTCTAAAAACTCAAGCATTATTGTTGTTGTGCAAATTATTTCTATTGATAGTGAATGTCAAAACTATTTGACATAACAAATAAAATATGAGGAGAATGACATGTAAATAACAATATATATATAGTTAAAAGTGAACAAAAAAATTCAATAGTATTGTCAATAGAAATCTTAAGTCTATTGTCTCATTTGAGTACATTCATCAAAAACCAATTTAAAAAAGGAAAAACAATGGACAATTCACAAAACCGGTGGAACCAAAACCGAACTGTGAAAATTGATAGTTCCTTAAAACCGAGAATAGGTTGGCCTCCATGAGTGTGATTCCAATTCCACTAAAATTGGAATCGCAAACCGGCGGTTCAGGTTCGGTTATAAACCCGATCCGCATCGTAACGACCTCTAAAGGTTCGTTCCATAATTTTCCCAAAAAAAAAAAGACCAAATCGATTTATGGTTCAAACATTTTTTTTTAATTTTATAAAATTACAAAATATTATATCAAAAAGATTTAACTACACATTTCTTATCACTAATGTAATAAGATTTGAAATTAATTATTTACCTAAATAAATATATAAAACTTATAATAGGAAGAAATTTCATCCATCATAAAACTATAATTGTATAATAGTTTCATCCTTAGAATTATTTTGAACAATAATGATATAATAGACTATAAAATTAAAATATGCGAATCCAATATAAGGCATAAATTTCAATTCATAGTGTTTCTAATCAACACATTGTTAATTACCTATACTAGTTAATAACTAGATAATAGAAGTAGATTAATCAATAAGAAAAATAAATAAAAATGTCCATAACAATTTAAAACTTGAGAATTAATTTATTTGTAAAAACACTACTAACTGAAATATGACATGACTAGTCTAATTTTATTCACATGAAGAATGCATATATAAAAAAAAATAAAAGGAAAAATTAAAAATAAAAACAATATTTTTGAGGGATTTTTTTTATAATATGTGAAATGATTTAATTCAAGATCGCAAACTGAACCACAAACCATTATGAAAAAAAATGAAATTTTAATATGGTTTGGTTCACGATTTAATCAATTTTTTTACACAACCTTAAAGCTTACACAAAAATAGAAGGAATAATGTAGCATTTCTAAAAGTAGAGTATTCATGATTTTTTCTTTTGAAAAAATTATTAGAATAGTTAGTGCAAGCTCTACACATTGTTGTAAAGTTTCTTTAAATACTTATATGATAAAGCAAAAGACCCTACAAGAAACTTACTAACAAAAATGATAAGATAAGTGAGCCTTCATTAGGTTTGTTTGTTTCATCTTTTCTTTTTTTTTTTAAATATTTTTTTTATCGTTTTCAAACATATATTTATTAAGAAATAGATATAAATAAAAAAAAATACTATTTTTACTCATAAAAAGACCAAACAAATTAAATATAAATAATATATATATTGGATATTGGTAAAACACAAAAGAATCGGTCAATCCTAACCGATAATAAAGACAGTTTTTTTTTTTACCTCGAGTCACGAGTCCCAACGAAGACCCGCCAACCTTATTTTAATTAATTTAACTATTTATATTTTACTAATATGTGAGAGCAAAGCATGGATCTGTACTTTTTTAATTTTTTTTTTCTTTCACCGTCAGATTGCATTTAATTTCATAATATTTGTTTTCACATTTTGACCTGCGTCAGATTGATCGCCGCAAAATATGTCGGCAGGCTATTGCTTTGCTTTTCAACGTGTTAACGTTTTGTCCTTTTAATAATAATAATAATATGAGTATAACCTTCACTATTTCTTCAATAATTTTGTTACCACTACCACGACAATAATTTCTAAAAGAAACTAATAAAAGCATTTCACAAAATATCTATTATAACTCGATTGCAATAGTATGCGGAGTTAATCAGTAATTGAAAAAAAAATTGCAATATATTGAATTAGACGAAGAAATTATTAGAATAAAAACAAAATATCTATTATATCCCTATTATAATAGTAAAATATTTATTATAAATCTAAGGATAGTGTCAATTGATATTTATTATTTTTTATATGATAGGAATTCATTACAAAAAATTACTAATCTGTATTTAAAATATAATTAAAAATCATATAAAATAAGAGAGAAGTTTAAATATTAAGAATTATCCAAGTAGTGTAAAAATGATAATGATACGAGATTTATAAAAACGTTCAAACAATAAAGAATAAATTATTAAGAATTCTCTTAAATAATGGAGATAAGGTGAAAAAGTACTTAAAAAGAAAAGTCAACTAGATACTTAATTGACACTTGTGCTCATAAACAAGATGATAGAAGTTTATTAAAAAAGTAATTATCACATTTATTCCTTTTCCTTTATCAATTTTTATAATAAACTACATAAAATTTAAACCTTTCAACTTTGATAACTAAACATTGCTCTTTGTGCAGATAAAGTTTTGCCAAATTTTGCAATTAACCATCTTATTAAAATAAATATTATCGGATCTGCCTATTTATGTCTCCATTCTCAACATGATCAGAGATGTATATATATTTTCATGCGCTGAAAACGGTAGGTGATAAGCTTCCAAGGAACCAATGTGTGAAAGTCCTCCCAAGACCAAGCCCTACTTGATGTGCTGGCCAAGCCACCAATAAAAACGTTAATATAGACAGAACAACCTTGCTGAACAGATTCCTATGTTGACCAAGCTGAATAGATTTTCATGAAAATAAAAGTTGAATTGAGTATGAATCAATGCACATGGGTTGGGAAAAAAGATTCAGACCTCATGGACCATTTACATAAAGGCAGCTAAGGCCAGCTCCATAAGAGTAGATAGATAGAAATGGCCATGAAGAGACTGCACACTCCAATGTGCATACTTAGCACCTAATAGCGCCTTATCCTCGATCTATTCTTGGAGACATACCCACATATTTCCACTTTTCATTATTCAAGTTACAAACATCAAAAGCTAATACATACACATTTTATTAACAGACTAAAACTCTACTAGTATACATGGCATAATGACAATTCTAAAGAAGGGCAACAACTAAGTTACCAAGAAGGAACAACAACTATGGGAAGAATGCAATTCAATCCAAGAGTACACTTGCTTACCATGCCGTTAAGGGATAACTGCAGATACACCCTTAATACTATTACTAAGGTGGATATATCACCGAAACTCCTGCAATATTCCTCTACTTATCCATGACTTCTAAAAAAATTATGCTTACTTTCCCAATTATCATTAAAAACCCATAAGTAGTGCTAATTTTGGAGTTTTTGTGATGTTTGGAGAGGTAAGTACATATTTTTAATAGTTATATGTAGTGGAATGCACATTATGCAGGTATTTGCAGTTTGCTGTAAAACAAATTAATTGTTGTGTAATCTAATACCAGCAAAATATTATTAGTCTTTAGAAGATTTTGCCATAGGGTCACCCAAAAATAAGGCCAAAATTTTATTTTGATTTTCCAAGTCTTGACACTGAATTTGGTGAAAAGTTAAGAGAGGTTGGCTTTAATGAATACACTATTCCTATGAGAAATATAGCAAGCTAGAAAGCATCTCATTTTCAATTCGTGATTGGTAGTATCATAGATGATCAAAGGTTCATTTCTGACAAGCCCATGCAATTATAATTTAAGATTTTCTGCAGAAATCGCCCTAGCTCACACTCTTATGTTCATAACTTGGTATCAAGGCCATATGTCATGGGGCAATAACAAGTTGCAAGAAAGGATCATGGAACTTCTTCAGCATTTTGCCAAAGAACTGTGATGATGAAGGTGGAAAGAGAATAGAGCAGTAAAGAGAGAGGGATGGCTAGGAAAGTTTTTTCTTCCAACTGGAACAGCTTAATTACTCAGCTCTGATCAAGCAAACGCATGGTCACAAGGGACCTAACAGCAGCCTACCAAGTGGCACATGAGACGAGCAGGTTGTGCATCACATAAAGTGCAAGGGGGTTTGCGCATGTGCATGTGTGTTCAAACCCATGAACATATAAATACTATGGAGCTACACAATGCTAAGGCTGTTAAATATATGCATCTGCACTGGAGAGGTGATTGGAAGCAAGCCTTCAAGCATGAATTAGCCAACAAATCAAAAAGGAGTTTTGGTTTGGGGTTATAAGAATCCAAAAGGAGTTTTGACAAGAGCCAAGCAACTTCCTTTTCCTTGATCTAAACCTTATACCTTTGTGTTATTCAAAGTGATTTCCATGTTTTTTAGTAATTCAAACAAGAAATTGCACTAATCAACAAAAAAATATAATGCATTCAATGATCATAACATATTTCCTAGATATGAAGGGAACAATTGTCTCATATTAGATTAATTATCTTTCAACATTCCCCAGAACCAATATGGCACCTACTAACATCCCATCAACCACCACACCACACAATAATGATGACCCAGATCTCACTACTACTAACCATTAAAACACTATAGGCTCAACAACCAGAAATTTATATTCTCACTTTCACTTCGCTCGTAACAACGCTATTTGATGAGAATTAATTTACAATTGATCAAGAAAAAAGGAAAATCAAGAACAAGAAAGCTTGTCACACCCATTATCCAAGCCATGACAACACTTAGAGCACAACGAGAAGATCTAGCTGCACATCATGACTGTATTGCTGATAGTGATCTTAGCATATTGCCTATCATGCTCGTGACACGCCCCGTAATCCACACTGAAGCAACAACCAATGATGATCACACCCACGAAGACTCCTCTGAGGATGCTTATCATGTCCCAGCTCACGACCGTGATCAATATGAAGACTGATGTCAATGGAGATACTGCTCTAAATGCTAGCCATGATCTAAAGTAAATAATTTAGGCCACGAAGTTCATGCCTTGAGTCATGCTCGTGACATGGACAGTGACAACACCGAATATTTGATTTATCTTAAATCTTTTCTTGATTTTATTAGGAGTCTTTCAAATAGATTTGATTAGAATTTGATATTAAGTACTATTTTGCCCTTATTTAGGTTATTAATATATAAAAGGCCTTTATTTTGTAAATATAATCACAATTGATCATTAATCTTTAAATAAGATCCTTTCTTGAGAGTTCTTACTCTTACAAGCTTTCTCTTATCATTCTTTCTTGATTGTAGTAGGATTCTTATGTTCTTATTAATCTTTATGATTGTGGTAAACAAACCATTTTATTTAATTTGTGAATCATATCAAATTAGTAAGAGTATAGTCAGATTGTCCTTGGTATGTCATATCCAAGAATAATGCATTCCTTACCTTTTTTTTTTTTTTTTCCTATTCTTGTTTTTTTTACAAGAAACCTTAATACTTGTGTTAAGTTTGGGATTTCTTTAGGAATTAAGTATTATATCATTGATGCAGGGCTTATCAATAAAATACCTAGTGATTGTCTTCCTGGGATTATCATAATTTTGGTATCAAAATGTGTTTTAGTCACATCGTAATATTAACCCATAAATACACTAGTGATTAAGTTACTAGGCGTATCACTATTTATGATTTTACTGAATTAATGGTGGCAACTTGTGAAAATAGCATGCTAAGGCAGTACTAGAGATAAGTTTTACAACAAAGCACATTGGCAAGGGAGAGTCTACATGGTCAACTAACTAATGGGAATGAAGTTTTTGTATTGTTATTGCTATTGTTGTTATGGGGTTGACAGCTCATAAAACTAGACAGCAAAAGGATTTCGCCCTTGGAAGTAATTTACTTTGATTTCTAGTTAAATATTATACGTAAGCAAAAGTTCCATAAGAGCTTCTTGAACCACTAGTGGTTTAGTGAGAGTGTTTCAAACTTTTAATTATAGGACCAGTATTCATACACCATGTCTAAGCACCATCTTAATCAAAAACAAAATAAAATTATGTGTATATTACATTCCTATGAAGAGTAAAAATTACTGACTAATGCCAAATCCTCAAGTGGCAAAAGCTTTTAAGACATTTCTTCTAAAATCTGCCTTTTGCAAGAATCTATACCAAAGTCCAAGGTAGGGTCAAAAGAACATGCTAAATAAATCAACATTGAAGGTAATGTACATTTCCAAAGCATGTGAAGGTCTACATTAGCTTAGAAAAACATCAGTTGCTCCATAGCTGCCCAAAGGAAACATTCTAGGGTAAGTCCCAATCTAATGTAGTGCAGAAACTCATAGACCTCCCACTGAGGGAAAGATAAACAGGAAGAAATTATAATCAGACCATTTTCCTTAATAAAGCTTTCAGACTAACAAGAACGTGTTAGCTGACTTGAAAGAAGTGGCCTTCTAACAGGGACAAACAAACCAATAAGGGACAGCTCATGTGGAAAATTTATTCTCTTATTTTCCCATTACAAACTCTAAAAGTTGCAAGAGAAATACCACACATAGCATGGCAAGACATACTGTTAAATATATTTCATCAAGATCTGTTAGCATAAGAAAGGGCAATCAAAGGCCAAGTGACAGATTAGACAAACAGCTGCTAAAACAAGAAGGAAAAATATACAAAGAAAGGATATATCTTTGCACAGAATTTTCAATAGTACCAAAGAGCCACCAGCCCTTAAGATTGCGACTTCTTCTGGTTTTCCAAGCATCCTTCGGCAGAATACCATTTCGATAAAAACTTGTCTAACAAAGTACTACACTAAAACTACAGAAACTTACCCGCAGAGAAATAAAATCGCATGTCATATAGATCTGACTATGATAAATTTCCATTTTTACAGCTGCTGTCTGTTGCAATTAGCTATAGCCCATTGCAAGCTCCTTTCTCTTTAATTCTAATGCCAATTGCTCATTCTCAAGCTTCATCTTCTCATTTTCAACCCTCATCTTCTCCAGTTCACGATCTTTTTTCCTGCTTATTTTCTCCCACTTTAACCGCTGTTTCTCCAACTCCAACATCTCAAGTTGAATCTGCAATTTTTGTTCTTCTAGTTGAAGACCATGAGACTCCACCGACTGCCTCTGTAACCAAGCTGATCTTGTGCCATCTGAAATCATCAGATTCCTATCAGATGAAAACATGTGTAAACTTTTGTTGCACTCCTGAGTATCTAATGCTCCCATATTACTAACATCTTCATGTATTTCACCCTGCTTCATCCTCTTTGCACAGCCTTCAGGAACTCCATACATCCTCCTGTTTTCACCATGACAACCATGATTCTCTTCATAATCATCATGATAGTTCTCTCCATCCACATCATCTTCATCAAAGTCATCATGGTGGTTCCTCCTCATGTCACAACTGTCATTTTCATCTCTACTTCCAAGAGCCAACTGCAAAGAACGCTGCAAAGCCAGATCATGTGGCAAATGCAGCCGATTCCCATTGTGATAAGAGCACATCTCTTCATAAAACAGATGCTTGGAGCTCAAAATTTTCCGGACATCATCTTTTTCTTTCTCTGTCAAGAAATCAATAATATCCAAAAGCTTGGGGTTTTCCACAACCTCACAGGAGGTTCCTCTCCCAAGCATATCATTCAGTTTCTTATACCGTTTATTGAGATCATTAAACTTATCCTCGCACTGCTGAGGTGAAACATGATACCCCCGTTCTGCCATGGCCTTTGAAACTGATTTCCATTTGCCCTTCTTCTGCAGAACAGCATACTTCCTTCTTCCTCCACCACTACAATCCGAATTCACATCCTCACATATGTAAGATACAGCAGTAATCAAAAGCCTCACCATCTTATCAGTCCACTTCACACGCTGCCATGGTAATGCTTTCTTACCCTTATTTGAATCGTGGGGATTGTCAACCCCCTCTTCATTAAAACTCGGCTCATCCTCATCGCTAGCAGAGTTCTTACATCTCTCCCCTTGTTAAAATCCATCATCGGCATGGTCTGGTCACAAGTTTTTGTAGCTCCCATAGCAAAAGGGAAACATTCATGCTGAACTGCGGAGCCTTGGCGAGAATGAGGATGATTATGGTGATGAAGGACATGTGGTTGTTGTGCTTGGTTGTGAATTTGCATTGACCTCTGCAAATCAAAACCACCATACGAAGGACCACTCGGAAACATGCCTCCTTGAGACATATTACCATCCATCTCCAACCTCAATTAAACAACTTATCTAACACCGACCCGAGTACCCATTTTCCTCAAATTCATCATTTTATAAATTTTGCAACCAAATTTGGAGATAGTTTACTTCATTCAACCCTAACTGTTTATCGATTTTGTCAAATAACTGAATCCCACTTAAAAATTTGAACTTTCAGATATTCAAACAAGCATACATATTAGGAAACAGCAAATCAAACCAGAAAAAGACCGATCCTCATTAAAATTTCCAATGTAAGCTAAAATCTCAGTGCCCAATTGATGAGAATGTGATCATCAACCCATGGAGATAACACAAAAAAAAATCATAATAACAAATCAACCGGCAGCAGAAAAACTCCAAACCATAGTCCCAACAAAAACCAACACACAATAAACTTACTTATGAGTACAGGAAGATGCCGACACAACCGAAAGAAATATCTTCTCCAGCAAATTAGGCGAGAATCTGGGTAAAAATATGGCAAAACACACTCACAGAGCACACAGCACAACTCAAAATGCAAAACCGGAAGAGAGGCGTGTGGCCTGCGCATACTATTGGAGGGTTTATATATATACACGCACACACACGTACATACAGAGACTAGATTATTCTTTACATTTAAGTCAATAAATTATATCTGGAATATTTTGAAAATATGATTTTTTTTTTTTTTAAATTATACAACAGGTATAATTTGGCCAACTAAAAAACCTTTCTCTTTAAATATTGTACATATGTTTTTTTTTTTTTTTCCTTTTCCCTTGCTTCACTTGGGTTTAATTTTTTTTTTTTTTTTTTTTTGGAATTTCACGGTTGAATACGTTTTTAGATGTTATTTTACTATTTTATCTTGAAATAAAAATTTTAAAATATTCTATTATTTTCTTAAAAGAGTAATATTGGCACCAAGGGTTAGAGGGCACTTATCTGAAATTTCAAGTTTTAATACATGGTTTCAAATACATAAAAGTAAAATGCATGCAAAGCAAATATAAGAAATGTATTTGTAATTTTTTTCCTCTAATTACTATAATATTAATGATATTAATAAGGTTTTTGTTTTTTCTTTAACTACTTATACAAAGTTTAACTTAGAGACAATAGACCCAATCATCTTACTGGAAAACAGATATTCATACCATTAAATCATAACAACCTTAACATATTATTTATAAGTTAAATAAATTAATCATTGAATAATTTGCACAGTAAAATTTACATAGATAAATATATTTTTATAAATTGTCATTATCAAAATTATTTTATCTAAACAATACGATATTTATCCACAGCTCGTTCCAAGCATAGGTTTTCAATAAAAATCGAGTATTACAAAATTTTTTTCTCTACCCATAAGACAAAAGAAACTAAAAACTCCTATGTGAATTAATTAGTGACATATAAATATAGTAATATCTACATAAATAATAATTATTGTTACCGATATCATTTTACTAAAATAAAATGGTATTATCCATTGCTTGATAAAAACACATAGGATTTTAGTAAAAATATCCGAAAGCAAAATTCTGCAAATGTTATATAAATTAATTAGTAATATATAAGTATAATAGAATCAATATAAACAAATACCCTTGTCCACATATTATCCTCGCCAATTTTGTTTTATTAAAATAATATGATATTTATCCATCCCTCAATTGAACATATACAGCCTGCTCACTTGACATAAATAACTATTCATTTCTTTTCCATTTAACATAAAATTGGTATCGCGGTATTCACTTAAGAGGAATCATAATTTATAATAAATTGCTATTAAGTAAAATGATGAATGGTAATTCATGTCTCACACCTATGAATTATATCCAATGATTTATTTTTTAATTTGTTATAAACATCTCTATCTTGAAACTATCATTATACAATTATTACTTTTTGTAGTAATAAATATAAGGGATTATAAATATTTTATCTTTTATTTCAATAATTACTTATTTTATTTTATATATCAAATAATAACCATTACAACCCTATTATATTTTTATTAAATTAAAATTTTATTCTTCTTATATGGCGAAGTAATGGAAATGGACATTCTTTTCCCCTCTTGATGATGAAAGCAAAGGGTTTTACGGCTTCGATGCGATTAGACGAATATAAAAATGGGCTATCTGAAAAGGCTTTTTATTTCAGGTTCAATGTATCAGTGGTAAAGAGATCTTAAAGTGGGTCCAAGGCCAATCAGTGAAGATGTCACCACCGCAATCTCCAACAAATATGCTCGTTTGCTACCGTAAGAGTACAAACAAAGAAAAAGTCTATGCAATGTACATATATTATAATAATAATAATTCAAAAACATATGTAATTAAAATAGTAATGGTAGTGGAAGCAATAGGCATAATTTAGTATTAAAAGTAGTCGTTGTTCTACTTTTTTTAATGTGGGTTTGCCTAGGAAAAATGCATCTATACATAACTGGCAATTTGTCAAGTGGGGTTTAAATTTGTTGCTATTTGGAGATCAATTATTACAAAAATATGGTATGGTTTGAGTTTTGAGTGTGACCATTAACCAATTTCCACCATCATCTAAGCTTAATTCTTAAAGCAAAAGACGTATGACGGTATGAGGATGTCCACGGGCCACCACAGGCCACACCTGCTTCACAGCATATTTAGGGGAGATCGTGTCCGTGTCCATCTCCATCTGCATCAATTTCCCTCGTACGCTTGTCGTTTTCTTTCCATCCACCCTAATTTTCAGGGGAAGCATTTTTTATGGTGTTTTCTCTCCTTTTGAGTTCTGATGACCCGCGTGTTTAGTTATTAACTTATTTCATTCATTTTTATTTTTGAAATAAAATTGTTTTTACAATGTTTAGTTGCACCTTACACATAGGATAGCAATTGTGTATGAATTATTGTTATGTAAAATAATAAATAGTAATCTATATTACCATTTTATGAATTACTAATCACCATCTTATAAATTGCTATTAAACAATTTAAAGTTGCATTTTAAACATCAAATAGCAATTTCCATGAACTGATATTATGTAAAATAATAAATAATAATTCATATTTTCATATTTTTATAAATTTCAATATTTTTTTATAATTTCATTATCTTAAAAACTATTTAGTGTACACCACTAGATCATGTGTATCTATTTATCATAAATACAATAAATATATAGAAACATAATAGATATTTTGCTTTAATTCTAATATAATTCTTTATTTTTCCCATGTCAACTAAATATCATAAGAGTCATATAATAACTATTGTATCTTTATTACATTTTTATTAAATTACAATTCAGTTTCTCCTTATTTCAAATAATAAAATATACAATCAACCAAATAGGTTGTACACGAGAAACTACTACCCTTTTTTTGTATATTTTAGCATTGTGGGTGAGGTAAAGGAATTTTCCTCCTATATCTTTTCGAATCCTTGTATTGTTTATGGTACAAGGACTATTCTAAACATAATAATCCAACGAAAAAAAGTAGATTGTGAAAATCACAAATAATCATGGCATAAATCTATGATTAATTGCAAGTATCTAACAATAAAAGTGAAGTAAGTACTCTGAGATTTTAGCTTTTAATTAGACTAACCTTATTTGTAAGAATTTTTCATTACATCAAAAGTTCGTATTGATGGTAATTATGTTGGTGGGGTTTATTATTAGTGGTAATCACGTTGGAGCTAGAGTTTTGCATTTCTATCCAAGTAAGGATCTTTAACAAGATTTGATCAATTACTCTACTGAGGTCCAAAATTTTAAGGAATGTTTATAGAAAGTAATTTGGAGTGCATTTGTGTGTGTGGCATCATGATGCCTAGGGTTAGTGTGGTATGAGGGTATCAATCAAAGTATGGTCAAATTCTTTCACAAGTTAAATTCGTTCACATGTCAATATTAGATAAATATTAGATTAATTATGATATTGTTTAATGAGGAAGAGGAAAGATTGAATCTTGAAATCTAAGGACCGGTAAAAAAATGATAAGTGACTTATGGAGGGTTTTAATGATTTTTTATGTGTTTATGAAAAACTCCTTGATGGAAACATGGCAGTTGTAAAATAAGTGAAATTTTATTGTATGTTAATAAGTGAAAAATCAAAATTACAAAATGAAAAAAGTAGAGAATGGAAATGATAAGATTGGTAAAAAAACTTGTAATGGAATATGTGTTATGAAAAGGTGGTGTTTTATTCATCTTAATATGAGGATTTTTGAAGGGAAATGTTTTGTCATTTTCAAAAAATTATAATTAAAAAAACAAGACAAAATACTATTAGCTGACCAACTATTCGTTGGTTAAGATGGAATTCCATATTTAGTTATGGTAAATCTAATAGAAGTTATATCTAACTAGTTAATAATGGTTGGTTTTGATAAGATAAAGGAATTTTTAAGATTTATTAATGGGTTACAAACTATATGTTATTTAAATGATAGTACAATGGTACAAATAAAAGGTGGTTAGGTTAATAGAAGAAATGACAAGTGGGCCAATCTTTGTATTTGATTAAGGAAATGGAATTCAATTGAGGAAAAAAAAAGATCGTTTAAAGTATATGTAATTAGCCTTAGTTATATCTAGCAAAAGAAAAAATCTTAGTTATAAAGGTAATAGAGAATGAATACCTTCAACTTATATTCTTAATTCTGAGATTTAATAATGGCATATTTATGTTAAATTTTTAAAACAATGAGCATGAATTATGAAATGTGTTTTTGCATTATGCTTTGTATTCAAGAAGAGGTGAAATTGTTAATTCGACAACTAAGAATTTTTATTTTTTTTAACATTAGTTTAGTAGTCATTAATGCCAAATGTGCTTGGTAGAATAAGGAAACAATGAACCTAAAGAAAAGCAAAATTTATAACTATGTATAGGTTGTGCTTAAATTAAGGCATACAAAGATATGGATGGAAGCCGATAACTTGAGAAAATTCACCCACTGATAAGTTGATTTGTATATAACTTAGGTAGTTATAGACATGGGATTATCAATTTGCTAACTTAGGTGAAGCTATGCAATGAAATAGCATAGCTGATGAGGATCGGGCGGTAAAAAATGCTATAAGATGTCCAAGAGTACTTGGACTACAAGATCTAGCTCATAAGATGTTGATAGAAGAGCCAAATGATATGAGCAAGTCTATTTAAATGAGTTTGGAGTATACTTGAAGCCATTTGAAGGTTAGCATTTAATGGAAGTTGAAGCAGTAAATTAGAAGGTGAAGACCAGCAAAATATTGACAACTTTGAACCTTTCACAAAAATTTTGAAGCACTGGACACAAAAAGTCAAGTTTGATACAAGACAGGCAAAAAGTTTTTGACTCTCGTTTGGAAGTTCTAAAGTATTCAAATTAGCAATTCTAGATCTATGACTGTTAAAACAAACTTTCAAACCTTTCTTATATGTCCCAAGCAATTGGTGAATTTCAAAGTAGTTTCCTTCTTTTGTAGTATTTAGGTTTTCAATGTGTTTCATTTATTTTTAATGACCATTTTATCCTTAGTAATGACTTACTAAAAGTTTATAGTGGATATTATGGGACTTAATCCAAATTTGCATCTTTTTCAGTGAGTTTTTAGTTTAACCTAATTCTCATCGGCCTTTTCCAAATCGTGGTAAAGAAACTGTTTATTTTATTGTGATTATAATAACGTAGCCACTAAGAACCAATACAACGTAGAGAATCAAACTCGATACCTAAGGATGATAACTAAAAATCAGATGCTATCTAGCCAATGACCATTGGCATAAGGAAACTACTTATCAATTCATACACAATATGGTCTTGAATAAATGTAGTGCAATTCCTCATTCCATGTAATATCCTTTATAATCTCATCATATCACATAACCCCATCAAAACCTTAAAATTTTAGGAAAAATTATACCTAAAATATGTTTGGGGTAATGTTAAATGAGGGTCAACAGTTTGAGTAATTAAAAAACTAAATCAACCTTTTAAAAACTTTTGAAATTAGGAAAGTAATGTTTTATTTAATAAAAATGGAAAAATGTAAATACTACAGATGGATGCTGATGTGACTTCATTTGAATATACCATATTAGCATATTTTATAATGGGAAAATATCAAATTTGTTGTCTCAATTTTGTACAAAAATTTAATTTGGTATATAAATTTTGAAATAATCAATTTAATATTCAATCAAACTTTTTATAATTATTTTTACTATTTTATCAACATTGTTTACTTTGTTTCATGACATAAAAAAAGCAGTTTATTAGTGTTTGGCGATATTAGGATAAGTAGTAAAAACTCAATAATATGCGACATCTTATTTACACCATTTTGCATAACGAAATTTTTTTTTTTTTTTTTAACAACTTAAAACCCATGTTCAAATACTGGTCCTTTTTAATATAATTTTCCCTAAACATTATTTAATATCAAATCCTTAATTCTAGCGCATGATTAACCATCAATCGATGGCCGTCAATTCAGGACACAACCATCTTTTAATATTAAAATCGTGTTTCAGTGTAAGCAAAGCAATGGTAATGAGACGATTGTAGTGTGAATCCCGAGTACGAACTAAGAACGGAAGGGAATCTGAGCTTAGCATCAACACTTGGTACAATCTCTTAAAAGGGCTAAGTTTTCTGAACTTTTCATATAAGCATATGCAATAATAACAAATCTTACAGAGGCCGAAAAAAAAAAAACTTACACTCAGATTGTTTTAATAAAATTATTTTTCAAGGAAAATGTTTTTCTTTTCATATTTGTATATTTGACTAAGAAAAGTGAGACAATTATTGAAAAATCATTCCCTTTTTTAAAAAATGGAGACTCATTCATAACTTATATTTGAGAAAATTATTTATAAATTATAAAAGTATAAGTCATTTTTCCAGGAGTTTTTATAAATTTTGATATTTATTATTTTTTATTTAGGTAGATTTATTTATTTTTTATAGAGTATGTTTTACTATTGATTATTCTGGTATTTTTATTATTCAAATATTTGAAAGAAACAAATAAAGAAACATTATTATTATAAAAGTAATCAAACGCCTAAAAATATGCTACTTTTTAGAAAAATCTTTTTAATGAAAAACATTTTATTAATAAATAATTCTCCTCAAAACAAATAGAACCTTAACTACAATATTTTTCAGTGAAAGTGTTTATGATGCTATGCGAGTCCTATTATAGCAAATGTTGTACTTAAGTAAAGATGACAATAGCTGGTATCCACATTCAGGGTCAATTTCGAATTGAAAAGGTGAGTCTAAACTGACCAATTAGATCCGTCGATTCTGGCATATTAGGCCAGTTCAATACCCCTAAACCATCTAACTCGACGATTTAATGACTCGGCGATTTAATGACTCGTTGATTCTAGCATATTAAGCCAGTCCAATACCCTCAAACCACTTACTCGGCGATTCAATGACCCGTCAATTCTTGAATAGGTAGAGAATTAGTTAAATCGATGGGTCTAAGTGGTTTCATGAAAAAAAAAAAAAAACAAAGACAAAAAATGAAAAAAAAAAACTCAGTCATAAAATAAACACAAATAAGGTTCACCAATCGAGTCATAGGTATCTAAATATTCATACCTAACGATTTTCCACAAAGTGGTAACGAAAGGTATAACTTACAAATCTTTCTGTTTTGCAATATGATCCAATCCAGTGGTTCGTAGAGCTATTTACTTGATCGCATACATTTTTGGAATACCTCTAACAGATGAACAAATAGTCAATTTTGAAAGAACTTACTGTCAACCTCTTTTATATATGAATCTATCTTATTCATAAGGGAAAAACTTGTACTAGTATCTTCATTTCAATTCAAACATGGGTTTGTATTTGTGTATAATACATGTACAACTCTAAAAATTCTTTCAACAAATGGGTTAAAGAAAATTAACCTTAAGCCTAAGTTTATTGAGTTAATTTTTTTACATTTTTTATTTAAGTTAAGCAAAATTATTTTATTTTATTTTATTTCCAAAATATCATGGTTCTTGGTTCCAAAAGAATCAAAATCGAATCATAGAAACTAGTAGTCTCCAAGAATCAAGAACTAACCCAACTCCTACAAATCCAGTTCTGGTTCCTAGTTTCGAAATTGAGAATCGCTGGTCCAGGTTTGGTCTTGGAACCACACTAAACCACACCAATCTCTTAGAGCTAGAAAAGAGTTGTTCATGAGCCTAAAATAATTATACAAGATACATTGTAGGAGACAATGAGGATTATAAATGAAGGTTGATAACTTTAGCCTTTACAGGCTTGCTAGGGTAGCACACCTAGAAAAACAAAGCAAGTTAAGGAAGAATTAAATAGTGTGAAGAGGACTTTTTTTTTTTTTTGTTGGTATGAAAAAAAATCAATATGGAAAGGGAAAATGCCATATTTGGTATTTGAATTTTATCAATTTGTGTAATTAACTACCCTAAAGTTTAAAAGTGACAATTTATAACTTAAATTTTGCCTACTTTTATAATTAATTATTTCAACTTTGTCAAAATTTGTAATTAGCTATATGTACTTTTCCCGTTTTTGCAATTAACTACATTATTAAGGTAACATAAATGAATTCAAAAAGTTAATAGAAAGTAAATTGACATTTTTTTAACTTCAGATAATTAATTACATAAAATGGTAAAATTCAAGTACTAAATGTGACATTCTCTCTACCTTTTTGTAGAGGTGCATCGACCAATGTGTATTTTGATTGGAACATAAAGCTCCCAATATTAAGTCCACTAACTCAAAACTATAGTATATATATATATATATATCCCATTTTTGTCTAATCATCTTGACTTCAAGACTAGTTTAAATTATGGTTTAATTTTACGACTAGTGTCTGAATTTTGACAAAATATACAATTAGATACATAAATTTTAAAATTAATCAATTTAGAGATGACTTTAAAATTGATCAATTTAGTACCTGAAAACGTCAATAATATATCTGTTAAGTTCTTTTACGGTTAAATTAATTAATTTTAAAGTTTTTGTATACCAAATTAATGAATTTCAAAATTTAGTTACTAAATTGATCAATTTTAAAATTTCAGCAACTAACTGTATATTTTGTCAAAGTTCAGGTATCTAATTGTGTGTTTTGCCAAAGTTTGAATATTATTCATTAAATTATCCCCAAAATTATTTTGGCATGTTCACTTCACGATATAATACTAATTCAATAGGAATGTAAATAGGGTTGTAATGACAATCAAAATATTCATTTGATGTAAAAAGTAAAAGGTAAAAATATCTATAATACTCATTATGTTTATTATAGATAAATGGTAATTGTATAGATGATATTTTCAAGATAAAGATATTTATGATAAAATCGGCATATAAATCATTGAATGTTAATTTATGGGTATGGGAGATAAATTGTTATTCATTATTTTATATAATAATAATTTATTTTGAATTATCATTTCCTATACGTAATAATAATTTTACATAAAGAACAGGTTGTTAGCCCGTATAGAATTGGATGCTAACTCTTATAATATATTTCTTATTTTAATTCCTTTTCATCGCGTCAACATAGTATAATCATTCAACAATTTTGATGGAAATGTGTAAAATCCACTATGTTTAAGAGTCTGTCTTTAAGTTTGTGTATTTGCATTACTTCCAACTGGTTAGTGAGTCCTATATTTATAGTCCAAAATTATGGAAAGTACCAATTGAGGGGCTGTGTTGATGCCCTCGCACATAACAAGGAATTATACCACTCACTTTCCATCTTACAACTTGTTTATATTTTTGTACAAATATATGTTGAATGGTTACTTTCGATGTCCTATGGATGAAACTCTCAAGGGTAGGGGCTATTGAAAAGAGTTTTTGTACGAGGAAATGTCAAATTTAATGTTTGGGTTTTTTTTTCAAAGCAGTTTATCAATATTAAATGATATTAGAAAAAGTAATAAAATTTTAATTATATATTTTCTTTTCTAAATTAGTAAACAGAATAAATATTTTTAAAAAAATAATAAAAATAACTATAAAAATTTTAATAAAAATTAAATCGACTTCTTCTAAGTTTGGATATTAAATTAAATATTTATATAAAATTTGGATACCAAATTTAAGAAGATTCTCTCTTTGTCAAGTCTTGCATGACGATAATAAATGAAATTGAGTTCCATCAAATAATATTCCACAAAATATGTGCCATATTCCTCAAAGTAATTTCAGAATAAAAAAAAGTAGACAGGAGAAAGAAACCTTTTTTCAAAGAGGCTTCCATTTTCTTAAAACTCGTATTCAAGTCCCATAAATAAAAATCAAGAAATTCAAGATATTCTTTTTGATTCCTTGGTACGTAATCATTTTAATTTAAACTACTTATTGAAAATAAATACATATGAAAATAAAAAATTTTACTTATAAATAAGATACAATAAAATGGGGAACAAACTCTAGCCTATCCAAAGTTATGGTTTTCCTGCCAACTTATCCATAAAACAAAAGGAACGACTCGAAATAGGACTTCTTTTCCATGTACCAAATCTATAAAGCTAACAGCTAAGTATTCAATATAGCAGTGCCAGACAAGAGAACCTTCATAGACCATTTCAACAATTTAACTGTCAAAATCATGTATTGAGATTCAATAAATCAATTTATACAATTAACAATTTGATTGACTATCTAATTGATTGGACTACAAACTAACCCATCACCATGGTAATCATACTTTTTGAATGGAACCAAATATGGACCAATATTGCTCGATGATACATGTTACGATGGAAAAACTAAGGATCTTGCCATATATGGTTATGCCACATGAATTTTTATCACCTCCTCATTTAGTGAAAAAATAATCAATGATTTTTTTATGTTGAATAAGTGGTATTAATTGTATAAGGTTGAGCTTGTCAAACTATACTACCAACAATGAAAGAGGCAATGCAATAGTTCCAAAACTATGTAGTGCAGTAAACAAACAGACAGTCATGACCTGCCACCTCAAGCTTTATCGCAGTGGATAGGATGCCCCCAGACCCTCAGGCCACTCAGGGTACACGTCGTACAGTTTTATTCTTTTGGTGTCAGCGCTTCCCTAGAGTCCATCATCCTGAAATTACTTTGCTCAAAACACGCTTAACTTTGGAGTTCTGACAAACTCCAAGCAATTACACCGAAAAGACACTTCTATGATTAGAATTCCACCATCCATATTTGAGAAGTATTACATACTCCCTCACTTATAAAACCGATGTTCCCGTCATTTTGGTTACACAGGTCCAGAACTATTACTCCGATACCATTTTGTCATGACCTGCCACCCTAGACTTCACCGTAGCAAAGAAGGCACCCCTAGGCTTTCGGGCCATCCTGGGCAAGGATCGTGATGCCTGGTATAGTGGCATTTTCGGTGTACTCTCAAACACAACCAGGACACCAGAGGCACTGTGTAATGATTCGAAACTCTACCCATCGAGGTATTGTCCGCTTTAGCCACACACTACACAGTTTTATCTTTTTTGTGCCAACGCTTCCTAGAGGATCATCCATCATTGGATTGCTCTGTTCAGAGCACGCTTAACTTTGAAATTCTGACAAACTTCAAGCCATTACACACAAAAAGACGCTTCTATGATTAGAGTTTCATCATCTATATTTGAGGGGTATTACACAGACACAGATATAAATACATCTTCCATGGGTTAAATGATGTTTGGAGCTGAATTAGGTGGGAAAGACACATATTACGAGTACTGACTAGCCTTTTAACTAGAAAACTGCATTCATACCCGAATCGTTCCGGTGAAGGCCTGACCGCCTATTTTTTCCATCAAGAATGACGACATTGGTAAGACTTCATTGGGGACACTGCACAATCAGAAAAATAAAATGCACCCAGATGGATTTCTTGACGTTTTTCTTTAGATGAATGATATAGAAACACAATTAGTGATGCTAACGTAACATGGGAATTCCGCTTCACACGATCATTTAGAAGGAAAACATAAGCAAATACCATACTAAATTTTAATTCGAAAAAACAAATGTATCATAGTTAAGAATTTCCTACTTTTTGGTCGGAGTAAAAAGGAAGTGGAGACTGATGTTTGGAGAGAAGAGGGATTTCATGGACCATACCGCAGTTTTCCGCTAGGGCTCTTCTTATCAGCAGGGTACAAAAAGATACCTCCATACAGCAACGTTCGAAGGACGTCGGCAACCATGCTGTCGGACAATTTATTAGGCTATTAGACCATTTGTTTAAGGAATGAGGCAGACTATAACTGGAATGAACAATGTCTCAGTTAAAATGTGCTCAACATCTGATGAATTTACATAATGGTAGGCAGTTCGTTTGACAAACAAAATTGTAAGCATAAGTGGGAAAAATCATAATATCTCATACATGGTTAAATAATTACACATGAAGTTCTATGTTGACGAGTTTCGGACATATCTATACTTTAGCTCAACAAAGTGTAGATCAAGTGGGTCTGTTTGTTTTATCCTATTCTGGTCATTTCGGCATAATATTTTTGTTGTTTTCAAATAAATGTTTCTCAAAAAATAGATACCGATGAAAAATCGATAATTTTATTTATAAACAGACCAAACATATAAGATACAATATAATACATATATGATACAAATAAGTTATAGAAGCAGGTTTGACGCAGATACAATACAAATAAAAATAAAAATCCAAAACTTCCAATCATGTTGATCATTGAGGAACTTAATTAATATTGACAATATTTACGCTAAGTGAGGTGAGGTAAACTAAGTATATACTTTTACTAGCCTTGCATTTGTGTTAAATAACCACCTACTTACAAATCTTTATTATATAAAACATTATTATACAGTCAATATCCTAATTCTCTGCATTCTTTGTGAGAGAGCTTTGAAATAGGAAAATATTAATAATATAAATTATTTTAAAAAATGGTTACTTAAAGAATAATGAAAAAACAAAAAGTTTATTATTTCTTCATCTTCATGCTCTTTTAGTATTGCCATAGCATAAGGCTTCTAAAGATATACACTATTATAGGATCATCGGATCTAGAAAAAATATATATATCTAAATTACCCAAAAATATTTTAATACTATGGTATTAGAATAATTTTAAACAGTAGATATACCTTCCACATATAATCTCTTTTGTGTTAGTTACTTTCCCTCACTCTATATAAACCTTCCCAAAGCCTAACTTTACCCCTTTACAACTTTCAAAAAGATACAACTCCAATAAAACTTTCTAATTCTTTAGGATCCTTTGAAAAGGTGAGTTGCTCTTGAAACCTTTACACATCATTCCTTAGAATTTATAACACAAATTAACAACATCATGAAACTTCTCAATAAGAAATCACCAATAAAAAACGGGGTAATCATAGCATAAAGAAAGGTAAGAACTCTTCCTAAACATCACAGCTAATCATTACTTATAAGATGAATTAATAATATATAGATCTATTTAGCATTTGATCTAAAAATCAAAACTTGATGACGATTTAAAGACGATATGATGTGTGATTGTTATTCATGAAATGACAGCAAACCGAATTAATGAATAAGTTAGCCCAAAAGAGCGTTTAAGATTGGTGTTTTATTAAAAATGAAGGAAAATATATGCCTTAAATTTAGGCAGATTGATACTAGAAGGAACCAAATCAATTTACATGAAAAACTGCAACTAAAGAAGACGGTCAAGTTAGGCCGACCACTCGATGTAATCAATCTAATTCGAATGGGTCTTAACTAGAGTCAAATAAAAGCTTCACAAATATATGAATAAGAATGAGCTTCTATAATCCGAATTTAAGCTTGTGAAATACAATTTAAGCAAATGCTAGCTGAATCAAGCCTTGCTTGTGCTCCAGCATTAAATTTTCACAAAAGTATGAATGTCAATGGAACGGTTACAAGTATGAAGAGGTCAAGAAATACATATGGAAAAGGAAGGGTTAAAAAAAATTTAAAAAAAGAAAAAGGAGGTTCAGCTATCCTTGTGGGAAGTAGATAAAAAGAACAAAGAGAGAGAATTATTTAAAAAAAAAAAAAATCTATGATCCATTTATTTTATTATAGAACGAGACCCAACTCATTCGTTAATAAATAGCTTAAATCCCTTATCCAACTATAGAAAATCTTATTGCATTTTTTATTATGATCATTTTAATATTTTAATGGTAAAATAGTTGTAAAACTTCCCAACCCAAGAGCCCGAGCTTTTTCTTTTTAAATTTGGAAAGAAATGGAAAAGAAAGTAGGAAAAACTTACAAAAATGCCTATTAAAATGGGGTAAACAAAAACAATAGAGTAATTTGATCGTGTTCTAGTTCCCCTTCTATTTCCACCAACCATCGTCATGTTCTAATATTGTTTCCCTCCTTTCATGTCCACTTATATTCAAACAAGGTAAAAGCTTCCCCCATCAGTGTATATTCCGACTCTTACACAAAAGATGGTCTGGTTGGTATATAATATTTTACCATATCAAAGTTGCAATCTATAAGATCTGAATTACAACAAGGCTCAGGATACAACCATGGAAGATTTTTCCATCCTTCGTGAAACCTAGGGATAGGAAAAGCAACAACAGCACAGTTTAAAAGGCATCAAGGGATATGGATTAAAGCCAATAGCTTTCTTCAACAAGCTCTAGTGAATGGCAGTATGGCGTCAAGTAATAGCATAGCATATCCAATCAGCTACTAGCTTTGAACAGCCAGAGGATAATATCGAAGACCATGTTGCAACTAACCACCAGGTATGAGCGTTGCCTGCATCCATCCTGACAAGCAACCAAATAAAAAGTAGAAGCAGCCCAGAACATAGGCATCTACTGGACAAGTTCTTGCAACACAATCCTATGGACGGACAATCTCGTGCATGGGTGAGATACTGAAACAAACGCATGTCAACATCCATGGCATGTTAAAAGAACATTTTCATCTCTTATTTTCTACAGGTTATTTCTCTCAACCAGTTCAACAAAGTGACTAAATACGCAATGGGGAGACACCTGCTGGCTTTTTTCATGGGCCAGTGGTATATAGAAGATTAAATCATGACAAATGATAGTGGAAACCACATGTTAATTCGTAGAACTTAAGATGCTATGATTTTGTGTAGATTGGGCAAAATTTGCCTTAAAAAATAAATAAATTACCCAGATGATGTTCAGTCATTAAATCTCCTCCAAACATGATAAATTTGATGCTAATAGAACTGACATGAGATCATCAAAATGCTAAAACAATCCGACTTGGTTTAAGTACCCATGTCTTACCTGATGAACAAGATGGAACATTGAAGAAAGGAGTGTGAAGAACTACAGCAACCTCAAGAAACAGTACAAATCCTACCAAAAAAATGAAAGTCAATATCCGCTTCCTTCAAGAGCACCATCAAAATTCGTCGGAGAAGATTTAATAAGAACAATACTAGAAAAAATGGTAAATGAATAATTTCAGCTGGCCAGAAAGCACCAATACACTGAACGCCTTGAACAATATGGTCCACAAATGAGACAAATATGATCCACAACCAACATGCAATCTGATAATACCCATAATCTTAAGCACTCCCTAAGCTAGAATAAACACAGCACAGCACAACACCCACCCTTGAAAAGGCATAGCCTGCTGTTTCAGCAATCTCATGCTCAAAGGTTTCACACAGTATAAAAGGAAATAAAAAGTTTACCTTATTGCAATGAATATTCGATGAATCAAACAGATAGAGAGCACCATAAGAACAAGCTGCCAGAATCTGGTAAAAGCTCAAGAAGAAATGCGGTGGAAAACTATGAAAAACCAAATGAAATATAATAAACTTTATCAAAATACAAGGTAAACCAACTTCATTGGCAATATGGAATATAAAAAAATGTATCCAGACTACTTCCACAATCTGATTTCTATCCACTAACCTCAAGTTCCGTTAGGTTAATAATGAAAATATCTAAAATGCTAACCATACTACACTCTTGCTCAAGCTCGAAGTATTTCATCAACAACACCATAGAATAGCTGTTTTATCATCCCTCTACATTCCAGCCAACTCCTTCAGTGTCTTTTGCCATGCCTCTTGCTCCTCCTTTTACGGGGCTTGTCATCCAAATCTGAGTCTGAACCAGAGTAAGAATCAGACGACTCGGATGATGAACTGTATCGTCTCCTATGACTCCTGCTCTTTTGCTTCTTCTTCTTCTTCTTCTTCCTCAGTCGTCTTTTTTCTTCTTCTGAATCTGATGATGAACTCTCCTCTGAACTACTCTCCCTTGAAGAGTAATCAGACCCTGATGAAGATTCGCTCTCAGACTCAAACACAGAAGCCTCACTATCACTTTGTGAGTCTGAATCAGATCTATATTTCCTTTTACTTTTCTTAGACTGCTTTTCAGACTTCTCCTCAGTCTTATTATCCAAACTATCCAGATCATAAGACATCGGCCCAGGCATCTTCAACTTAGGATTTTTTAGTATCTGAGTACGAGAAGGTCGTGATATGTAAACCCTCTCGTTTTTGCACTCGTAAGTCCAATGCCCCGATTGATAACACTTTTGGCACTGTGCTGAACCCCCAATACCTGTAGATGCAGACTTTAAATCTTTCCTCTCACCCAATTTAACAGCCTTCTCAGTACTCATCAGATACATTTGTCTCTTGGCTTCCCGTTTCTCCTGCCATCTACTTGGCCCTTCTTCCTTCTGTCCATAGGCATTGACATTCCGAGCAGCTGCAGCAGCTGCTCGTTCAGCCTGAGCACGGCTAAGACCTTTTGCAGCACTTAATGCAGCAGCCTTGATCCGCTCCGCTGCATCCTGAGCTTTGTCATCCTTCGTACTTGACATAATCTGTATCAAATTACAAACAAATCACTCAGCATATAATACTTATTATATTATGCAGAAATTACATAAATACATAAAGCCACAAATGAAATAACAGAGCTCTTTTTATCCATACTTAACATAATTCACTAGCTTATACAATAACTAAATAAACCCTAATCATCACGCTCAACATAATCCACATCACATTCGATTCCTATCAGATGGGAACATGTGTAAACTTTTGCTATGCTCCTAAGTATCTAATGCTGCCATATTACTAACATCTTCATGCATTTTCCCCTGCTTCATTGTCTTTCTTCAATCTTCTGCAACTCCATACATCCTCCTGTTTTCACCATGACGACCATGATTCTCTTCAAAATCATCATGATAGTTCTCTCCATCCAGATCATCTTCATCAAGGTCATCATGGTGGTTCCTCCTCATGTCAATGCTGTCATTTTCATCTCTACTGCTAAGAGCCAGCTGCAAAGCCGGATCATGTGGCAAATGCAGCCGATTCTCATTGTGATAAGAGCACATCTCTTCATAAAACAGATGCTTGGAGCTTAAAACTTACCAAACATCATCTTTTTTCTCTCCGCCAAGAAACCAATAAAATCCAAAAGATTGGGGTTTTCGACAACCTTGGAGGAGGTTCCTCTCCCAAGCATATCATTCAGTTTCTTGTACCATTTATTGAGATCATTAAACTTATCCTCACACTGCTGACGTGAAAACACCATACCCCCGTTCTGCCATAACCTTTGAAACTGATTTCCATTTGTCCTTCTTCTGCAGAATAGCATACTTCTCCCTCCACCACCACAATCTGAATTTGCATCGTCACCTATGTAAGATACAGCAGTAATCAAAAGCCTCACCATCATATCAGGTCCATTTCACACGCTGCCATGGTAATGCTTTTTTACCCTTACTTATATCATGGGGATTGTCAACCCCCTCTTCATTAAAACTCGGCTCATCCTCGTCACTAGCAGAGTTCCCAGATCTCTCCCCTTTGTTAAAATCCATCAACAGCATGGTCCGATCACAAGTTTTTGCAGCTCCCATAGCAAAGGGGAAACCTTCAGGCTGAACTGCGGAACGTTGGCGAGTAAGAGGATGGTATGGGGATGAAGGACTTGTGGTTGTTGTGCTTGGCTGTGAATTTGCATTGACCTCTGCAAATCAAAACCGCCATACGAAGGACCACTCGGAAACATGCCTCCTTGAGACATATTACCATCCATTTCCTACCCCAAATCAACAACTTACATGACACCGACCCAAGAACCCATTTTCCTCAAATTCATCGTTTTATAAACTTTGCAACCAAATTTGAAGATAGTTCAATTCATTCCCATTTATCAATTTTGCTGAATAACCAAATCCCACTTAAAAATTTGAACTTTCAGACTTTCAAACAAACAAATTTCTTAAAAAACAGCAAATCAAACCAGGAAAAAGACCGATTCTCATTAAAATTTCCAATGTAAGCTAAAATCTAAATGCCGAATTGATAAGAATGTGATCATCAACCCATGCACACAACACAAAAAAAAAAAAATCACAATAACAAATCAACTCGCAGTAGAAAACTCCGAATCATAGTCCCAATGGACTTACTTATGAGTACACGAAGATGCTGACACAGCAGAAAACAAAATCTTCTCCAGCAAATTAGGCGAGAATCTGGCTAAAAATGATGGCAAAACACGCTCAAACAGCGCAACTCAAAATGCCAATCTCAGAAAGAGGCGTGTGGCGTGCGTTCACTAGGGTTTGTATATACATAGATACACAGACTATATTATTCTGCATATTTAAGTCAATAAATTATATTATGGGATATTTTGAAAATACGATTTTTTATTATACAACAATTAAACTAAATTAGCTGACCTCATTTTCAAACTGAGCAATTATTAAACAGATATTAAATCAATACACATATATTATCAATAAAAAACTTATAATTTTTCTCATAAATTGATAAAACCAAATCAATGCTGAGCTGATTCCGATTTTAAAACGATACAATACCGATATCGATTCGATACTAATCTAATATAGATAAAAATCCAACAATTCTTTTTTTCTTGCTTCACTTAGGTAAAAAATTTAGTTGCATTTTTAGATGTTATTTTATTATTTTATCTTTTCAAATATATAAAAGTAAAATGTATATAAAGCAAATACGCAATTTATTTTTTATATTTGTTCGCTACATTATCAGTGATATCAAAAAGTTATCTTTTTTTTTTTTTTTTTAACTCAACTATTTGACAAAGCTACCGACTTTGTCATCTTATTAGAACACAAATATACATATTAATAAATCATAACCACCATAAGCTCCAAAACCACCTTAACATATTATTGATAAGTTAAATAAATTTATCACTGATCGGAAGGGAAGATTATAAGATTACAAGGAACAGAAGAAAGAAATTCAAAAGAACATAACACTTTTTCCTTTCGTGTATCTCGAAAGATGATTAGTCTGTTTGTTTTGGCTTTTTTCGACAGATACAGATACTTTTTCAAACTTTTTTCTAATCAAATTATTTATCAAGAAATAGATATAGATAAAAAAAAAGTTGACAGTTCTCATCAAAAGATCAAATATAACAAATATAGATAAAATTTAGATGCAAATCAGATATATTTACACATATTATTTTAAAAAAGATACAGATACAGATGAAAAACAGACAATCCAAACAGTAGATTATCTTAAAGAGAAAGGAGAACAACCAAAATGTAAGATAAAAAAAAAAGGCAAGAGTAAGGAAGAAATGTAAGATCAAAGTAAGGCAAGAGTAAGATAGAATCTTACAGCATGGTAAAAGCTACATAAATAAATATATTTCCATATATTGTCATTATCAAAATAAATATGATATTGGTTTTCAATAAAAATAAAATATTGGAAATATTTTTCTTCCGCCCTCCTGATAAAGAAAAGCAAGGGCTTCACGTCTTTTATGTGATTTTAGTTAATGATGTGTAAATATATTAATACTTACATAAAAAATTAAATAATTATCACCATTACCATTTTATCAAAATAATATGGTACTTATCTATTCATTAACAGAACGCGTAGATTTTTATTTAAAAAATAGATTATTTGTATTTTATTATTTTTGTTCTCTTAATAAACAAAAGCAAATTTTTGCATCTTATATGAATTAGACATATGAGTATAGTAAAATCTATAAAATTAAATACCCATTTATAAATTATTGTTATCTTTTTTATCCCTCTTGATAATGAAAAGCAAGGGCTTTTACGGCTTTTATGCGATTAAGCAAATATAAAAATGGGCTATCTGAAAAGGCTTTTTATTTAAGATTCAGTGCATCAGTAGTAAAGAGATCTTAAAGTGTGTCCAATGACTAAAGAGTAAAGATGTCACCATTTCAATCTCCAACAAATAGGGAAATTACTAAGTTTCATAGCATATTTGCGGCCTATTTCGAGCTAAATTTACTACTGGATCTTTGTGTTTAAAGTAATAGGTGTAGTATATTTATACTAGGTTGGTTTTAAAATAATAGATTAAAAAATACAAAATTTAGTATATTTATGATAAATTTATCTATCAAGTGACTTAATCAAAAAACATCTCTAATAAAATGTTGTCAGAACTGGATCGAGGTTTGATTCGGATAAGCTAGGGGGTCAGGGGTCGGACCGGGTTCAATCAGGGGTCGAACCGAGATTACAAAAAATAAAAATATAAGGGATAATTTAATTATAAAAGACTAATATGTGTGTAATCACTCAATTAAATCTATATTTTGATCAAATTCATCAATTAATTATTAAATAAATATGATTTAACGATTATATTTTATAAATTTATAATAAAATATGAATAAATATGTAAATTTTTATTTTTTTATTTCATTTTTTTATTTTTATTTTTTTGGATCCGGATCAACCGATCCAGGTCGATCGGTTCAACCCGGTTCGACCGCCTGGGTTGACCGGGCAATCCGGTTCTTGCCCAAATGAGCTAACCGTCGAACCGGCCAGCCTTCATTACCGGTTCCGATCGAATCGGTTCGAGCCGACCGGTCTAAGCTGGTTCTGACAACCTTGCTAATAACTTTAGTATTTGCTACCCGGAAGGGTACAAGTAAAGATGAAGTCGATGCAAGGGACATACATAATAATTATAGAAAAATATATATTTAAAATGGTAATGGTAGTGGAAGCAATAGGCATAATTTAGTATTAAAAGTTGTCGTTGCTCTATTTTTCTAATGTGGGTTTGCCCAGGAAGAATGCATCTATATATAACTGGCAATTTGTCAAGTGGGGTTTAAATTTGTTGCTATTTGGAGATAAATTTTGTTATAAAAGTATGGTATGGTTTGAGTTTGAGTTTGACCATTAACCCATTTACATTATCACCATCTATATTATTAAAGTCAAAGCATCTATTTAGTATCTTTAGACTTTTAAACTTTTTTACTATTTATATATAATTTAGTTATCATTTTTTTTATAACTTCTTTTTCAAAATATAAACTACTTTCTCCAAATTTTTTTTTTTCAAACCATAACTATTTTTCTTATCTTTTCACTTTTAAAAATTTACATTTTATTATAAAATAAAAATAATAATAATATTAAATTTAAAATGTGAAAAAAAATTATGATTGAAAATTGATATTTTATGATATAAATTTTTTTTATATATATTATTAATTTTGCACTAACAATACGAAATGCAGCACCAACCAAAAATTCCTAAAGCAAATGACGTACGAGGGTACGAGGATGTCCACAGGCCATCATATTTAGGGGAGATCGTGTCCGTGTCCATCTGCGTCAATGTCTCTCATACACTTGTCGTTTTCATTTCCCCCCATAATTCCAGGGGAAAGCATTTTTTTATGGTGTTTTCTCTCATTCTGAGTCCCCTCGACCTGTGTGTTTAATTAGGGTGAATAACTATTTCCATTCATTTTTATTTTGAATAAAATTGTTTTTACAATATTTAGTTACACTTTAAACATCTAATAATAATTATGCATATATTACTATTATATAGAAAAATGAATAATAATTCATATCACCACATTCCATTAGTTACTTGTCTACATCTCATAAATTTCTATTAAATAGTTTAATATTTAGCTTCTTTTATAGTAAACATTGAAGAATTATTATAAATTGTTATTATATAAAATAATAAATAATAATTCATATTTCTATGTCATAAATTATTTATTCAATAATTTATTTCTTCTTCTTTTATTTTTTTATAAAATCCCTCTCTTAAAACTATATATAATGTATACTACTAGACATTTGTCTGACCATCATGAATGCAATAAATTTTTTTTTTTAATGATAGGAACTTAATAAATATTTTCATTTAATTCCAACATAATTCTTTATTATCCCTATGCCAACTAAATATCACAATAGTCATATAATGGGTCTGTTTGTTTTGGCTTTTTTTCGGCAGATACAGACACTTTTTCAAACTTTTTTTTAACAATTTATTTATCAAGAAATAGATATGGATAAAAAAAAGTTGACAGTTCTCATCAAAAGATCAAATAGAACAAATATAGATAAAAATTTAGATGCAAATCGGATATATTTACACATATCATTTTAAAAAAGATACGGATACAGATGAAAAACAGACAATCCAAACAGACCCATAACTATTGTACCTTTATTATATTTTTATTGAATTACAACTTAGTTTCTCCTTGTTTCAAATAATGAAGTATACAATCAAGCAAATGGGTTGTACATGAGTATGAGTATCTACTACCTATATTTTTAGTATATTTTAGCATTATAGGCAAGGTAAAAGGAGTTTGCTTCTTATATCTTCCAATTTCCGGTATCATACCAAGGAGTATTTTGAACATAAGAAATCCTAGGAAATAAGTAGATTACGAAAATAACTAGTAAAGATCACATAAATCTATGATTAATTACAAGTATCTAACAAAAAAGATAAAGTAATTATTCTGAGATTTTAACTTTTAATTAAATTAACATTAATTATAAGAATTGTTAATTACATTAGAAATTCATATTAGTGGTAATTATGTTAGTGGAGTTTAGTATTAGTGGTAATCATGTTGATGGTGTCTAAACCTCCTAAGAGATAGAGTTTTACATTTCCATCCATGTAAGGATGTTTAACAAGATTTGATCACTTACTATCCAGAGGTCTAAAATTTTAAGAAATATCTATAGAAAGTAATTCGAAGTCCATTTGCGTGTGGTCTCATATGACGTTTGTGATGCCCAAGGTTAGTGTGGTATGGGGGAATTTTTAGAAATAATAACAAAGGAATATAAAAAGTACTTATTAAGTGGATTGTGCTGTTGATAAACCAATATCCTGAAAGTGAATTCCGACACGACCGTGGTGCAAATCGAAGAACGTTGTCCACTCCTCAAGGTTATGAGAGTCAACCTCCAACATGTGCACTTATGGCAGAGACTTGGAACAACAAGCTTACAATTACCTAGAAGAAAAATCTCCAGAAAAACACAAAGAAATAATTTCTTTTACAGCACCCTAACAGTTTTTACAAAAACTGAACCTTATTTATTTATCCTCAAAAAAGTAACCAAATTACCGTTTTTAATCATTAAATTTTTCATTTCTTTCAGTTATAAAAATAAAAGAAAACGTTGACTTTTGTCGTTTTATAAAAATACAAGAAAATGTCAGTTTCTTTTGTGTGCTTAACATATTTAAGCTCATAATAGGTGACACTCTAATAAAAACATAATATTTGAAGGACAAATATTCCATGTAGGCTAGAAGTTATAAATAAACTCAACAAGCCATTTTCCTCACAATCCCCATAGAAAAAGAAAAAAGTAAGAAAAATAAAATAATAATAATATTTATGGGCAAAGGAAGAGATTTATACTTAAGCATTAATGTCTCACAATTAAATTAATGCATAGTGAAGTGAGGCAGCAAATTAGTTAATGAAGTGAATTACTCTTGAACTTCAAGAACTTGGATTTGAGGACCCCGCAACACTATCATTCTCTTCATTCTTATTATTTTGCGATGTTTAATTTAAGCGTTTTTAATAGCCATGCGCATACCTCAAGTTCTCATGAGTGCTCTAGAAAGACAATCTAAGTCTTTCATAGAAGGTAGCCCATTTTCACACTTAAGTAGGTGGTTTCATCAAGTTTATACTCTAAACTACCCAATATAGTGGGCTTTGAAACCATTAATAGTCATTTAGACTCATCTTTTGTAAATTGACATTTATCATGTTCACATGATATGAACCACCATAAAGAACTATGGATCCACCATAATCAAATAGTGCATCCATCAAGTCCGTCTCAATAGGACCACCTAAACACAAGGCTATGGATTGACACACCATCGTTTAACCAATTAAGGTATTCAATGTATTACTTTAACCTATAGGCCTAAGTCTCATTCCCCTTAATGACTCAAGGACAATTCTCCTTGACGAACCAAATTCTATAACATTTTTAGGAATTTTTCAATAGATATACAACTTTGATTATAATTTAGGATCAACTCACATAAAAAAACCAAGACTCTAAACACCAACTTCTAAACCAGTTGAGACAAAAGAAACTAGTGTAACCTCAAATATGTGAGTTTGATAATTCATGAAACCTTGAGGCACAAAGCTCCATTAAATGAACTGCATTGAGACATGAAAAAGGACATTGTTACCATATTGACATAAAACTTGTCCACTCCTTGCTAAATAAGAGTAAACTTGAATAGATAAACTAAATTGAGCTGAACTCAAATAATCCAATGAACACCATTGTCTTTTTCAGCATGCCAAACCTTTATCCCATCCTACCTCAAACGCTTAAAAGTCAAGTAAATTACAAAATGATCACAATAACCAATAAAGTTGTCGCAGGAATCTTTACTAGACAAAAGTAAACCAACCTCCTTTTCAACTCACTGAGTCCTTATCCTATCTTATTCAATGCCAACCGTTCTGGCACAACACTCTGCAATCCATTTAAACCCCAATGTGGCATCATATATTTCTTTCCTAAGCATGTAGAAGGACTTAGATAATCAATGACACCAACTTGGTAGTAGTATTCATAAACCTGGTGTATCCACAATGAAGAAGGTGAAGCTTCATTGGAAGTGAAAACGAAAAGCGAAAAGGAAAATTTTATAATTCATGGATGTGGTAATTTAGGCTTCGGATAAGAGACCGCTCTCATCAAAAAGAATTTTCACCATAAAATTGATTGTTCCAACTCATAATGAAAATCCAAATGACATAAACCATCAATAAAATGAACTTTTGTTGGAATTCCTAATAGAAAATATGCCTATGAAATACTTTTCATTAATTTGAAAAAGAACAAGAAAACAAGATCTATATAAATATGTACATATGTGTGTATTAGGTATAAAATAATTTTTAAAATCATGCTCCTATTTTCAAGATTCTAAAGCCAAATATCAATCCATAATAGTACTGGACCCTTGGTAATAGTATAATCAGAGCATAATCATCTCATTATTGAAAATGTCATTAGTAGTTTTGCAAAATTTCCACAAAAGATTTTGTAATGATATGGTTTTGCTGTTCAAGAGAACAAATCTCAATCACTTTTGATAATTGATTGATCAAAACATCCTAGCAAAAAGATTAGAATAATCGACTAATCATACAAAAAAAAAAACATACAACCATCACTCGTTCTCTAAAATCTCCAAAACATCAAGTATACCTATGAATATTCGTAAGTCGCTATCAACTGATAATTCAAAAATCTCTTTACATAAAGCATCGCTTTTTCCAACATGTAGTTTATGGACATTGATTAACCAACCCTCAAGAATGTAATTTCGGCAACAACAAACCGAATCACAATCTGTAAATCACATAAGCCAAATGGACAGTACAAGAAAAATGATTGAACCAAGATAGATCAAACTCAGACCACCGATATCTTGAATTGATTGCAAATTACCAGTACTCATGGAAGATTGCAATCGAAAATCAATCTCGAAACAAAAAATAAAATAAAATAGAAAGTCGCATAAATTCGACAGAGCAACTTTCCTTTTAACATTGTCAATTTTCGCTTTTTAGGTTGTTAGGAAGAATAACAAAAGAAATGTAGAAAGCAATTATTAAGTGGACTATGCCATAGATGAGCAATTGCCCTGAAAGTGAATTCCGACGCAATCGTGGTGCAAGTCGAAGAATGTCGTCTGCTCTCCAAGGTTAATACAATCAATGTCTAACACGCACATTCGTGGCATAGGCTTAGAACAACAAGCTTACAATTGCCTAGAAAAAAACACAAAGAAGTAATTTTTTTTAAAGCACCATAACCGTTTTTGCAAAAATCGAACATTATTTATTTATCTTCAAAAAAGTAACCAATTACCTTTTTAATCATTACATTTTTCCGTTTCTTTCAATTATAAAAATAAAAGAAAACATCTATTATTTCTTTCAGTTGTAAAAATACAAGAAAACGTTGGTTTCTAGTTATGGAAATTGAAAACTTTTGGTTATGAAATTTAAAAGGTTTCAGTTAAGAATTTTGAAAGTTAAAATTTAAAATCACTAAAAATTAAGAACAAAATTTATAATTGAGACATAGAGTGTAGTCTTATTTCCAAAACTGTCGCTTAACACATTTAAGCTCATAATAGGTCACACTCCAATAAAAAATGATATTTTAATGACAAATATCCCTTGTAGGATAGAAGTTATAAATAAACTGAACAAGCTATTTTTCTCATAGGAATCGATTAAAGTATGGTTAGATTCTTTCACAAGTTGAATTTAGTCACATGTCAATACTAGATAAATGCTAGCTTAATTATGATAATTGTCACCAATGGCCGTGTAACTTAGTGGATCCGGTGTAAGTCATCATTCTTGAGATACCGAGTTCAATTCCCCACGTTAATGCGGTAAAGACCCGACATGTTCAATTTCTCATATTAGACATGCCAAGTCAGAGTTGTTTATGTGGATTGCCTTTTTAACCTATTCAAATATAAAGCTTTTATCAAAAAGACTACTCATCAAGGAGCAAATACTTTGATATAACATCACATAGATACCAATAACTTGGTATCTCAAAGTTTACAAAACCATAGATTACATACAATATAGGAAAACTTAAATACTTTATATTACAAACTTAAGCTTATAAGCATGCCATATCTATACTATTACATTTATAAAACAAAACTTGATTTGGTCTCTCTTGCAAAGAAAACAACAAGGTTGGTCCAAGAGTCTTAATCGTCACATTCATCCAAATAATCCTCAAGGTTCATCCCATAGTCCAAGGAATCATAATACTTTTCTTCATCAATACCTGAAAGAGATAAAAGTGAGCCAAAAGGCTCTGTACACAATAACGAAAACAAATATGATATGTCATGCACTCTTGAACTAATGCAAGAAAAAAAATCATAAATTACTTCTCTTTAATTAAGGCAACAAAACAACATTAGAGTATTCAAACTCCAATTTTAATCGTAGGGAATCCAGAGGTCTTATGTAACCGCAGTTGCTCAGGGGGTTGATATAAGTAGCCTGAATATTTATATCTCTGATATAATCTCATAAAGAAAAAGTAATTTCATATAAGGTACGGCCGTTGCTCAACTTTACTTAACTTAATCCATAATATCACCTAGTTTAGTCGTCTCCATAAAACGTGAACTAAAGCATATTACATCATTTCAAGAATAAGCAAATGTTACACTAATACTATACTCCTTATCAATTACCCGCTGAGCTACTAATGAAAGTCATTGCGTCATGACTAAAGTGGCCTAAGTGCTTAAACTATCATGTTAACCTTATTAACAAGGTTACTGCTTCGGGGACCGGATTCAACGGCGAAAAGCACAACCAATACAAACACTTTTTAAGCCTTCTTTAATTAAGAAAAATTTAATATATGTCTATCTTAAGCAAACAACATTCATGTTACTGCGTACCTTGAGAAATAGATTTATCAAGTAAAAGACCAGCATTCAAACTCAGTTGAGTACGAGAATCTAATATCACTTGTTCTTGAGAATAAAATCTTGATGCTAGCCTTAGGAGGATTGTTTGAGACAAATGGAAGAAGAAATTGGATTGCTGTTGTTGTCGTTGTTGGTATCGGTTTGCAAGTGCATTTTTAGGGTCTGTTATGGCTTTATAATTTGTCAAAAGTGAGCTTGATATTATCCTATAATTTGACTTTGATTGGCAGATTTTTTAGAGAACAAAAGTGAGGCTTGGGCTTGGGTTTTGATGTCTGTGTGTGGGCTTGGCTTTGTTTAATAATTGGGCTTGATTTTGAGCTTAACAAAATCTGTTGTGTTTGGGTTTAAGTTTTGGTTAAGTTTGAATTTGAAAGCTTAAGCTTAACTTAACATGCATTAAATCAAGCAAGTAATACAAATACCTAGTCATCCTAGCACATTAAATTCTAGTACGCATTATCTATCAACAAAATTATATTATCACACCATAGTTTACTAACTAGTTATTTACCATAATTTTTATATTTCAAGTAAACATAATATATATTAATTTTATACTAACACATTAAATTCTCATTAACTAAACTCTTAAAAAAATTCATAATTTAATTAAATCAACATATATATAATTAATTATGCATTAGAATTCTTGGTTATTTCAAACGTGTTGTAATGGCACTATGTGCCCATGTTGCATTGAAAGAAAAAATTATGATAATTTTCTTATGAGAAAGAGAAAAGCTTGAATCTTGAAATCTAAGGACCCGTAAAAAAAATGATAAGTGACTATTTTAATGATTTATGATGTGTTTATACGAACAACACATTGATGGAAATGTTGCAATTGTAAATGAAGTGAAATTTCATCGTATACTAATACATGAAAAAGCACAATTACAAAATGTAAAAAGTAGATAATGGAAATAATTGAATTGATAAAAAAAAATTTAATGGAATATGTGTTAGGGAAAGGTGGTTTTTTATTCATCTCATTCGGGGATTCTTGGAGGGAAGTGTTTTCTTTTTTTTTTTTCAGAAAATTAGAATTAACAAAAAAAAAATTAAGAATATCATTAACTAACCGACTAGTCATTAGTCAAGATGGAATTCAATAGTTGGTTATGATAAATCTAATAGTAGTTATATCTAATCCGATTATAGTTAATTGAATGGTTGATCATGATAAGATAAAGAATTATCAAGATTTGTTAATGAGTTATAAAATATATGTTTTTCTTTGGTGAAATAAAATATATGTCATTTGAATGATAGTATAATGGTACAATAAAAGGTGGTCAATTTAGGCTGAAGAAATGATAAGTGGGTCCATCTTCGTATTGATTAAGGAAATGGAATTCATTAAAAAAAAGAATCATTTAAAGTATATTTAATCAACCTTAGTTATAAAGGTTATAGAGGATGAATACCTTTTAACTTATGTTCTAATGTCTAAAATGTAACCAATAACTCTAGAGTTATTTTAAATTTTTTAAAACAATGAGCAAAAATTATGAGATGCATTGTATTCAAGATGAGATGAAAGTGTCAATTCAATAATTAAGAATTTTTTTTAATATTAGTTACATGGTCATTGATGCTAATTATGCTTGGTAGAGTAGAGAAACAATAAATCTAAAGAGAAGTAAAATTTATAATTCTGTCCACATTGTGCTTTAAGTGAAGTTCCATAATGGAACAGCACATTTAATAAGAATCAAGTGGTTAAAAGTGATATAACATGTTCAAGTGCATCTGGTTTGTAAAATCTAGCTCATGTTAAGATCTACAAAACATTGAAAGGTTTGAACCTTTCACAAAAATTTTGAAGCATCGGATGCAAAATGACAAGTTTGCTGCAAGGCAGACAAAAGTTTTAGACTATTAGTTGGAAGTTTTGAAGCATTTAAATCGGTAGTTCTAGATCTGTTACTCTCAAAGCAAACTTTCGAACCTTTCTCATATGTCCCAAGCATTTGATGAGTTTCATAGTATTTTCTCTTTTTTTAATATTAAGGTTTTTAATGTGTTTTATGAATAATGACGACTTAATAAAAGTTTATATTGGACATTATGAGACTTAGCCTGAATTTGCTTAAATTTCATTGAGTTTTTTTTTTTTTTTTTTTTTTACTAAACAAAACAAGCCAATGCATTCATAGAATTACCCGTTGTCAGGGATAGTACAAGTTAAATCAATACGAGAAGACAAATCACGAAACAGTAGCTTTCGGAGTAAGGATGGGGTGGAGATCAACCAATCAAACGGACGCATCCTCCTCCTAAAAACAGGAGCTACCCAACTAGCAACACTATTTGCATTTCTTCTTATAAAAATAAAGGAAACATTGACATTTTGCAAGGAATTCAAGATAAAAAGACCTTCTTCAAAGTAAGGTAAGGAGGTCTAATGGAGACCGTCTTGGTGTCCATTGAAAGCTCGGATCACCTGTTTGCAGTCAATTCAAAACGGATGGTTCAAAATTTTTCTTAATAAGTCAAACCCAAGATTCAAGGCAGCCATTTCACTAGCCTCAGCCGAAGGATATAAATCAAAGTCGAAGCTCCTCCTATTAAATTTCCAGACTGGTTTCTAGCCACAGCAGCACCCCTCCCATATCATTTGGCCTAATCCAAGACCCATAAGAGTTTATCCTAATAAAAAGGCCCTCATTAGAAGCAGGCCTATGGATGTCATATGGATTTGATTGCCCACCTGTACTAGCAGGCATCTAATCCTTCTGCTCCATGGGTGAAGACAAGCTAAGGTTCACATAGCTATTGAGCAAACTGTTTTATTCAATTCATACATAATATTGTCATTGATAAACATAGTGCGATTCCTTGATCCATGTAATATCATTAAAGCTTGTCATATCATCTATTCTTTAAAAACCTTAAAATTATAAGGAAAATTATATGAAGGGGGTTAACATCATTTTAAGTGGTTATAATAAGGGATCATGTTGTATAAAGAGATAAAATTAGGAAATTAATGTTTTAATTGATAAAAAAAAATGAAATGATGCAAGTATTACAAATGGACATCGATGTGACTTGCTTGAATATGACATTAGCATCTTTTATAATGGTCTAGTAACAATTTTTAAATTTCACCACTTGATAAAACCTTGATTTCTTTTTTTTTTTTTCAACAAGTTAAAACAATGATCATTTATTTCGAATCCATCCTCATATGCACATCCACTTTAGTATAATTTTTCCTAACGTTATATAAAATCAAATCCTTACTTCTGTACATGATTAACTGTGAATCGATGGTTGTCAATTCACTAATTCAAGAAAGTCACCTTTTAGTATAAAAATCGTGTTTGCAATGCAGGCAAAAGTGTGTCATGTGTGGCGTGTACCAGCAATGGTTGTGAGACGACCGCAGTGTGAATCCCGAACAGAAGGGAATTTGACCTTCACATCAACAGTCAACACTTGGTATAATCCCTTGAGGGGTAAGAAACAATGAGGATTATAAATGTAAAGGTTGGCAGCTTTAGAGGCTCGCTAGCCCAGGGTAGAAGAACACCTGGAAAAAGCACAGGGAGTCAAGGAAGAATTTAAAGTGAGCGAAGAAAAATAATATTTCGTTGAAGATAGAGTTGGTCAGAGAAATGCCTCATCAGGACATGAAAACGACCAGTATGAAAGTGCACTTTTTTGGTCAGTTTGGTGGTTTGTTTGTGATTTATATTTGTATTAAAATATATATTAAATATATTTGATTTTTATATTTATATTTTATTTATGTGTTTTTTATAAAATTAATAATTTTTTATTTATATTTATTTTTATAATTTATTAGAAAAACTTAAAAAAATATTTATATATATCGAAAAAAACTAACTAAACAAATCCTTATATAGGATGGTTTGACGGACGTGTATCTCGATGGAAAGATAAGATAAGGCTGCGAATGTTAAGTAGACTCAAAACTATCAAAAAGAAAAATAATAATAAATCCTATTTTTAGGTCTAATCATCTTGACTTTGTGACTGGTAATAATTAGCTTATCTAAAATTGGACGCCACTCCTTTAATATATTTCTTGGTTTAACTCCTTTTCATGGCGTCAACGTAGCATAAATGCATAATCGTCAACAATTATGTTGAAAAGCTTCGTTTATTTCTACATCAGTATCCTATATAAATATGATTTATATCTATAATTTATTTTTATCATATTTATATTATACTTATTTTATTAATTAATCGATATTTATTTTTTAATAAATATCTATTTAAAACAATAACATAACTCAAAATCCATTATATTCAAAAGTTTAACTTTAAGTTTCTTGTTAGCATTATAGGATTAGTCTTATAACAAGTCACATCTAGGATAAAATGTACTGACTTAATACATTTCTGACACATATTTTCACTTAAAATAAATAAACTGATCTGAAACAAATATATTAGACTTAGTATTTTTTACATTTAAAATAAAAATACACTAAGTCTAAAATAAAATACCCTACTTAAAATATATTGACAGTCAATAATTGACTTATACACGTTACCGTACAACAAAAATACGCGACTTGACGTAAGAATTTCCATAGCATTATAGTCCAAAATTATGGAATGTACCAATTGAGGGTCTGTGTTGATGCACTCACAAATAACGAGGACATGTACCACTCCCTTTCGAATTTCAATTTTACAGCTTGTTTATAATTTTGTACAGAGATATGTTAAACGACTCAATAAAGTAAAATGGAGCTATATAAATTTTGGCATATTATTAGATGGTTTGTTTTTCGTCGATATCTATATTGATATTTGTATTATATTAGTTTTTAATTATTTTATCGATTTACAAGTAAAAATATTTATTTTTTATCGATATTTTTTTTTTTACGAATAATTATTTACAAACAATAAAAAGAAGTAGCCAATGATAGAAAAATGACCGCTTCGTACCTTCGATGTCTTCTATTGATGGGTGATACTCTGAAGGGTACGCGTTATTGAAAAGCTTTTTGTCTATTAAGAAGATTCTCTCCTCGTCAGGTCTTGCAGGTAACAATTGAAATTGAGTTCCATCAAATATTATTCTACGAAGCATGTGCCATATCCTCGAAGTAATTTCAGAATTGGAAAAAAAAAATGACAATATAAAGAAAACTTTGTAAAGAAGCTTCCATTTTCCTAAAAAATCTATCTGTATTCATGTCTTATACATAGAAATCGATAAATTCGAGAAGTTAAGATTATTGTGACAGAACAAACCTCTAGACAAGTCAAGGTTATGGTTTTCCTACTAAATTATTCATAAGACAAATGGAGGACTCAAAATAGGACTTCATCCTGGTTACCGATTTATAAACTGACAACTAATTTATATAAAGCTCACAGGCATGGCAGGCTTTGAAGGTCTGACCGACTAGACCATTTCAACAATTTAATTGTTAAAATCATTTATATGCCATGACCAATATCGCTTGTTGATCAATGAGAAGATGGAAAACCTTAGGATTTTGCTATATATGGTTATGCCCCATGAATTTTTATCTTCTCCTCATTTAGCAATGATCATTTAAAAAACAATTCATTTTAAGGTTGGAAAGAAGAAAGAAAATTGGATTAACATTTAGGATGTTTCAGCTGCAGATCTTTGAACTTAACCATACTGCAAAACTAAGTTCCACCTTCATACAGCACTTGTAGCATCCGAATACAAAGAAATTTATAGCTCATAGAGTTGTGAAGAAAAGATTAATAATCACATCTTCTACCAGCACATGAGTTTAGAGTCCATGTAAGAGCTTGAAATTGAGACTGAGACGCTTTATGATTTATTCTTGTTTTCCTTCAGCCGCATAGAGTGCCTTGATTTCCTCAACATCATCGTAGCTGCCGAGGAATATTGGAGACCGCTCATGTATATTCTTTGGGACCAAGTCAAGCGCCTAAAATCATAATCAATAAATTTGTTGGTGAATAAGTACTATTAACTACGTAAGTTTTTGCTTGTCAAATTATACTACCAACAACGAAAGGCAATGCAGTAGTTCCAAAACTATGTAGTGCAGCAAACAAGCAGACAGACACAAATACATCTTCCATCGGTAAAACGATGTTTGAAGCTGAATTAGGTAGGAAAACAGATATTAGCAGTACTAATTAGCCTTTTAACTAGAAAACTGCATTCATACCCGAATCTTTCCAGTGAAGGCCTGACCGCCTGCTTTTTCCATCAAGAATGACATTGGGAAGACTTCATAGAGGACACTGCACAACCAAAAAAATAAAATGCACTCAGATGTATTTCTTGATGGTTTTCCTTTAGATGAATAATATAGTAAACAATTACAGATGCCAACATAACATGGAAATTTCCCTTCACATGGTCACTTAGAAGCAGAATATAAGCAAATACGTACTACATTTTAATTAAAAAAAATATTTCATAGTTAAGAATTTCCCACTTTTTGGTCAAAGGAAAAAGGAACTGGAGATTGATGTATGGAGAGAAGAGGGATTTCATGGCCCATACCGCAGTTTTCCATTAGGGCTCTTCTTATCAGCAGGGTACAAAAAGATACCCCCATACAGCAACGTTCGATGGACATCGGCAACCATGCTGTCAGACAATTTATTAGGCTATTAGACCGTCTACTTAAGGAATGAGGCAAGCAATAACTGGAATGAACAATGTCTCAGTTAAAATGTGCTCAACATCTGATGAATTTACATAATGGTAGGCAGTTCATTTGATAAACAAAATTGTAACCATAGGTGAGAAAGATCATAATAATAGAATTTCAGCATGGGATATCTCATACATGGTTAAATAATTACACATGTAGTTCTATGTTGACGAGTTCTTGACATATCTGTACTTCAGCTCAACTAAGTGTGCAGTTCGTGGTGCTATCAGGTACTCAATTCATACACATTTTTGAAATACAAAAATAGTTTATGTAAAGATTAAACTACCAACTGACAAAAAGTGAAAAAGTTTATATTCAAAACACAGGGTATTTCGGCATCAGCTATGAAAGGAAAAAGGAACTTTTATCTTTAATATGTGATAAAAATCATTATGTACACTAACGAGTGAAAAAACAGTTTCCACCAGATGTAGATCATAACAACCCATCTGTAAGGATGCATTAGTTTAATTTTGTTATGCACAACAACACTTCCAATTATGTTGATCATGGAGGGACTCTGATTAATATTGAAAATATTTACAGAGTGAGGTGATAGGTAAACTAAATGCAGCACACTAGACTTGAACTAAAGATATGTGCTTTTTCAACTTCATACCTTCCAACGTATCTTAGTGACTTTGATGGGGATCCATCTTTAGGGAATTTGCATTTTTCAACATACCTGAAACAAGGAAGAGAGTGTCAACAGAAGCTTGTCAAATGACTCCTCTTCTAGCACAATCATTGATCAAGAAAACACAATCTATTGTCATGTTAAACTCACTGAGTGGTGGGATTATCCCAATTTTTAGCATTTCCTTCATTCACAGAGTAAATCTTTCCCTTCTTAGGGATCTGCAAATCAGGGGCATATTGACTAATAAGCATATAGGTATACGAAACATGAACAATGACTTAAACACATGATGCCTTGTTTGGTTTCTCGTTTTTTGACAGCTTGGTGTCGATGTAATGGTGGGATAAAGAAATCATGGTTATAGCTCCCAATTCCTGGGCCTATAAAATTTTCTTCCATTTGGGAGCTATGAAACCAGTTACGAAAGCATTGTCCTAATCCAATTGCTTAAGAACTAGAAATACTAGAAATGCAGATAAGATATGTACCTGCATGTTCGAATGCGTGAGGATGAATTCCCCAAGTGACGGATCCAGGGTAAAACCATTTACACCAGTTCCAGTGCTTAGCACAAGCTGCACATGATATTGCTTCCATATCAGTATGACAATCAAGATCAATCACAACACAGGTAAAAGAACCCTTTGGCAGACACATTTTTTCCATAAATACATGCCTAAAGCCTTTTCTTTTCTCCATGTGATGTTTTTGGCTGTATAGTAGAATATTAAGAAAAAGTACTTCACAGATCAACTTGCCAACTTGTGAGAGATGAGAATGGTGTACTACCATGCAGGAGCTCCCATACATGCAATAACCAGCAGCTATCATATTCTTTCCTTGTTGCAACACGTCTTCTAACCTTGGTTCATGACTATCTTTCATCAAATAAATCCCGAAGATCTAGTTTAAAAAGTAACACAGTTAACTGGTCACTGCATTCCTTTTTCACAAATGGTGATATATCAGGAAGCAGAAGTTTTTAAATTGTACAATTCTATAACTTCTCTTTTTTTTTTTTGGCCAATACAATTCTATAACCTCAAAGGAAGAAGTTTTACAGTTCCAATGGAGACTCCGCAATCAATGTTGGAGGATCCATCCAGCGGATCAAAACAAACACAATACCTGCATTTTTTTTAAAAGGGAAATCTGAATAAACCAGAATCGTGATCTGCAAAAAGAAAAAAGTTATAATAAGAGCAGAATTCCTACTTTCCACGCTTATCTGGTTCCACGAAGGTAGCTTCCTCATCCTCTTCTGACACGAGGATGCACTGCAAAAGACATGATATATGAGCGAACAAATTCAGCAGATTATGTGAATTGCTGATTGACGTTTTCAAGGTTCTCCTCAACTTACCGTGCGGCCACTGCTAACCAATGCCTTGATGAAGACTTCATTTGAAAGTACATCCAGCTTCTTTTGTTCTTCGCCCTATTAAAAAATCGGGAGAAAGCAAACTTTATGTCAGCATAACAAGAAAATATGAATCCATCAGAGGACGTGTAGCAACATATAACTCAAGGCTGATAGAGAGATAGAATTTGAGTTGATAAAGCACTTGCCTGGATATTAGTTTCTCCAGCAAGACCAATAGCTTGGCGAGCCCCGCCTGCAGAAGGAAACAAAAACCAGAATCAACACAAGTTAAGGAGTCCTCATTTACAATGACACACGAACACACTGTATCCTGCTAAAACAGAAAATTCTGCCGCAATAAGGACAAGGCGGACCCAACATCTAGCTCCATATGAATTAACAAGCTTCTAAGATGCAGCCAACAGCTTAGCATTTCATTAAATATCTAAATTTCAAAGAAGTAGCAAGTTCGAAAGTAATTGTGAAAAGTGTACCGTGTGGATCATACAATTTGTCCTTTTAAAGGAAAAAAAATCATTTATAAGTGAAAGCTGAAAATTTTTTTCCTTCACTCTCTATTAGATATATATATTTGTGTGGTAATCACCACTGGAAATCAATCCCGTAATTGAATATTAACATTCTTTAGCCAGTTGAACACCAATTGAATAAGAATTAAAAGCTTTATAGTCAAATGGCATGAACACACAGTCTTCAATGAGATTGATTGGTTTCGATCCTCTCTCTTCCCAAAACGAAATCGTCAGTGTCGTGGTTGAATTCGATTTGACATACCTTAGGTTAATTGAACAGGATTCGAATATGAATTGAAAAACAAGAAAAAGGGGGCAAAAAAACCTTGTTGACAGCAGAGCAAACAAATTTGCAACCAAGAACAATGTGATTGAGCAAGATAGTGAAATCCCCACGTGACTCAGGGTGTTTCGATTGCTCATTCAACACGAAACGAGTTATGGTCATCAAGTCCGTGCGGTGAGCATCGCTCTCGTGATCCATTCTTGCGACAACAACAACAACACCAACACCACCAGGATTCTTGTTGATAAAAGGAAATAAATAAATTTAAGGGAAAAAAATGAGGATAAAGCCTTTTTTTTAAGGCTGCGGTTGTGTTGTATTTACGTTTGCTTTATTCGAGGAATATGAATAAAGAATAAAGAAAGAAATGAAGGATAAATATGGGCATTCCCTGTGATAGTCACAGTGATGTAGGACTGGGGATAGAGAGAGAGGGAGTTTTGTGTGCCTAGGAGAAGGGATGGGGTTTATCGAGTGTCGATGGAAGTTTCGGATGACACGTGGTGAAGTGTGAAAGAGCGAGTGTTGTTAGGGTGTGAGAGGGGAGGATGGATAGACGAAGCTCTTCCTCTTCTTCCCTTTTAGTTTTGCGATGCGAATTGCGCGAATTTTGATTTCTTTGCGACGAGGCTTCCTTTGACCTTTTCCCTCGGACGACATGCCTCGGTTGTTTCCTTCTGCTCACTGTTCCCCTATCTTCCAACTTTTTATTAATATTAATACTCCGACGTTTTTGTCCTCTTCTTCTACTGCTTTTGCATTTTTCTTTTCTTTTTTCTATTTTTTTTTAAAAAAGCCCATCTCATTTTCTTTTTGCTTTTTAATAATCCTTTATGATTACGACGACCATAAGTGAGCTGAGCTATTTATGAACTATTATATCTCATGTTGGCTCTACTAGTTAGTTGGTTCCCAAACAGACTTATTAAAAACTCACAAGTCATGCTTGCGAATAGATTCTTTTAATATAATATAATATTATATATTATTTATATGAATTATATTAAAATTTTAATTATATATGTAAACAAGTCGAGTTCGAGAACTAGAATCATTAACAAGCTCAAGCTCAAGCTCAATCTTGTATATTTCAAGCTCGTTAAGAGCACACCTCAACTTAATTCCGTTAAGTTTTTTAACAAGCCGAGCCTAAGCTGACAAAAACCCCTACTCAGTCCAGCTCGTTTACACCCCTAGTGGTGTCTAATTATCAACTACGACTAAGAATTTTGTTTTACACCCAACTCGACTTGAGTTCATTAATAAATGAGTCAAGCTTAAACATAAAATGAAGCTTGTTTAGTTAAACGAGTTGAGTTCAAGCTTTTCCTCAAACTCATAAGTTGGTTCGTGAATAAGCTCGTGAACAAACTTGTTAAGGGTTCATGAAAGCGCTTATGAAAATTTTTTTATAATATTATCCTATTATATATAATTATTTATATCAATATAATATTAAAATATGATTATATTTGTAAACAAATTTCACCTCATTCAAACTTGTAAGCACATTTTAAACGAATTAAGTTCAAGCCTACAAATCCTTAACGAATATAGGCTCGAATCTATACTTTTCATGCTTATTAAAAAGCTTAACTCTGCTTCAGCTCATTAATTTGTTAAACCAATTAAGCTTAAACCTTCAAAGTCAGCTCAACTTGACTTATCTACATCTCTAACTCCAACTTACCATAGTAAGGAAGCAGTAAGAGATAAAACATAACAATATGAACAATATAACACCTAACTCTTACACTAATAGACACAATTTCTTTTTAATGAAAAAAGAATTGTTTTTGGAGATTTTCAAAGGCCTTTTATTTTGTCAAGATTTTGCAAGATTTTAAATTTTATCTTTCCTTTAATAATTTTTTCCCAATACTAGATGTATATATATTAGAAAGAAAATTGTTAGATCACCAATTCACCTAAATAAAAATTATGCAAATATAAATTGTTTGTAGTTATTACCAGCAAGGATTTTTTCTTTAATAATCTGGTCCACATGTGGTCCATCCTATGATTTGACTATTTTTATATTAGAAGAATCATTTAAATTGAAATGAAAAGAATAAAATGGAATGAAATTACTACAAGAATGACAAATCCATTCTTTATTTGATACATCTATCCACTGGAATTGATATGATATCTTATTTATAAAAAAATGCTCCTAACAATAAATATACATTAAGATAAAGGGTAAAAGAAGTAATTAATATTAAAAAGGTGGAATGAATCCATTCCATCTTTTCAATTCAAAAGTAGAATTGAAGTCCTTCTCAAAACTAGTTTTCAATTCCAATAGTGATTTAGCTTATGAAAAAACCATCAAATATAGGGAAAAAAATTGGAATCATCATTCTATTTGGTTCATCTCATATATGAAACATGGCATTATCCTATTAACTCTTATAATCATTAGTAATATCACAAGCAATCTCCCTCTTCTCTTTATGGCTTTTAACATTTATTATAGAAGTTCAATTTTTATAATCTAGTGGTATCTCTCAATTAAATCGAATGGATTGATTTAAGCCTAATTTTTCCTAAAAAAAATTAATAGATTGTAATTAGAAAAAAGAAAAACATTTATTTTAGGACTTTTAGCTACAAAAGTCCTAAATCATATGCATACTAAATAAAGAAATATACACTAAATGTCTCAGGTTTTCTTTACTTTCTTGGAACATGAATTTTTAAAAAGATAAGTCAAATAGAACTTCCATTAGTTATTACATATTCAAAAGCATTTTTGAAAAAAAAAAAAAGGGAAATTCTTCTAGAAATAAACGATTTTGACTCATGAAGGAATTGGTTATATCTTTTAAGAACCAAAATCATTTCCAATAAAACATCGTTACAAATATAAAAAAAAAAAAAAAAGATTATTAATATATGATATCCCTATATATACATATGGAAACATTAAAATAGATTTGTTATTTTGTTTCTTATACTTCTCCATTCCAATTTTATTAACATTGTACAAAAATTTAATTTGGTACCTATATTTTGAATTGATTAATTCAATAACTAATTAAACTTACTTTTCATAACTATTTTTACTGTCTCATTAGTATTGTTTGCTCTGTTCTTGACAAAATGAAAAGATAATCTTTTATCACTTGTTCACATGATATAAATAGCTATTCATTCCCTTTTCATTAAATATAAAGCTGATATTATGGTATTTACTTAAGGGAATGACAATTCATAATGAATTGTATTAGAAAAAGCTTAATCCTTTTCCTCTTGCCAAAGCGATTAACAAATAATTCAAACAACAATAACACAATCAACACTAGCATTTAACGTGGAAAACCCCAATGTGGGGAAAAACCACAGGACCACCACCGCATTAAAATCCTCTACTATTTGAAATAATAGGATACAATACAATCTTCACTAAATGCACTATTGGATCACACAATCTTACCACAAAACCGGTGGATTTACAACAATTCTCTCTCTAGATCTTTCTCTAGGTTTAGGAAAATATAAAATTGTGTTTCTCTCTCTAATCTAAAGGGAAAAAAATCTAATATATAAATATATACTAGGGTAGGCCGGCCTATAAGGGTTGACCTTTTAAACTCCTCTACAAGGACTTACGCCGGCTCAAGGCCAGCGGCCTTCAACCTGCCTAAGATGGTCTTCGACAATTCTTCACATATTGAAGACTGGCGGCTTTACTTTATCAAATCTGGCAACGATCCAAACCGTGTGTAACTCAATTTCATCAATTTCCTTGAGTTACACACGATTTTATCTAAGTATAAACCATATACTTAGGATACCTTTGGATATAGACCCATATGTGTTAGATCTATACCCAACAAATTGCTATTACTAAAAACGAAGAATAGCAACTTATGCCTTCATTCTCATGAATTGTTATTCAATTTTCTACTTTTCAACTTTATCATAAATATCTCTGTCTTGAAAATATTATCTATACAATTATCATTTTTCTGTAATAAAGACAAAAATGGATACTATAGATGTTTTACTCTAATAATTACTTGTTTTATTATTTACATCTAGTAAATATTGTAATAGCCATTACATATCATATCTCGTTGAATTAGAATTTCATTCTCTCTTTCTTTCATATAGCAAAGTAAATGAATCGTGATATTAGCCATTAAGAGAAGTAGTAAATGGTCAATCATAAGCTACCTTTTTCATGCCATCAAGCTTAGAAAACAGTATTAAGTAGAGAGTAAAAATAGCTATAAAAAGTTTGATTAGGTATAAATTGACCATCTCAAAGTTCAAATACCAAATTAAAAATTTTTTTTTCAAAGTTTGGGTACTAAATTTTATATTTACCAGTAAAAATACACTAAAACGTTATTTCTGTTTTTTTGTTTATTTTAGTCTATGCTTTTATTGATTTATTTATTCATTTTACTTTTAAAACATGAACTTTTAAAAATTAAAAAAAAAAAAGGTTAAAGAGGACTTCCATCACTCACTACTATAAGATTTATTTACATGACGCCAATTTTGGATCACGTAATGAAAAACAAATAATATATGCCCTAAAACATCAAACCCAAAACGTCAAAATTAAGATTATTTGCACGCATTTTTCCCTTACTTTGTATCACTAGTCTAAGTTTGAACCTTTGCTTTCCAACAAACATCATGAGATCCACGTTTTATCAAACATATTCGAATTTTCTCATAAAGTTTCACGAGCTCACTAGCTTATCATTGTCAAACAATCCCATGATATTTCTTATAATTGTCTCACATAGTTTCTCTTTTAAGTAATGTCATTGTTTCAATGCGAAATTCTCTCGCTATTTAAAGAAAAAAATGGAAAAATGACCAAAAAAAAAGCATTAGAATTTAAAATGATCTAAAAAATTTCAAAATTTTCTTACCAATTCAAGATCTAGGCTTCAAAGAAGAGGGATAAAGTAGGATGCCATACAAACATTTTTACTCTTCCCTCCTTTGCCTTAAATGTTGCAATTATTTGTCATGCTCATGTGCTAAATATTTTAGCTCCAATGATCTATAGGATGTATCTTGTCCTCAATAATTCCTTATAAGTCTTTACTATTATATCTCGAACCTAAATAGTGTCACCTTGGATGTGTGCTATAAAGGAAGAAAAAATCACTCTCTATCATGCTTATGCTAACTAAGAGTGTGGTACCACGGTGATCCGATATGAGGAACTATATGTGGTCCTACTTTTCTATATAACATACCATCAATAGATGATACCGCTGTTAAAGACCTGACTACCATTGACTTTCCACAAAGAGCTTGCAAAATTCAGTCCTACCCTTTCCAAATGTCCACCTCTTGACGACGTCTTCCCCCTAAAACTTAAAATAAGAATAATAATAATGAAAAAAGGGTTTCTTAAATAGGTGGAGCAAATTTAAGGGAGCAAATATCTTCCACACGAACTGATAGAATGCATGCACAATACTATATGCCCTAAAACATCAAACCCAAAACGTCAAAATTAAGATCATTTGCACGCATTTTTCCCTTACTTTTTTATCGCTATTCTAACCATGAACTTTTGCTTTCCAACAAACATCATGGTATGAGTTGCTTATATCATAGGAGTTTCGGTCCTCGTGAGATCTGCGTTTTATCAAACATATTCGAATTTTCTCATAAAGTTTCACGAGCCACTAGCTTATCATTGTCAAACAATCCCGTGATATTTCTTATAATTGTTTCACATAGTTTCTCTTTTAAGTAATTTATCAATGGGTATTGTTTTAATGCGAAATTCTTTCACTATGTAAAGAAAAAATGGAAAAATGACCAAAAAAAAAGCTTTAGAATTTAGAATGATCTAAAAATTTTCAAAATTTTCTTACCTTGAAAATTTTTCTTACCAATTCAAGATCTAGGTTTCAAAGAAGAGGGATAAAGTAGGATGCCATACAAACATTTTTGCTCTTCCCTCCTTCACCTTAAATGTTGCAATTATTTGTCATGCTCATGTGTTAAATATTTTAGCTCCAAGGATCTATAGGATGTATCTTGTCCTAAATAATTTCTTATAAGTCTTTACTATTATATCTCGAACCTAAATATTGTCACCGTGATGTGTGCTATAAAGGAAGAAAATCACTCTCTATCATGTTTATGCTAACTAAGAGCGTGGTACCACGGTGATCCGATATGAGGGACCGTATATGGTTCTACTTTTTTATATAACATACCATCAATAGATGATACTGCTGTCAAAGACCTAACTACCATTGACTTTCCGTAAAGAGCATGCAAAATTCAGTCCTACCCTTTCCAAATGTCCACCTCTTGACATCATCTTCCCCTAAAACTTAAAATAATAATAATAATAATAATAATAATAATAATAATAATAATAATAATAATAATAATAATGAAAAAAGGGTTTCTTAAATGGGTGGAGCAAATATCTTCCACACAAACTGATAGCATGCATGCACAATACTATGTGCTACATAATATAGCTAATGCAAAATTATATACAACAAACACACATGTATAAACTCATATGGATACTTATTAGTCATAAATTAGTTATCTTGGACAACTTAGTGCTCACATAGAATCAACCCGTGGAGTTGATATTTAAAGTATGATCTTAAGTGCTTTTGTGGACCTATATATTTCCATTAGTCCATAAACCGTTAAGATTCCCAATAAACAATAGTGACCCATTTTTTTGGAGTTCAATTTGAAAAATGCAATATCATAGTACCCCTTAGAGTCGTTTTTGAAAAAATATTTATTGGATCCCCATAGTTTGTGTTTTGATAGCATTGAATAAATTCCCAAAATTAATTTTTGAAAATTTGAAGCAAATTCAAGGAGGCCAATATCATAGTACCCCTTAGAGTCGTTTTTGAAAATATATATCTATTGGATCCCCATAGTTTGTGTTTTGATAGCATTGAATAAATTCCCAAAATTAATTTTTGAAAATTTGAAGCAAATTCAAGGAGGCCAATATCATAGTACCCCTTAGAGTCGTTTTTGAAAATATATATCTATTGGATCCCTATAGTTTGTATTTTGATAGCATTGAATAAATTTCCAAAATTAATTTTTGAAAATTTGAAGCAAATTCAAGGAGGCCAATATCATAGTACCCCTTAGAGTCGTTTTTGAAAATATATATCTATTGGATCCCCATAGTTTGTGTTTGATAGCATTGAATAAATTCCCAAAATTAATTTTTGAAAATTTGAAGCAAATTCAAGGAGGCCAATTTCTCAAAATGTGAAATGAACTCTCAGAATTCTAGAAGTACGTCGGTAGCAAAAGTCCAAATCTTGAAACTATAGGACAATACTAAAGTCAGGGTTTTGAAATGTATACTTTTAAATGTAGGATGCGTGATTCCATATTCTCACATATTAATCACTCCAAGCCTAACATATACAACTAGCAAATGAACATAAATCACTCACCTTTGTTTTTGTGAAATATTGCCCGTTGACTTTTATCCACAAGTTTTTCAATACCAATAAATTAAATAATCAAATCCTAGATTTATTTTAGTTTATTTTTCTTATTTATGGGGTTATTACTTAAATTTTATTAAGATTTATTAATCTATTTAACTTTTTCAAATTAATTATAAATTCACATGGTTATAAACCAAGGTGACAAACATAGAAGTGGGGGTGGTTGACTCTATTGTAGGGGGGAGTAGTTGACCAGGATTAGGAATAAGTGGTTGAGTACATATAGGTGGTTGATTATTTTGGTACACCACCTTGTCTTTAATGGGTATGATTCATCTTTAATTTATCTCTTTTATTTTAACAAATTATTCAAAATTTTAATTTTAAATTTTATACTATTAACAATCTACTAGATTATAATTTGTATTTTATGACTTTGTTTGGTTCATTAATATGTTAACAACGCACCATCGTTTTGGCTTCGATTATTTGTCAAGAAACAGATACATATAAAAAATAGATATTTTTACTCATAAATAGATTAAATAGACCAGATGCAAATATAGATAAAAAAAATCAAATAATTCAAGTAGACCTTATTATGAGATCCCAATCTTTTAACTTAATCTGATTCATTTTTTAATAGTTTATTAGGGTATGGTTTTCATCACTTGTCAATCTATTCTCGATTCTTAGGTATGCCCATAATTTGTCTAATTAATTAATGGTTCATAATCTCATTGTGAAAACTAAGCTAATTTCAATAGAAACCTTAATTTATAAGTCTTTGAATGGTTGAAGTATAAGAAACCTAATGTTTTCAATTCATTGCCCCTTCTCATGATGTTTGGAGTTTTTTTTTTTTACTTTTCCAGTTAAAAATAATTGCAGGATTTCATTTATGTTGCAACCAACTTCTATATAAACATCCTATTGCATAAATTTAGCTTAGATGTTATCATTCTAACTCTTTATTAAACTCATAATTATAATGCTTAGGAAAGGAAAAGTAGGTTAGAAACTTACTAATTATTTTATTTGCTCTATCTTTTTGTTTTTTTAATTATGAGAACAAAATTTTTCCAAGAGTAGTTTATGAATGAAAGAGATAACCTATTCATAGTTGTGATGAATAGATTAATAGATGTCTCTCAAAATTATTCTCTTTTATTTAATAAGATATATTTCTCATATATCTTTATGTATCTTTTCAAATCCCCATTTTATGTGCTCACTTTGTATATTTCATTTCATGCTTTATTTTCTATTCCTTGGGTGTTTGATTATTGATAAAGAGAAATTGATAGATCCTATTTCAAAGACTTGAAATAGGAGATGAAAAGAGGCTAATTTTCAACCTAGAGATTAGTTAAAGATTTGGAAGACTTGAGATCTTAATTTAAGTGTTCAAAGAACTTTTGGAAGGAGATGAAAAGAGGCTAATTTTCAACCTAGAGATTAGTTAAAAAAAGAAGTGTAGTCAAACTCTAAGACTTCGATCGATCAACCTTAAGAAACGAGACAAAGACAATACCTAGGAAATGCAATCAACCACCCCCTTGCATGTCTAGCATCTTTGCCCAATTTCCTCTACTTAACCACCTCTTCCCATTAGGCTAAGTGATCGAGCAAGACCCTATAATAAATCAAATACACTGCTAGTATGTAAATAAGTGGAAAATTAAATATAGTGCCATGATTTTTAATTTATGAGTAATTTATGTATTAATTTATGCTATATGTTCAACTTTACGTCATGGATATCCTTTTTTAGTGATATCAACTGCCATTGTGAGATACATGCACAGGATAGAATAACTGTAACTTGACTAATAAATCATGAATCCTAACGATTACAGTGTTCACAATACGGTGAACTCAATTGCTCCCTGGACAAACGTGCGACATAAAGGAGATGAGTAAACGGCTCCATCGTGTTTTGACATGCATACAATTGTTACTTCAAGCTCAATTATATTATGTATTGCAATTGGTGAGGTGCGATTCTACCATGTTTGAGAAGTTGAAAATGAGTTAAGGTCTGTTTGGATTATCTGATTTTCATCTGTATCATATCTGTATTTAATCTGCATTTGTAATTTATCTATATTTTATCTATATTGCATCTCTTTGGTCGGTTTATGAGTAAAATTATCATTTTTGCATTGATATTTGTTTCTTGATAAATGTCTATTTAAAAACGATAAAAATATTATATCAAAATAATCAAAATACGATGAAACAAACAGACACAAGGCTATGTTGCTATGAATAATTCTTAAAAATATGTTACGACAAACACTTATTGGTTGGAAAGTATAAATGATCCGAGGGGAAATGAGCTAATCAATTTCAACTTGGAAAAAATTTATTGAATACAGAGATAAAGTTCCCAATTTTTATATTGTCCATTTAAATGATAAGAGTAAAAACCGGATTCAGTGAAGCTCCCAGGGAAAGTTTAAACAGATGTGTAGCATGGTGGCAAAATGATATGACTTTATCTAATATATAGTGAATTGTATAAGTTCGATATTAAAACCTCTAATAATTATCTATTCGAGATTTTTTAAATAAAATAAAATAACTTTATTTATATTAAAATCTCTAATATATATAAATTTTGCAAATAAAATAACTTTATATATATCCAATTTCTAAACATGTAAAATATGTAATCAAATTTTAAAACCAAGGGAAATCGTGATAACTTTTCGCAATATTCAATTCTATCCTTATAAATGTATGACACAGCATGAGTATATGTCACGAGCCTATCTGAATGCATAGTCATCACTACCCAATATATTAATCACCCAGAATCACATAGGATATATATAATAATTGCACTTGACTAGGACAGCGTTTTCATTTTCCTATGCCACAGATCATTTGGAAATAGGTATCAGTCGCTGGCACAGGTATGCCTATCCTATCCATAGGTTGTCATTTACAGACAGTCAACCTAGATTTAACTCAGCGGTACTATGTTTACCAATTTTTGTTAAGAAAAAAGATTTATTAGTATATAAAAGTTGAAGGGTCTGTCGGGATCATCAGATTTTAATTTTTATTATATCTATATTTAATTAATATATGTAACTCATATATTGTATCGATTTTATTAATTTACAAGTAAAATTATTAGTTTTTTATTGATATTTATTTTTTAACAATCATTTATTTTAAAATAATAAAAAAATGATACTAAAATTATCAAGATACAATAAAACAATCAAGGCCGTCCCAATAAAATTTCCGTTTTTTATGACAATGAAATGGGTGAGTTCTAAAAAAAATTATCTACACACTATATATATTAAAATTGTTTTGATATTAAATATACTACCTGTATATAACACTTTGTCTATAATACTCAATTAATGCTTTCTGGTTGTCAAGGTGACAGACAAAGACAGATATGAAAAAATTAAAAATAAAAATGGAAAAACGTAAACCTATAGAAATTGTTAAGTCGACACGGTTGTTCTTAGCTATTAGTCAAATTTGCCTCTTTTTACTCCTTTTGGGCACTGACGGTTCATGCTTGCCCTAATTTGTAGACCCTATATTTTTTACAAGGTCCTGCAAATCAGGAGGCTAATTATTATGCATTGACCTGAATTATTGGGCTTGTAAGTTAACATTCAATATATAATAGATAGCTTCAATTTCATTCGAACTTGAAAGCCTTTCAGAAATTTGACTTGGCTTCTCTCTCTCTCTCTCTCGGTCTGCCAGCCAAATGGCACATCTATAAGCTCTATAGGTCCTTTATTAAAATGTAAAATAGACGGTTAATTATAAAAATATGGCTTTAATTTTGAATAATTAATAAATACATAATTTATATTATTTTTTTGATAATTAGATGATTCGAGTTTTATAAAAAAATATTAATGTTATTAATTATTATTAGAGGGAATATGTTAGAGTCTTTTTATTAATCTAAAAAAATTAATGTAATAAATAATAATAAATATAATTAAATAAATAAAATATTAATTTTTTAAAATTAAAAAAATTAAAAAAATGTAAAATTAATTTTATGACTAATAAAATATTGATATGCCATTCTAAAATTATTAAATAATATTAACACTTTTGAATAAAACTTAAGTCACCTAATTATCAAAAAGATAACACAGATTATGTATTTGTAAATGATTAAAACACAGTCATGTTTTTGTAATAAATCCTAAAAATAATAAGAAAAAATTTGACATGTAAATATTTGCAAATCAATCTCGTTAGAATTTTTTAGATGTGTAGAGCAACTAAGAAAATTTAGAGGCATATTAAAGAAATTTTATGCATCTGACCCAAAATTTGCTAAAAGTAAACATATTATCTCCTACAATATGTGATTGAAGAACAATGGTAGTAATGTTACGTTCTTAATTTCCAGGCTAGCTAGAAGTTATAGGATATTTAAAAGCTTTCTTTTTACTTTTTTTTAAAGAAAAAGTAGATTGGCAATTCGTGATAACGTATTTAGTCTTGCCTTGATATCTAAAGGTCCATATTCAAAAATCTCGACATAACTTATCCGTTCAATATGTATGAAACCTAAACATGTGTATATCATGTCTCCTATTGATCCATTCATTGATTAAAAATTTATATATAAATCTATAAAATATTATAAGTGAAAAAGGGAAAAATGATAACAATATTAAACTATATAATTTAAGTAGTTATTCATATGATAGAGATTTACAAATTAAATATTGAAATGTAGGTTTATGGGTTGTTTTTAGATTTGTAATAAATAAAGAGCAACTTTGTCTAAGAAAGAAATATTTAACAACAAATCCACTAATCCAGTGATTTTGAGGTTCGTGCTTTTGTTAAAAAGAAATAATATTAGCAAACTTTTTATAATCATATGCAAGTTAATCAAATATTAGTTATGGCAAGAACAAAATGTAATTATTTAAATAATGGTATCTTTCTAATAACTAGGATGACCTACAAGAACAAGGCATTAGATCCACATTTGCTCTTCATTTCTTAGTGACTTTAGATCCACGTTTGCTCTTCAAGGCCACTCAAATATATAGCACAAAGGTCTTTTGGAGTTAGCTGTTCGTTGATTTGAGGTTTTGATATTTAATTCCACCTATTTTATTGTAGGATTGTTGAAGAGGAAAAAAAAAGAGGAAAAGAAAAGATTGAACCACAAACCGTGCTAGATGATATTGAACCGAGCAAAAACATCAGTTTTCTTTCAAATAGATTATTTGTTAAAAATAGATACAAATAAAAAAAACAAATATTTTTATTCATAAACTAATCAAATAGAATAAATACAAATAAAATAAAAATATAAATTAGATACAGATAAAATACAGATGAAAATCAAACAATCCAACCATACTCATTTCAATTTGGTTTGATCATGCACATGCAATTCTCAATTTGATGAATTAGACCCACTTGGCTTTTTGGCACACTTGTGCTATGCAGCCGAGAGATAAAGTCATGTTAGCTAGGGAAGAGAAAGTCCTTATGCATGAATTTTGCAGCATTTCTTTTAATTAGTAGGTTTTCTTTTTCCTTCTTTTATTTATTTTGCTTTTATTTATCTTCAATTCAGTGGGGAAATTTCACTGTATGATGCCAAGCTGGAAAATCAATGATATACTTAACAAAGTATTTGTCTGGCTACATCTTGTGTATTATACAGGTGCTATGTAAGTACCAATTTATATTTTAACACGTAATCATATACCTAATGTAAGTGATTTTTTAAAAAACTATCCACCTGTTAAATCTTTTTTCATCATAAATTATTCAACAAATTTTTGCTGGTTTATATAGTAAAACTTATAGCTTTATAATTAATCTAATGACCATGTGTAAAATTACATGTAATTCCTCACTTAAATACCACATTATTGTAAGATTTACCATATGTGAAAAAGAAGCAAATAGTGGTAAAATGTGTATATAATAGTTCAAATACACAAAATTAAATAAAGAAGAACAAAAATTATGAGTCAATTGGCTTATATATTATTTATATGTTATTCTTGATTTTATACTATTTTAATGTGAGAAATTTTATATTTGAAAAATTCCATAATCGAAAAATCGTTTCAAGTGAAAAAAGGAAAAAAGAAAGAACCTGAGTGGACCACTCGGCCCAATTCAATTTCAAATTCCTGGCCCATTTAGGATGCCAGCTTATAGCTGGTGTGCGTCTTGAAAATTGCAACCCAAAATTCAAAAGGCGCGCACGCACACACATGGACACGGGCCTTCATTTCATGCACAATGGAGATCACATTTGTTGGTTTGACTTTTGTTATTTATTTATTTTTTTCCGCAAAGATTCACACCTTTTCAATAACTATACAGATTAATAAAGAATAAAGGTGAAGCGGTTTAGATGTGATCATAAATTTAAGTGTACAATTTTACTAGATATATATGATTTTATATTTTTTCAATCTATAATTGTTAAAATTATGATTTTACTCGTATGATTCCATAAGCTCATGATCTTAAGAAATTTTTTCATGTTAACCTACATATAGTTGTTGTTTTTTTAATAGAATTTTACGATTTTAATCGTGTCTACGTATAAACCTGCAAAAATCTTACGTTTTTAATCGAATTATCAATTCCATTTATTTGACTTAAATTAAATAAAATGAAATATAAAATATATAAACCTACTTTGCAAGGCCATCAACTATTACGGTACTAAATATTTCTTATCATGTTCCAGTTTTGTTTCTATTCTTACTTTTTCCTTTCATTGTTTGATATTAACAATCTTCATTCAACTTCAAGCTATAGCTACAAAGATTATAAGAAAACTTATTTATTTTATTTATAAATTAAGAACTTAAGATAGGTTGAAGAAGATTTTATTCTCTTTCGGTTCTCTCTTTTCATACAAAACATCAAGAAAGAGTTTAGTTTCAACTCTACTTACCATTTTTTTAGCACGTATTATATTATGAATAAAGGTTATTATGAAAAAACTAAAAACTATTTTTCTTATTTAATTTAATATCCATTACATATTACAAGTCTTTTTATGACTGTTGCAAGCAAATATATAATTTTCCAAAGACATTTTATATAAGTTATATAAACTAACATTTTACATTTCAATTTTATGTTTCAATTCTATAGATTCTTTGGCAATTATACATAGAATCACAACTTTAATAGTCTTGATTCTACCGGTCCTATACATTTTAGTAATTGTACAATCACAAGTTTGACGAGTATACAAAGGACTTAGTAAGAGAGAGCCTCCAATAGGTGGTCTTTATCATTCTTTTAAGGGCCCTTCAATGGAAAACGAAGACGTGAACAATGAGTACCATAGGGTTGTAAACATGCCAAGTCGAGCTTTTTAAGGCTTGGGCTTGACTCGTTTAAAAATTATTGAGCCCGAGTTCGAACTAAGCTTTTTATTGAGCCTAAAATCTATACTCGAGCCCAGCTCGTTTAGCTAAATAAGCTATATTTCGACTCATTTAAATAGCTCATTTTTTACTTTTTTTTTTAAAACCTAAATATAATATATAAGAGTTGCTTAATATTATATAGATATATATTTTGTAGAAACTAGTTTTGTTGTTATAATTATATATTAATATATTATAATTATAGAACTTATAAATTTGCTAAGGAGGCTGTTAACAAGTTTGCTCATAAGTCTTTGCACAAGCCTTTTTGTGAGACGACTCGAGAGCCTAAATCAATGCCCGAGCTTAACTCGTTTAGATAAACAAGCTTTATGTTAGACTTGAGCTCAACTCGTTTGCTAAATGATCTCGACCTAAGTCAAGCCTGAAGTAAGCAGAGCTTAAGTAGCCCATGAACAGTTCGGCTTGTTTGCAATCCTAATGAGCAGAGGCTTTCTCTGCATGTGCCCATTGAACAAATAGAGGGAATGACTTTATTCATCCACTTTTATATTATATTGCTATATGAATTTTTTTTTCAATTGTTTTTTATTTATATACTTTTTTCCCTCTTTGGCTAATTTATAGATTGGTTTTAGTGGATGAATTCCAACTTGGTTAGGTACAGTAGCAATAATGTTTGAGGTACTCTCGGTGTTTTCCATCATGACTTATACATGCTCTTCCCTTCTCCTAAAGAGAAGAAATTGTTTGGCTCTAATACCAAGTGGGGCTGATTTTGCAAGTTTTAATAGTTTGGATCATGTTCTCTAATTCTAATCAAAATTAGAGTCTGAATGATATAGTTCAAGATGATTTTTGGTATTAAAAATCAAATCAATTAAATCCCAAACATATCTAAGTATCATTATCAAGGCTAGGATGAAAAACATCATTTTAAAAAATTGTTCATGATCCAGAATGATTAGAATGTATTAATCTTGATTAATCATAGTCTATTCAGTTTACTATCTCAAGATTGCACCTCTTGTAGCCTCATGCTTTTAACGACAACTTACAACAAGCCAGTACCTCCTGTGTTTTACACTATGATTGTTACTCATAATACATTCTATGTTTTAACAAATACAGAAATTTATTTATGAAACACAGGATCCTCATACAAGGGAAGCATAGAGCATACTTTGAATCTCAAATATGAAAAAATTAAAATTAAAAATGGAAAAACGTAAACCTATAGAAATTGTTAAGCTGACACCGTTGTTCTTAGCTATTAGTCAAATTTGCCTCTTTTTACTCGTTTTGAGCACTGAGGGTTCATGCTTGCCCTAATTTGTAGACCCTAAATTTTTGACAAGGTCCTGCAAATCAGGAGGCTAATTATTATGCGTTGACCTGAATTGTTGGGCTTGTAAATTAACATTCAATATATAATAGATCGCTTCAATTCGTTCAAACTTGAAAGCCTTTCGGTAATTTGACTTGGCCTTTCTCTCTCTCTCTCTCGGTTTGCCGGGTGCTGGCCAAATGGCACATCTGTAAGTTTACAGGTCCTTTATTAAAATGTAAAATAAAATAATTCGTATTTTGAGTAATTTATAAATATATGATTTACATTATTTTTTTTATAATTAAATTATTTAGATTTTGTAAAAAAGTATCAATGTTATTAATTATTATTAGAGAGAATGTGTTAAAATCTTATTGATATAAAAAAATTAATGTAATAAAAATATAATAAATATAATTAAATAAATAAAATATTAATTTTTTAATTAGAAATTGAAAAAATGTAAAATTAATTTTTATGACCAATAAAATATTGGCACATATCATTTTAAAATTATTAAATAATATTGACACTTTTGAATAAAACTTGAATCACCTAATTATAAAAAAAGATAACACGGATCATATGTTTGCAAATTGGTTAAAACACAGATCATGTTTTTATAATTGACCCTAAAATAAATAAGGAAAAAATTTGACTATGTAAATATTTACAAATCAATCTTATTAGAATTTTTTAGATGTGTAGAGCAATAAGAAAATTTAGAGGCATATTAAAGAATTTTATGCATCTTACACAAAATTTGCTAAAAGTAAACATATTATCTCCAACAATATGTGATTGAAGAACAATGGCGGTAATGTTATGTTCTTAATTTCCAGGCTAGCTAGAAGTTATAGGATATTTAGAAGCTTTATTTTTTACCTTTTTTTTTTTTTAAGAAAAAGTAAGTTGGCAATTCATGATACCGTATTTAGTTTTGTCTTGATATCTAAACAGGCCCATATTCAAAAACCTCGACATAACTTATCTGTTCAATGTGTATGAAACCTAAACATGTGTATATCGTGTCTCCTATTGATCCGTTCATTGATTAAAAATTTATGTATAAATCTATAAAATATTATAAGTAAAAAAGGAAAAAATGATAACAATATTAAACTATATAATTTAAGTAGTTATTCCTATGATAGAGATTTACACAAATTAAATATTGAAATGTAGGTTTATGGGTTGTTTTTAGAGTATTTGTAATAAATAAAGAGTAACCGTGTCTAAGAAAGAAATATTGTATAATAACAGATCCACCTAATCTAGTGATTTTGGGGTTTATGCTTTTGTTAAATAGAAAAAATATTAGCAAACCTTTTATGATCATATGCAAGGTAATCAAATATTAGTTATGGCAAGAACAAAATGCAATTATTTAAATAATGGTATCTTTCTAATAACTAGGATGACCTACAAGAACAAGGCATTAGATCCACATTTTCTCTTCATTTCTTAGTGACTTTAGATGCACATTTGCTCTTCAAGGCCGCTTAAATATATAGCACAAAGGTCTTTTGGAGTTACCTGTTCCGTTGATTTTAGGTTTTGATATTTAATTCCAACTATTTTATTGTAGGCTTGTTGAAGAGGAAAAAAAAAAGGAAAAGAAAAGATTGAACTACAAACCGTGCTAGATGACATTGAATCGAGTAGAAACATCATTTTTCTTTCAAATAGATTATTTGTTAAAAATACATATAGATAAAAAAAAAAGTTATATTTTGAACTAAGCTTTTTATTAAGCCTAAAATCTATACTTCAGCCCAGCTCGTTTAGCTAAATAAGCTATATTTCGAGCTTAAGCTTGGCTTGTTTACGAATAGAGCTCAAGAAAACCGAGCTTTTGATCAAACCTAATTATCTTTTATCTAGCCTAAATTTAAAGCTCAAGCTCGACTCATTTAAATAGCTCATTTTTTACTTTTTTTTTCAAACCTAAATATAATATATAAGAGTTGCTTAATATATATAGATATATATTTTGTAGAAACTAGTTTTGTTGTTTTTATTATATATTAATATATTATAATTATAGAACTTATAAATTTGCTAAGGAGCCTGTTAACGAGTCTGCTCATAGGTCTTTGCACAAGCCTGTTTGTGAGACGACTGGAGAGCCTAAATCAATGCTCGAGCTCAACTCGTTTAGATAAACAAGCTTTATCTTAGACTTAAGCTTAACTCGTTTGCTAAATGAGCTCGACCCAAGTCAAGCCTGAAGTAAGTAGAGCTCAAGTAGCTCACGAACAGCTCGGCTTGTTTGCAACCGTAATGAGTAAAGGCTTTCTCTGCATGTGCCCATTGAACAAATAGAGGGAAGGACTTTCTTCATCCATTTTTTATATTATATTGCTATCTGAAATTTTTTTTTTCAATTATTTTTTATTTATATACTTTTTTCCCTCTTTGGCTAATTTATAGATTGGTTTTAGTGGCTGAATTCCAACTTGGTTAGGTACAGTAGCAACAATGTTTGAGGTACTCTCGGTGTTTTTCATCATGACTTATGCATACTCTTTCCTTCTCCTAAAGAGAAGAAATTGTTTGGCTCTGATACCAAGTGGGGCTGATTTTGCAAGTTTTAATAGTTTAGATCATGTTCTCTAATTTTAATCAGAATTAGAACCTGAATGATATAGTTCAAGATGATTTTTGGTATTAAAAACCAAATCAATTAAATCCTAAATATATCTAAGTATCATTATCAAGGCTAGGATGAAAAATATCATTTTAAAAAATTGTTCATGATCTAGAATGAGTAGAATGTATTAATCTTGATTAATCATAGTCTATATAGTTTACTAGCTCAAGATTGCGCCTCTTGTAGCCTCATGCCTTTAACGGCGACTTACAACGAGCCAATACCTCTTGTGTTTTACACTATGATTCTTACTCATAATACATTCTATGTTTTAACAAATACTGAAATTTATTTATGAAACATAGGATCCTCATATGAGGGAAGCATAGAGCATACTTTGAATCTCAGAAGATAAACCAAATATCCAGACAATTTCTTTCTTATAGGATTTAGAGGGGAAAGGGAGAGAGAGAGAGAGAGAGAGAGAGAGAGAGAGAGAGAGAGAGAGAGAGTTTTAGAAAGCCATTGGTAAGAAAGTACTCATTATTATTTGTGATATCTGCTAAGTTTATCCTGCAATTACATACGATCCTCTATTTAACGTAAGAGCATTAAGAAGGCAAACAAAAGTAAATTATTACACATGTGAATGGCAGACAATGATAAGATAAGGCTATAGTGCCTTAAAAGTCAAAAAGTTACTTTAATTCAGTGCTACAGTAACTTCATATAAAGTCTTGATAAGGTGGATTCTGATGATGACACTTGTCACATAAAATGGGAAGCAGACAAATTGCTTTATGGTGACCAATTAGAATCATCACTATTCTCTTCAAGACTTAACCAAGTCGATATTGGTGCATTGTCCATGACATTTTCTAAATAGCCATCATATGAGTCTTGATTGTATTTAGCAGCATTGAGATAAGGCCGAGCTGGCTGATCTTGTTTAAATTTTCTTTAACTTGGTCCAGCTTGACCTATATCTGTTGGCTTATTTAGATTTTGAGCTTGAATTTTGCTAAGACTCTATCTCTTTCTGGCTTTGTTTTTTCATAATCTTAGTTGTAATCCCATGGAACTTTAGATTGATAGGCTCCATGCCAAATTTCCTTTGGGATTGTCATATTTTGGATAAAAGCTTCCTTTGCAGTTTTCGGTAATATCCATCATTTTCATGTATATAATAGAAAACATCATCTAAGATAACATGATTTGGAATTGGATAACATTTTGTTTTCTTAATTTGAATCCATTATTGTCTTTAGCTGGATGAGTAATCTCAAATCTTCTCTGTTTTAGCTTGGACATTTTTCTTCCATATGGTCTAGTCATGCATGGATAATCACTTTCCAATCATAAATTAAACAGAACCATCTTAATAATTCTGCTAAAGGATGGACTGACATTCTTTCATGGTATATAAGATTAGAGAAGAACCTTAATGCCTTCATGGCTAGCATTTAGATGACAGAAGTATAATAATGGAATGAGTACTAGTAAAACCACTTTAATTCTTTTGGAAATAGATCCACAAAATGGAATATGTGAGAATGAATGAAGAGATTATAGATGGAGATCATAAGGTCTGGGATTTAATCCTCCATATTTGCTAAAAATGAATACTTGTACTGTCATGACCTAAACAGAAGCCTAGTAGGATTATCCTAAAGTCATAATATGACGAGTGCACCCACGATATGAGAACCATCTTGCAAGTTAGAGATTTCAAGACTCTATTTATTTATTATCTTCTCATATTTTTTTTTTAAATAAGTACATATAATACTATTATTGAAACTCTCTGGAATCCGATTTTCCATATATCATTAAGACCACAGAGAATCAGTATCTCCTACCAAATAGTAAAATTATGTTCTAACCTATAAAATCAAAGTCTCAAATATTTTACAATTTATCTAATTGTATCCTAAGTTCATTATAATCTATCTTTCTAACTTTAAAAAAGTCTGATGGAGAAATACTCTTTACACATTACTAGTCTCCCAACAATTGTAAAATGTATGTTGCAGCATGGGTACATGTCAAGAGCCTATCTGAATGCATAGTCATCGCTACCCGATATATTGGGTCTGTTTGGATTGTCTGTTTTTCATCTGTATCTGTATCTTTTTTAAAATGATATGTGTAAATATATCCGATTTGCATCTAAATTTTATCTATTTTTGTTCTATTTGATCTTTTAATGAGAACTGTCAACTTTTTTTTTTTTTATCTATATCTATTTCTTGATAAATAATTTGTTAGCAAAAAGTTTGAAAAAGTGTCTGTATCTGCCGGAAAAAAGCCAAAACAAACAGATTAATCACCCAGAATCACATAGAATACCTAATAATTGCACTTGACTAGGGCAGCATTTTCCTATTCTACAGATCATTCGGATATAAGACACGGAAATAGGTATCCGTCGCTGTCTCGATCGTAAGTTTTTTATTTATCTTATATCTATATTTAATCAGTATATATAATTTATATATATCGTATTAGTTTGATTAATTTATAAGTAAAATTATTAGTTTTATATTAATATTTATTTTTTAATAATCATCCATTTTAAAATGATAAAAATATAATATTAAAATTAACAAATAAATCCGTACAAACAAAGTTCCGGTTTTTTATGACAACGAAGTAGGTGAGTTCTAAAAGTAATTATCTACACACAATATCTATTAAAATTGTGTTGAGATTAAATATACTACCTGTATATAATACTTTGTATATAATACTCAATTAATGCTTTGTCAAGGTGACAGACAAAGACAGATATGAAAAAATTAAAAATAAAAATGGAAAAACGTAAACATATAGAAATTGTTAAGGTGACACCTTTGTTCTTAGCTATTAGTCAAATTGGCCTTTTTTATTCCTTTTGGGCGCTGGCGGTTCATGCTTGCCCTAATTTGTAGACCCTATTTTTTTTACAAGGTCCTGCAAATCAGGAGGCTAATTATTATGCGTTGACCTGAATTGCTGGGCTTGTAAATTAACATTCAATATATAATAGATCGCTTCAATTTCATTCAAACTTGAAAGCCTTTCAGTAATTTGACTTGGCTTCTCTCTCTCTCTCTCTCTCGGTCTGTCGGCCAAATGGCACATCTGTAAGTTCTACAGTTACTTTATTAAAATGTAAAATAAAATAATACGTATTTTGAGTAATTTATAAGTATATGATTTGTATTATTTTTTTTTATAATTAGATCATTTGGGTTTTATAAAAAAGTATCAATGTTATTAATTATTATTAGAGAGAATGCGTTAAAGTCTTATTGATATAAAAAAATTAATGTAATAAAACTAATAATAGAAAAAAGATAACATGGATTATATATTTGTAAATTGGTTAAAACATAGATCATGTTTTTATAATTGACCCTAAAATAAATAAGGAAAAAATTTGACTATGCAAGAACAATGGCGGTAATGTTATGTTCTTAATTTCCAAGCTAGCTAGAAGTTATAGGATATTTAGAAGCTTTATTTTTTACCTTTTTTTTTCAAAGAAAAAGTAAGTTGGCAATTCATGATACCATAATTAGTCATGTCTTGATATCTAAACAGGCCCATATTAAAAAACCTCGACATAACTTATCTGTTCAATGTGTATGAAACCTGAACATGTGTATATCATGTCTCCTATTGATCCATTCATTGATTAAAAATTTATGTATAAATCTATAAAATATTGATAAGTAAAAAAGGAAAAAATGATAACAATATTAAACTATATAACTTAAGTAGTTATTCCTATGATAGAGATTTACACAAATTAAATATTGAAATGTAGGTTTATGGGTTGTTTTTAGAGTATTTGTAATAAATAAAGAGCAACCGTGTCTAAGAAAGAACTATTGTATAACAACGGATCCACCTAATCCAGTGATTTTAAGGTTTATGCTTTTGTTAAATAGAAAAAATATTAGCAAACTTTTTATGATCATATGCAAGGTAATCAAATATTAGTTATGGCAAGAACAAAATGCAATCATTTAAATAATGGTATCTTTCTAATAACTAGGATGACCTACAAGAACAAGGCATTAGATCCACATTTGCTCTTCAAGGCTGCTTAAATATATAGCACAAAGGTCTTTTGGAATTAGCTGTTCCGTTGATTTTAGGTTTTGATATTTAATTCCTCCTATTTTATTGTAGGCTTGTTGAAGAGGGGAAAAAAAAGGAAAAGAAAAGATTGAACTACAAACCGTGTTAGATGACATTGAATCGAGCAAAAAAAAAAAAAGGAAAATAAAAGATTGAATTGCAAATCGTGCTAGATGACATTGAACCGAGCAAAAACATCAGTTTTCTTTCAAATAGATTATTTGTTAAAGATAGATGCAGATAAAAAAAAATAGATATTTTTACGAATAAACTAATTAAATAGATCAAATACAAATAAGATACAAATATAAATAAAATACAGATAATCCAACTATACCCGTTTCCATTTGGTTTGATCATGCACATGCAATTCTTGATTTGATGACTTAGACCCACTTGGCTTTTCTAGTACAATTGTGCAATGCAGCCGAGAGATAAACTCATGTTAGCTAGGGAAGAGAAAGTCCTTATGCATGAATTTTGCAGCATTTCTTTTAACTAGTAGGTTTTTTTTTTCCTTCTTTTATTTATCTTCAATTCAGTGGGAAAATTTCACTGTATGATGCCAAGCTGGAAAATCAATGATGTACTTAACAAAGTATTTGCCTAGCTACATCTTGTGTATTATATATGTGCTATATAAGTATCAATTCTATTTTAACACGTAATCATATATATATAATGTAAGTGATAATTTTTTAAAAAACTATCCACCTGTTAAATCTTTTTGCCATCATAAATGATCCAACAAATTTTTGCTGGTTTATATAGTAAAACTCATAGCCTTATAATTAATCTAATGACCATGTGTAAAATTACATGTAATTCCTCACTTAAATACCACATTATTGTAAGATTTACCATACCTGAAAATGTAGCAAAGAATAGTGCAATGTCTATACGATAGTTCAAATACACAAAATTAATAATAAAGAAGAACAAAAATTATGGGTCAATTGGCTCATGTATTATTTATATGTTATTCTCTGATTTTATACTATTTTAATGTGTGAAATTTTATACTTATAAGCTAAAAAGAGAAAAATTCCAGAATCGAAAATTGTTTCAAGTGCAAAAAAGGAAAAAAGAAAGAACCCGAGTGGACCCCTCGGCCCAATTCAATTTCAAATTCCTGGCCCATTTAGGATGCCAGCCTATCTAGCAATAAAAGGGCACATTGAGAAGCTGGTGTACGTCTTGAAAATTGCAACCAAAATTCAAACGGCGCGCACACTCACATGGGCCTTCATTTCACACACAATTGTTGGTTTGACTTTTGTTATTTATTTACTTTTTTCTTTAACGATTCACAACTTTTCAGTAACTGTACGATTAATTAAAAATAAAGGTAAAGCGGTTTAGATGTAATTAAAAATTTAAGTAGATCTATATGATTTTATATTGATTCAACTTATAGTTGTTAAAATTACGATTTTACTTGTACAATTCCACAAGCTTGTGATTTTAAGAGACTTTTTCATGTTAACTCATGCATATACTTGATTATTTTTTTTTTTAGAGTCTTATGATTTTAATCGTGTCTACATATAAACTTAGTAGAATCTTACGTTTTTAATCTAGTTACCGATTTCATTTATTTTACTCAAATAAATTGAAATATAAAAAATATAACCTTACTTTACAAGGCCATCAACTATTACGGTACTAAATATTCCCTATCACATTCCAGTTTTTTTTCTATTCTTATTTTCCCCTTTCATTGTTTGATATTAACAATCTTCATTGAACTTCAAGCTATAGTTGCAATGTTTATAAGTAAACTTTTTTTATTTTATTTATAAATTAAAAAATTAAGATAAGTTGAAGAGATTTTATTTTCCTTTGATTTATCTCTCTTTACATACGAAACATCAAGAAAGAGTTTAGTTTCAACTCTGCTTGCCATTTTCTCAGCACATACTATATTATAGATAAAAAATTATTATGAAAAAATAAAACTTACTTTTTTTATTTAATTTAATATTCATTATGTATTACAAGTCTTTTCTGACTGTTGTAAGCACATATATAAATTTTCAAAGACATTTTATACATGTTATATAAACTTACATTTCTACGTTTCAATTTTATGTTTTGTTTCTATAGATCTTTGGCAATTATACATAGAATTGCAAGTTTAACAGTCTTGATTCTACGGATCCTATACATTGTAGCAAATTGTACAATCACATATTTGACAACTATACCAAGGACATAGTAACAGAGAACCTCCAATAGGTGGTCTTTATTATTCTTTCAAGGGCCCTTTAATGGAAAGCGAAGACATGAACCATGAGCACTCTAGGGCTGCAAACGAGCCAAACTGAGCTTTTCAAGACTTAAGCTTGGCTCATTTAAAAATTATCGAGCTTAAGCTCGAATTAAGCTCTTTATTGAGCCTAAAATCTAGGTTCGATCTCAACTCATTTAGCTAAAGGAGCTTTATTTGAGCTCAAGCTCAACTCATTTATGAATCGAGCTCAAGCCAAGCCAAGCTAAGCCAAGCTTTTTATCAAACCTAATTAGCTTTTATCAAGCCTAAATTTAAAGCTTGAGCTCGTCTCATTTAAATAAGCAATTTTTCATTTTTTTCCAAACCTTAAAATAATATATAAGAGTTGTTAAATATATATACATCTATTTTTTGTAGAAACTTGTTTTGTTGTTTTAATTATATATTAATATATCATAAATATAAAACTTATAAATTTACTAACGAGCTTAGCCACGAGCCTAAAATAGCTTGAATCAACACTTGAGTTAGACTCGTTTACATAAATAAGCTTTATCTTAGGCTTGAGCTCAACTTGTTTACTAAACAAGCTGGACTCAAGTCAAGACTGAAATAAGTCTAGCTCAAGCACTCACTAATAACTCGGCTTATTTGTAGTCCTAATGAGTAGAGACTTTCTCTGCATGTACCCATTGAATAAATAGGGAGAAGGACTTTCTTCATCCACTTTTATATTAGGCCGCCATCTTTATTTTTTTTAATTAATTTTATTTTATATTTTTTTCCCTCTTTTGGCTAGTTTGTAGATTGGTTTTAGTGGTTGAATTCCAACTTGGTTAAGTATGGTAGCAACAATGTTTGAGATACTCTCTGTGTTTTCCATCATCACTTATATATGCTCTCCTCTCTTCCCAAAGAGAAGAAATTGTTTGGCTTTGATAATAAGTGGGGGCTCATTCTGCAAGATTCGATAGTTTAGATCATATTCTCTCGTTCTAATTAGAATCAGAGTCTGAACAATATAGTTCAAGATGATTTTTGGCATTAAAAACCAATCAATTAAATCCCAAATAGAGCCAAGAATCATTATCAAGGCTAAGATGAATAGTATCATTTTAAAAATTGTTCATGATCCAGAATGAGTAGAATGTATTAATCTTGATTAATCATAGTCTATACAGTTTAGTAGCTCAAGATTGCACCTCTCATGGGCTCATGCCTTTAACAGCGACTTATGATAAGCCAGTACCTCATGGTTTTACACTATAATTCTTACTCATAATACATTCCATGTTTTAATAGATATGAAAGTTCGTTTTTGATACACAAGTTCCTCATATGAGGCAAGTATAGCACATACTTCGAATCTCAAAAGATAAATAAGACATCCAAATAATTTATTTCTTACATGATTTAAAAAGAGAGAGAGAGTTTTCGAAAGCCATTAATAACAAAGTACTCATTATTATTTTGATATTGGCTAAGTCTGCCCTGCAATTGCAAACGATCCTCTATTTATAGTAAGAGGACTAAGGAAGCAAACCAAAATAAATTATTACACATGTGAATGGTAGAAAAGGATAAGATAAGTCTATAATGCTTTAAAAGTCAAAAAGCTCATTTAATAAAGTGCTACAATAACTTCATATAAAGTCTTGATAAGGTGGATTATGATGATGATACTTGTCACATAAAATGGGAAGCAAACAAATTGCTTTCTAGTAATCAATCAAAATCATCACTATTCTCTTTAGGATTTAACCAAGTAAGTATTGGTGTACTATCCGTGGCATTTTCTAAAGAGCCATTATATGGGTCTTGACTGTATCGAGCAGCATTAGGATAAGGTTGAGTTGGTTAATCTTGTTCAGATTTTCTTTGACTTAGTCTAGCTTGATCTTTATCCATTGGCTTATTTAGATTTCGAGCCTGTAATTCTATTAGGACTTTATCTCTTTTTCTCTTTGCATTTTCATAATTTTGGTTGTAATCCCATGGAACTTTATATTCATAGGCTCAATGCCAAATTTCCTTTGGGGTTGTCATGTATTGGATATAAAGCTTCCGTTGCAATTCTCAATAATATCCATCATTTTCAAGTATATCAAAGAGAAAACCATATAATATAACATGATTTGGAATTGGATAAAATTTTGTTCTCTTAATTTGAATTTATTCTTTCCTTAGCTGGATGATTAATCTCAAATCTTCTCTGTTGTAGCTGGACATCTTCCTTCCATATGGTTTAATCATTCATGGATCATCACTTTCCAATTGTAAATTGAGCAGAGCCATCTTAATAATTCTACTAAAGGATAGACTGACATTTCTTCATGGTATGTGAGATTAGAGAGGAGCCTTACTGCCTTCATGGTTGGCATTTGGATGACAAAAGTATAGTGATGAAATAAATACTAGTAAAACCACTTTAATTCTTCTGGAAATAGATCCACAAAATGGAATAAGTGAGGATGAATGAAGGGACATTCTAAATGGAGACCATAAAGTCTAAGATTCAGTCCTCCATATTTGCTAAAAATGAAATACTTGTGCTCCTAGATTTCTGCCTTGATGCCTTAGAAGAAGTTGTTTCTTTTGATCAACCTATCATTTCTGGTGGAGTTATTTTATTATGGCCTGTAAATTTTTGCTCTTCCCAAGAAGGAATCCATTAAGGAAGTTGAAAATGCTCTCGAGGCTCCATCCTAGGTTTTGGAAGATCTAGATGTGGCATATGAAGAGAAGCTTTTTGGCTTGTTGAGCTTATACATGCCTATCATCTGGGATGTGCTTATTCTCTGCCACAGGTTGCCATAAACTAAACTTACACGAATATTACCTAAAGGTGCATGAATATCCATGAGAGGCAATTCTTTGGTTAAAGAACATATTGATGGACTAATCCATGTTCTTTTAGCACTTATGGATTCTAGTGTCCTTTCTTTTAGAAATTATGGACTCAATAGGGCTTGATGATTTTGCTGAGGCCTGGAAAGAAAATTAGTAACAGAATTTTTCTGCCCTAAAATGTGTTTAACTTCATAGGAGTATTTGGAAAATAACTCCTATGATCTTAGTAACTATGGATGTGGCACCGCTTTCTACTTGAATTTGAGCATTTTGGGGAAAGAGCTCATGTCCATCTCAATTTTGAAATATGATCCCATCAGGTAATATTCAAACTTTTGAATTACATTTTTTACGGCAAGGATCTCCTTGAAGGTTAATTGATAATGGATTTTAGAATCCTCGAATCTACCGCTTCTATATCCACATACATGCTTTTTGCCATTGCTTTATTTTAGGAGCATTTCTCCCTAATGTTTGTCACTAGCATCAGTTTGAAGGATAAATTCTCCATTAGAAGGGATTTTTAATGGCAACAATTCTTGCAATTTTTGCTTTAGTAGCTGGACAACTTTAGTTTGGTTATCACCCCATTATGGATGATCTTTTTTCAACATCTTAAAGAGTGGACTGGTTAGTTTTCAAATTTTTTAAACAGAGTCTCTCAGATAGTTGACTATGCCCAAAAATTGTTAACTTTGCTTGGTCGTGAGATTGAAATCAAGGAACTTGGGAAGTTCCTAGGCTATGGATGGTTCTAATTGGTAGTAACCATCTTTTATCTTCATCTCTAGGAATTCCATTTCAGTCTGGGCAATCACTTCTTTCTTTAAGCTAACATTACTCCCTTTAAGATAACAATCTCATAAAATTTTGAGAGTAATTTAGCATGGGAACTTTATCTGGACTATATAGAAGAATATCATCTATATAGTTGAATGATCAAGCATTAGTTTAAAAATTTTTATCATAGCCTTCTTAAAGAGTGAAGGTACAGTCTTGAGCCGAATGGTAACACTCTCTGTTGGAATGCAGAGTCCAGTTTTATGTCTATCATTAGGATGAATTCCAAGTTGCAAAAATCCAGCTTTGAGATCAAATTTCAAGAAGATTTTGGCCTTTACAATGTTTTGCAAGATTGTATTCCTATTGGGAATAGGAAAATTATCATCATCAATAAACTAATTTAGCGATTGGTAATTGATCACAAGCCTTAACTTGCCTCTAGCTTGTTTAGGCCACTTATTGATATAAAAGGCTTCATAAGTCCATTGTGAATCTAATAGTTCTATTAGACCTTGTTGAAATATCTCTTGGCACTCTTGCTTTGCTAATTTTGCACATTCAGGGTACATCCCTGATCGGCTTGCTTTGGTTAGGTTTATGTCTCCATCTTCTTTAATGGAACCCTTATAAAGAATTCCTCATTTTGCTACAAGGGATACTGGCATTTTTTGAGCAATTCCTATGTGGTTTTTAGCACATGCTTCTTTTTTCAGTTTCTTAGTAATCTCTTGGATCACTCCTTGGATGGTGTAAAGCCTGGAATCTTTTGTGTAAGGTTTAAAGTATTTTTTAAACCTTAATCCTTCAGCACGGATCTTTTACTTAGGATTCGTTGAGGAATATCCCATCTAACAACAATATCTTTGTTTGGTAATGGTGATCTAAGGATTGGAGTGATGATAAAACATCCTAGGAAAAATTGGATCTTGATAGGTACACTTCTTAAGTATACCTTGAATTCTTCATTAGACGCAGTCACAAAGGTTTTGTCATAAAGCCACCAAAGTTTGTCAGGTTGTACTTTGAGATTAAGAATACTTTCTACTACCCTAGTATCAATGAAACCCATCATGTGGATGGCTCTATCAAATTTTTCAGTTATGATCAGGATTGGAACATGAGGATTTTGTTGAATACTTTGAATCTCTGGCAACATCTCCTTTATTAGTTGTACTGAGTATAACTCTTCTTTAGAGTTTGATTAATCTAGATTGGATGTTGGTAAGTAAGCCTTGAGTGAGAATAGGATCCTTTTTTAAGGTTCTTCTTCTATTGAAATAAGGACTCTAAATCCTCTTTTTGATTTACTTTGATTCTAGTTTGATAGAAGATTGATTGGCAATCTTTTGTACTTCTTTTGATGGGCATTGTTTTGCATAATGTCCCATTTTGTTGCAAATGAAGCATCGAGGAGATTCTCTCCATTTTTCGGTTTTTCTTTTGAAGTGTTTCCACTTTGATCTCCTTTGTCTCCTAAGTTTATAAGGTCTTGACATGGGGAATTTTCCATGATGCTTATTCTTTTTGTTAGAGTAGTTACATTCTTTGTTAAAATGTTTGCACTTGATATACAAATCCTTCTTTTTACACATTTTGCCGAGGAGTTTGCCTCCTAACAAATAATCCTTGAGCAATTGGTTCTTTTCGCATATATCATCTATCACTAAATGCAGGGCTTGTTGAATTTCTCCAATGGAACATCTATAATTTATAGGTTTTTCAACTTGAAAATTTTTTCTACCCCTCTTACCAGTGATTTAGGGATAGAGGATAGAAACACATGTTTAAGAGTTGAGTCTGCTCCTAGTTGATAGAATAGCTGCTCCAGTATCTTTTAATACATATCTAAATCTTTCTTTTTGAATGAGCAACACTCCCTCTCAAAAAATTCTTTTATTTTTGTTTCTTTTGAGTCCTTTAGATTTTCTATTAGGAAAACATGCAAAATTCTGATCACTTAATTGAAGTTTGTTTGGTTAAGGAAGAATCTTTGTTTTATAGGTGGATAGAATTCCACTAGTCTTTCAGTATGCTCGTGAACCAAACCACAAATTCTGGTAAGATTTTATAATGGTTTATCGTTTGATAAGGATCCTGTGATCAGCCAAACATGGACCTCTTGTAATCTTTCAAGTCACTTTGAATAAGGGATATCATCAATAGTAAAAGTTGAATTACTTTTTGATGATCTTCTATTGGTGTTTTTTTAGCATGGAATTAACCGTTTCAGATCTTACTTCCTCATCATTGCCTCTTGTTATGAGGTTTTTTGGTCCAATTGTTGATTCTAATGAATTAATTGGACTCTCATAAGAGAATGTATTACTTGTGTGGTACGAAATTTCTTTTTCTTCACTAGTCTTAAGGGAATGTTATTCTCTATCAGAACAATTTGAAAATTCACTCATGTTCTCATTTTCCATAGTAGAACTTCTTTCAATTGTACTTTCCTTCGAATTTTCTGATTTTGATTCAACCATGGCTACTTTTGAAATTGGTTGATCTAGAAAAGTGTCAAGGTCTTCATGAGTTTTTACCATGAGATCATTTAGAATTTTCAGAATTTTTTTTCCTAAGCTATAATCATCATTTTCACTACCCAGGTCTTGTGTTTGGTATAGATCTTGAGGGTTAAAAGAACTGGTTCTTCTTTTATGTCTTGAGGAAGATTCTTCCCCAAACTTTTTCTTTCTCGCTTCTTTCCCCTTTTTCTTTTTGATTTTATCTCTCAATTCTACAATAGTTTTCTTTCTTAGAGACTGTTGTGGTCTTTACATGAATAAAGAGAGTATTATGGATTTGAATTAGCTTTTAATACTTATACCAATTCTTGGAGTGAACATGTTAAAAGTAAATGGAATTCCTTTTTTCACTTGCTTCTAACATGCTTATATGATCTTTTAAATTATTGACTTCAACCTTTTTCTATTCAATGAACTCAAAAAGGGACATTCCTAGAGTTGGTACCTAATGCTTAACTTCCCCTTGACGTCTTTGTAGAATAGATATCTTTTTGGAAGTATCATAAACTATTTTTTTGACCAAAGTGAGCCTTGCATTGATGTTTGACCCAATCTTTTTCAGCATTTGGTTTTGTGCTAGAGCATTATCAATTTGCTAATTTAAAATAGCTTCTACTGCATTTGAAATACCCCAAATATTCACCTAGATTAGAAATTGAGTTTAGATAGATTAAATGAATCAAATGAATTATAGGATCTAATTAGACAAGTTGGCTTAATTTAATTAGCTAATTATTAAGTTGGTTTTGAGATTTAAAATTTCTAAAATCTCTAAACATGTTCTAAAAATGTTTAGAGGATTCCCAAACATTCAATTTAGACAAAAAATATTAATTCCTAAATCTCAGTAAAATTTGAGTTCATTTGCTTGAATAAAAATATCAGTTCTTGAACCCGAACTCAAATTAAATATCTTTGTATCCAAATTAAATTCCTAAATTAAGTTCTTATTTTAAGATCTTAATTTATAACCTATCGGTTCAGAAATCATCTTTTAAATACTTCTGGAACTATAGATATTGATCTGATAGTTCTAAACCTATACCCTATTTCTATTTTAGCCAAATTTGACTTTATCCTTTCCTTTTCTTTTCATTTTTTCCTTTGCTGCCATTTGCTTTTCATTTCTTTGTTTTTACGTTTCTTCTTCTTCTTCTTTCTTTCTTTCTTTCTCCAAATTCAAGACTTGATCTCAAGATCAAAGCCAACTAGAGTATGAATCAAAGCTAGGAGATGAACTAGATGGAGGAAACCGAGCTAGAGGATGAAGTTTCAACTTGTGTTTTTTTTCTAAAAGCTAAGCTTTCTATTTCTATTTATCTTTGTTTTTACTTGTTATTTACATTTCTAATTGATGAATTGATGTTGAATTGAGTTGGAAGTGCTGTTTACATTTGTATTTGTTGGTTTAATGGTTGATAGAAGTGGGGAGTTGAGTTTGAGGAAGAATATGATGAATTGTAGTTTGTGATGGTTTGATTGTTGTTTGAAGTTTTTGGAGAAAGATTGAAGTGTTAGAAGTTGTTATTATAGTTTATTTAATGTTAGAATTGATATAGGAAGCTTAGGAAATGATTTGAAGAAGTTTTGATAAAAGAAAAGTGTGAAAAACATGTTTTCGTAACCCTGTTCTGTCTTCAACGCCGGCTCCTGGAGCTTCTACGCGGCCGGCTTTGAGCCGGTGTTGAAGGGAACAGAATGCATTTTCTTGAAGCTTCCTCCAACGCTGCCGGCTTTGAACCTTTACGCTGCCGGCTTTGAAATTTACGCCGTCGGCTTTGAAGTGCCGGTGTTCGTTTTACTCAATGCCTGTTTCGCAGCTGCTTCGTATTTTAGCCATAACTTTTTCATACGACCTCCGATTGAGGTGATTCAAGTTGCTCTAAAAAGCTTAAAAAGAGATTTACAACTTTCATGTTTTGAGTTTTTACAAATTCGAAACGTATCAATGCTTAAATTTTGATTCTTTCTGGCTGTTGTGATTTCCTAAACAAAATAAAAACTTGTTTTTGATTTCTAAATGTTATTGTTAAGTGTAAATGGTCTTTTGAGTTAAAATGAGATAGCTAAGTGATGTTTGATGTGTTATGTTGATAGATTGATTTAGTTAAGCATGATTTAGATAGATTTATAAATTCAACAAATAATTAAATTTCTAGGAGTATTAAACTAAAAGTAGTTATGTTGTATATATGATTTCCATTGCTTGATTCCATTGCTTGATTCATGTGTACACAGTGAGCTAAATGATCTTGGTAAGTATATAAATGATGAGTTATGTATTTATATGAATTTGATTTGAATTTCCTTCATGCTAAGTTTAAGATTTGTTCATTATTTGTTCTTATGATTAGTTATTGAACTTAAATGAACTTAGTTAACAAACTTAAGTTCAACTTGATTAAATAGACTTGAATGAGTTAAAATAAATTAGATTGAGTTAGTTTAATTACTTTGACTTAGTAATTAGATTAAATGATTAATTCTAATGAGTTTGACTTAATGAACTCAATTAAACTAAAATGAACTAGATTTCTTAAGCTTAATCCACTTAGCTTGGCTTTTGAATTAAATGGCTAAGGTTAATCAATTTGACTTGGTAAATGACTTAAATGACTAATTCTAATCAATTTGACTAAGGTTAAGCTAAAATGGGTTGGTAACAAATAATTGGGTTAAATGAATGTGTTAGGGTGATCTTTGAATAACATGAGGAATATGTTGTTTCGAATGTTCAATTGTTTTTGGATTTATATGTTTTTGAATATAAATGTTTTGTTGATGCTTTGTGGATAAGAAACCATAATTAAAGTGAAAAGAATTACTTTGACAGACAAAGGAGAACTGTCCATATTTTGGCGGGGCGATATTCGCAGCCATAGTGGGGTTCCACATTAGTGTCTGATCAAATAGGATTTAATAAAATGAGTTTGAGAAATGGAGAAATAGCTTAAGTTCTTATATGATTTTGATGAAGTGGATGATTAGTTTAGTTTAGTTTCTTATACGAGCTCTTTCCTTAACAGAAGTGGATATCTGATTATCTTCTGGAATTCCTTCTGAGACTCTATTTGGATTTCGTATATAAGGTACGCAGTAACTTGCGTGTTGGATGTTAGGATAGGCATCTAAAATGAATTAAGAACTTAAACTTGACTTAATAATTGATGAGTGTTGATTGTCTTTTACGCCGTTGAATCTGGTTCGGAGAGCGGGACCTTGCTCAGATTGGGGGCATGGTACTTTTTCGTTATTTGATATATCATCTAGGAGATATAAGTATCCGAGCTGCTTATATCAACCCCCTGAGCGTCGTGATGCGTTACTCAGGATCCCCTAGTATTACGGGCTACGCCGGAAGGTGGGGCTGCCTAGTCTGTATGAACAGTAGGGACCACTCAGGGAGGCGGACGTGATACTAGATCCTTGATGCCCGGAGTTTGAATACTCCCGTGTTGATTTGTTTACTTTAAAGAAAGATAATAACTTGTGATTGTCGCATTTGCATTTAGTTAAGATCGTGTATCACTCCGTGTGTGATTGTGTTACTGTGTACTGGGCTTCGGCTCATCCTTGTTGTTGTTATTCTTTTTACAGGTATTATTGTTGTTGATGTTGATGTTGATGAGGATGGTGATGGTGATTGATGTGATGATGTGATGATGTTTATCCCGGGTTTTGAGCGATTATGAAGATATGGGAGAATGAGTGAGGTGTGATAGGATCGAGATATTTCTTGTATTTTGTTCTTCTTTTGTTTTGTTTTGTAAGAGGACTGGATATATTTATAAATTGTATTTTCTTTTAAGGGCTTGTTAATGCCCAATTGATTGTAAATGATTATCTACCCCTAAGAGTAGATCATAAAGTGTTTTTATAAAGTTAGTTTCTTAGAAAACTGGTTGCTCTGTAGGGAGTAGAAGTTTATAAGTTGTTTAAATAAAATTTGATTTTCCGCTGCCGAATCCAGTTATTTAGAAATCTAACTAAACGATTTCATAAATTCTAAAATCGGTTTAGCAATGTTCAACATAAACACCTTCATTTAAGACAACTTTACGTATAATTCGTAAGAGTTATACGTGGTTGGGGACTTAGTGTGCTTAATTTGAGAATTGAGCATGTCGGGTCTTTACAGCATTACTGTTCTTGGATCTACTTTGTGCATCCCTTTCACTAAGATTTCTAATTTTGGGAGCGTACTTGAATCCATCATACGCATACTCTTCCATAATTGGGAACTCTTCTTCTCCTTGGTTTTCTCTAATCATGCAAATATCTCTTTGAGGGAGAGGGGTGGGTAGGAGGAGGAGAGAGAGATTTGCATGGTTCTTCTTTCTTTGATAATGAGGACTTTTGGTCTTGATGTATAGTTTCAAGAACACTTTACATGTATCTATCGATACTCCCATTACTTAGTTCTTCATCAAATGAGGATGCACAAGGTGAATCAGTTGACACATACCCATAAGTAAATCTAGAGATAGACTAAGTGGCCTCATTTTTCTTTTTCTTCTTAGGTACCTATATTTTCTTTGGTACCTTGGGTATTGATGGCATAGGAGTTATTTTCCTTTTTGTGACACTCTTCTTTAGAGGTTTAAGAGCAAGATGACAGTCCACCTATCTTACAAATGGCTCCTTGATCCTTAATTCAATCCTTTAGAGACCCATGTATATGTCGTAGCGAGGTTATTTTGGTTGTGATAGTAATACCACATCATTATCATCATCACATGAATCGAACTTTGGATCTTTTGATGGTTCTCCGTAGAAAACCATGTACTGCCATTTGCCACCATCTTCTCCTAGAGGTCCTTTAGCAAAATCTCTTTATTGTTATCTTTTCCACATAATGGAGTTTAAACTTTTTGTTTTTCTTGTTTTCCCTAATCTATCATCATGATCATCAGGAAATTTCTTTAGACATAACAGTCATCACATGGGCATTCTAGGTTGAAATATTCATACCCATTGAATGGATCTTTCCTAAAGTGTTCCGACTTTCCTTCTTTTTTGAAAGATTGGATGATCTACTGGAATTTGTTGGGCTCAAGACTACCCAGATAGGTTTTTGTTTGGTGAAATATTGTCTTTGATTCTTAAATCATAAAAAAGGTCGGAAAGATAGATGGTGCTGTCTTTCCTTCCTCTTTCTTGAAATTGACCGTTATGGTGCCATCATTCTTCCTCACAAAATTTGGCTCTATGGATTATACTAGTGTTGTATATTGCTAATGTTTCTCATGGCCTGTAACCCAATGCTCAGGAAAGAGCTTAATGAGTGTAGACTTTTGGAGCTACTTTGGAGCATGTATACACGTAAGTGTATGCTTCGTATCCATAGTTATATACAGGGCTTCATCCTTATCATGGTGGAGTTTTAGATGAAAAGCATGATTTTGGACTCTATACGCCATTTGGTAATGGAATGTTGCAGCTAAGGACCCTTCACTTATATGAACTCCAAGAATTTATACTTGAACTTTCAAAGCTTTAAGCAGCTTTGGTTCAATGAAGGGGATATTATAGTTAGGAAATAGAGTTACACATACTATTCCAACATTCAATGTGATCTCATTTATCCCTATGCATGTCTTTCGATATTCTAAGTATCTGGTATCTAGTAGAGCCATTTTTGCTACTCCTAACATCCTTTTATGGCTATGTAAGGTTGGGGCTAGCCTTATTACACCAAATTGAAGGTATGTATATTTCTGTGTGAGCCAAATTTTTGGTGGTTCTAGGGGGATCTAGAAGGTAAGAAATTGTTCCTTCTTTGTTGCTTTGAGATGGCATTGATCAAATCAAGTAGATGGTACATACTCTCTCACTTGTGAGAAATGTGGTCTAATGAGAGATTCAATAGATGAAATAGCTAAGTGAGGACAAGCAAAGGCAGAGTATAGATTTACAAGGGGTAATGAAGTACTATCTATTCTATTATATTCTGAGTAAAATACCTCATATATGTAATCTATTCTACTTGCATGGGAGGTTCTAAAGGAATTATCATGACTAAAATTAAAGGTAGCTATTTGGTTAGGTAGAGTAGCAACAGTGTTTGAGGTACTCTTGGTATTTCCATCATGACTTACAAGCGCTTTGCCCTCCTTTTAAAGAGAAGAAATTATTTGGCTCTGATACCAAGTGGAAAACACCAAGAGTACGTCAAGCATTGCTGCTACAACACAAACCAAATAGCTGCCTTCAATTTCAGTCATAATAGTTTCTTTAAAACCTCCTATGCAAGTAAAATAGATTACTTTTATGATATATCTTACCCAGAAGATAATAAAATAGATAATACTTCATTACCCATTATAAATCCATACTCTATTTTTGCTTGCCCTCACTTAGCTATTTCATTCATTAAATCTCTCATTAGACCACCTTCCTCACAAGTCAAAGAGTATGTACAATTTATTCAATTTAATCAATGCCGTCTCAAAGCAACAAAGGAGGAATAGTTTGTTACCCTCCATTTCATGTTTGACAGTGTTTGATAGCATGCACTTAAGCTAAGAATTTCAAATTTTATTGACATTAACTTATATATTCTTTTCAATAATTTAGTGTGGTTGCTATTATTATATTTATGAATGACATTTTCATCTTAAATATAAATAACTTAAACTAAGCAATTTAGTTACACTTAAACATTAATAATAAAGTTGGATAAAAGAAATCAACCTATTGGCTATTGATGAATTATTGTTACTTGAATTATCTTAAGTATTAGTGTCAAGCTTATGAAGGATCATATATTAATTCTCCAAAATAATTTATAATTAGCAATTAAATTAAAATTAAATATTAAAAATGAAGCAGGATAAAAAAAATTGACCTATTGATGAATTATTGTTGCATAGTCATGCACACTATTCTCACAAAACTTCATTACAGAGGCCTTAATTGTGACTGTAAACGAGCTGAGTCAAGCTAGACTTTTGAAGGTTCGTACCCGGCTCATTTAACAAATTAATAAGCTCGAACCGAATTAGACTTTTAATAAGCCTAAAATATATAGCCTCAAGCTTAAACTCATAAAGGATTCGCGAGCTTAAGCTCTTTTACATAAATAACTGTGGATAAATTACACTGGAATGTTATAATATTTGGGGTCAATTCATTTTATGTTACAACGTTTCGAAAAGTTCAAAAGAGGTCACATCGTTTAGAAAAGTATCTTCTAAGATATAATTAAAATATTTTTCCTATTGATACATGGTTTTCTTAATTTTAATTAAATATTTTTCATCAATTGACCAACTTTTTTAAACGTTATGATCTCTTTTGAACTTTTCAAAATGTTATGACTTAAAATGAATTTACTCCAAAATATTATGACCTTCTGATATAATTTACACAAATAATTATATATAATTATATATAGTATTACATTGCTATATTAATACAAATAAATATATATAATAAAATAATATTATAAAAAATGTTTCATGAGCTTTTAACCTGCTCATTCGCAAGCTTACTCACAAGCTTGATTCCTAAACGAGCTTGCCAATTGGCTCATAAGTCTTTAATAAGCGTGCTTGAAAGCCACCTCGCAAGCTTTAGCCAGTTCATTTAACTAAATGAGTCAGACGTCTAGCGAACAAAGGTCGAGCAACTCATGAGCAGCTTAGCTATTTCGCAACCTAACTTTGATGGATGATTAAAGTTGTTGGTTAGTAACTTAAAGTCAACTTTCTTACTAGCTTTAAGTAACCAACGTAATTTTTTATTTAATCAAAAACCAGTTTAAACTTTGAAATTTATACATGAAAATCATTTTTAAATCAATGAATAAATAGGTTATTGAAAAATTATAATATAATAACAATAATTTAAGTGTTTTTTCCCTATGAATCCTATCAATAGATCTTCCATATTTTTTATTTAATTTAAAAAAAAATGAAGGATAGAAAGAAAGAAACAAATAAACTTTTAAATTTTATAAGGTTAATCAACCACCTCGGAAAAAAGTATATATATTAGAATGTAAATTTTTTTCCCTTACTCCTCGGTAATACTATGAGAATATTAGTATTGATTATCATATTCCTCATACGGTTGGCTTTAAAATATTCAAAAAGTAATAATAAACAATCTTGTGAAACCGATCTGGATGTTGCATTTGACCTAAAGATACTAGTAGATCAAGAGCCAATAGGTGAAACCAAATAGAATTAAGATTGAATCGATTGAATCTAACCATTCCTATAGTCAAGTTAGGTTCAACAAATTGGACCAAACAGGTAAAGCTTGATCTAATAATACTAATAATAAAATATTAAAAAAGATTTATCAATAATTGGTCTTTTAACATCCTACTCCACCACCAAATACGATATACATATAGTGCAAATCAATATATTATAATTAATTAATCATAAAGACAACTCCCTTAATGATAAAATTAAACTTATAATTTACAAATTTAAAAACATATTCATTAATATAGCGCTGGTGAAGGGGACTCATCCTCTTTACAATACTAACATTTAGTTACCACACGAGTAAAAAAAAACGCTTTGTTATTAACTTGCTGAAACCTTACTCATACTAACTACGTTTGATGAGGACAAGCTTTGTGATTGCATGAAACAATCACAGAGCACTTGAACCAATCAACTTGGTTAAACCAAAAGTTATGGCCATGGCTAACCAACCTCCAAGCAAAACTCTCAAACACGACCGAACCCGTGGTGCATTCCCTAATATAGCGCCAAGCCACCCAAACACCACCAACGCAACACTCACAGCACTAATCATCACCCCAAGTCTCACTTTGTAGTCTCTTAGGAACGATGCTGCTAGTAATGGCACCATTGCACCAACCGAAAAGGCGAAAGCCGATGCCGAAGCAGCTTGCAGAGGATTTGGCAAGCTCTCCGCCTCTTCTTCTCCTTCCTTATTATCTTCTTCTTTCGTAGCACCATTTGCCTTTCCCTTGTCTCTCTTCATTTGAGCTATCTCAATGTCCAATTGTGAGTAAACCGACACAAACTCACCAATAGCCATGCTACACGCTCCTGCCACTAGACCCGCGAAACCGGTTAAGATCATGGCCTTGACGTCTTGCTTGACCGCACCCACTCCCATCATCAAGGATGCGGTGGACACAAGGCCATCATTAGCGCCAAGAACAGCGGCACGCAGCCACTGTGATCTCTTGGAGTAGTCGAAATCTGTGTTTTGTTCAAGGTCTAAGGTGGAGGATTGTTGCTCATAGTTAGGAGGGGGAAAGTGAATTTGGGCTCATTATTGAGGTTTCTTTCTTGGTTAGACGCCATGGTAATTAGGAGAAAAAAGATAAGGTTTGGTATTAAATTATGGGATTAATGAGGATGGTTATGATTAAGTGTGGGAACACACGTCCTGGAGGAGGATATTTATGGAGAAAATTTTGAGAATGGTGGATGCCAAGGTGGAGTATGACTCCCGCCCCAAAATGAAAAATGTAGTTGGTTAAAGTGCCCCAAAAAATGTTGTCGTAGTGTGTTATTATCTATTCCCGAGTTTGGTAATCCGTGTTTAATATTATTGTGCTTCTTTTGGTCTTATTATTATACTATCTGTGATGAATTTAAAGGTACATGGAAAAAAGTACCTTTTGACTGAATTTTTTCGCAATAAATAAGTCAGGCCAAGGAACATTGAGAATTACTTTACAAGGTGTACTATTTCAAGTTGATGACAAGGAATATAGTACACAGGATCTAATCTATATGGGATCATGGTAATAATTTTTTCATAGTTATCAGCTTGTTCTATTTACCTTTTATTACTACCGTGGATTATTCTATAACATAATGCCCCATTGTAACGAAGCAATGAGATGGGTAGTGGAGGGACTGTTTCAAGACAACAATAATCCACCATAGATATACATAATGTGGAGATGGTCTTTTTTGGCATGAGAAGATTGATCGAATTTCAATGAACTGGAGAATAGAGACTTCAACTGAAAACCGGAATAAGAGAAGAAGAAGAAGAAGCAAAGAAAGATGAGGAAAAACGTGAAAGCAAACCGGGTGGTACTTTACAACTTAAATCCTTCTAAACAATTTAAGGCAAAAATCATTATTTATACCCTTATATTAATAAAGATGAAAATGAAATTGCATTCTCTCAATTTAGTGCGTCATAAATGTTTGCTAAATATGACAAATATTTAATAGAAACTAATTTTTTTCCCTTTTTTATACCTACATTAAGATTTATTATCAATTTAAAAAATTAATTATCAATGGGCTTGTATTCTAGTTAACATTAGTTTTTCAAATGAGATGGATTAGATTATTTGTTATAATGGAAAAAGGAATAATAAAAAAAAAGAAGAAAAATCAATTAATAGACTTATAAAAGATTGAGAATTTCATATAGCAAATGAATGTACATTAGATAAATATAAGATAATTTCAACTTTTAGAATTAGCCTTGTTTATTAACATAATATTCAAAAACCTCAATCTCTTTATGGTACCTAAATTTTACTACTAGCATAGAAAAAAAAAAAAAACTAACAACCAATTAATTGTAAAGACCGACATAGCCTGAATCTGAGATTAGTATGTCTAGTCTTCACCACGTATAATACCTAATTATTACACGTAAGACTGTCATAAAGAAAATATTCATGTTGGTTGTTTGCTTGACCTATTATTAAAATAAAACTTTTACAAAAACTACTCATCATGAGTAAATATTCATTTCTTTTATATACATCACCAATACCATCAGATTGATACATCATAAGAATACAAGGTTTTGATGATTACAAACATAATAGAAAAATTAAATACTTCATATTACAACCCCAAGCTTTATAACATGCCCATAATTAAAAGATACATAAAATTTTCATGAAATCTTAACAAGTCTTTTACAAAAACCAACATCTTAAGTTCTTGATCCCTATTAATCTCATTCGTCCAAAAACTATTCCAATCCATTCCATACCCCAAATCATATAGAACTCATCATCATCAACTGCACCTATAAAAGAATATGTGAGCCAAAAGTCCAGTACATAATAACATAAGCAAATACAAAATGACACCGTTCATAGTCTAATGCAATGCAATAATCATTAAGTTATTTATTTATAATTAAGTCTAATAAATCAACATTGGAGTATTCAAACTTCAGGAATAATCCTTTGACAAACCGAGGTCCCGAGTATGACAGCTGCTCAGAGGGTTAATATAGACATCTGAATATGCATATCTCCTATAGGAATATCTACAAGATAATAGTTTCGTCTAGGGTTCACAGTCGTTTCTCATTTTACTTAACTTAATCCATAAGATCACTTAGTTCAATCAATCTCATAAATGTGAACTAAACATATTATTTCTTTCTAAAAATAAGCAAATGTTATACCGAACTGTTACCCCTATCAACTACCTACTGAGCCACTTATAGATATGACATTGCATCATGACAATGAGGAAGCCTAAGCATCTAACTACATTTTGGCATCACCAAATAGGGTTGTTGGTCTTGGATCAAATTAAATGGTATACACACAAACAATTCAAACACTTTTAGGCCATCTTTGTTTATAGTCAATTTTAGATATGTATCCTATCATCCAACAATCAAGTTGTTGTTTACCAGAAAATCTTAGCTTCTAGAAACTCAAAAGACAAACATGATTGCGTAGATGAATCTGTTGAAAGATAATCATTTCATATAGGATAATTTTTAACCTACAATTGTACATTAAGTTCTCAATCATTCATCAAATTTAAACTAAACTCAAATCATTAAATAGTTTAGTATTTATACTTGTATTTATATAACACATTCCATTATTCTAAATCTTGGAAATAAAATTATTTTATTTTATTTTTTATACATAAGAGTAGAAGATCCATCACGGCCATTATGGAGGTCGTAATCGCCATCACAGGCTCCATCATCCCCGTGATTAAAGGCGATCAAAATTTATAAAATGAATAGTGATGATCATAAGATTAATCACATGGTTATACTTAAAAAATGCATGATCAGTGACAACAATGGCTTTGTCATCCCGTGATGATCCAATTTTCACAAAACATTTACAACAAGACCAATCACGCTTGTGATGATCAATTTTTCACAAAATAGTGGTTATCACGGGTCGAATCACGCCCGTGATCACTTGAAAAATTAAGATTCGAGACTATCATGATTATGAAAATGCCCGTTATTGATAAAGGAATGATCCAATTTACTTTAGTTTGAAAATTTACTTCTTACTGCTTGAGCAACATAATTTCCCTTAAGCAAAACACATCAAATTCAAGTTATAAACTTACTTTTAAGTCCTAAAAGATCCATATACACCTACTATACATTCACCTACAAGAAACCCAACAATTTTATCATTCATAACTTCATCTTTTAATACTAAAGCAACATATAAACTATATAAATCACTCATTTAACAAAACAACTACAGTAAACTTCTTAACTCTACTGTTACAAGATCTAATGATTCATTAAGCTTAATGATCAACCTAATTCATCAAATCAACCTTCAAATCCTTAAGAAACCATTTGAACAAAAATTTGTATTCATGGAAGATATAAGTAAATAAAAACCTAGAAGAGCAAATAACACATTACTTTAAACTTCTTTTAACTTGTAGATGAGACTAGAAGGAAATCTTGATGAGTTTTGCAAGAAAAATTTGATCAAAATGATGGAGGATTTCTACTTGAAAGCAACGATGGAAGAGTCGGTCTTAGGGTTTGTTTTGGAGTTGTGTTTTTGCAAAAATTTCCTTATAACTATCCCTTAAAAATCTACTTTGACTTTTGAGACATAGGAAGAATTGGGAAGAAGGCTTATAATATGGGCTGGTATTTAGGTTCATGGACTTGGGATATGTTTGCTAAAAACTGAGCTTCATTTTGAAGAAAATAGGTTTGGGTTTTGGAAAGAAGAAATGAGCTTCATAACGAGAAAAACAACACAAAACAAATACTTAATACATTAACATATACCATTTTATCAAATAAATATATTCACAGTAATTTCACACATCAATAAATCAATGCACATATATACAAATGCAATTTAATTAAGTTTAATAGTTCAAGATATTTCATTAATTGTAATAGTTATTCTATCCTCCTTATACCTTGTTAGCCTTCTATTATGGCTTTTAGCTTAATTTTAACCCTATGATAGCTATTTAGTACCGAATATATTAAATAAAAATTAAACTGGATTCTTTGCTTAAACCTAAGAATGATTCAACACTTCCTTTATTTTAAAAATAACCTTGACAAACTTCATAAATTACACCATTTTATACCTAAAGTTAAAACATCAATATTAATCCAACAAACATCTAACCTTCATCTTCCTTCATGCCTTCTACTAGATTTCATTAATTTGGTTCACCTTTAAATAGTGAATTTATGTTGGTTTTGTTCTTATTTTACATTTTTTTATAATTTGTGATTGAATTCATGTCAACTTAGTTTCTATTATTATCTTTTAAAAAATCCTCTGATGGTCACTAGTGAGATGAATCATTCCTAGGAGAGGGAATTACAGTTATGCAAGCGGGTTAAGCGAGTCAACCCACCCCCTTTTGAATTTGGCCAGCAGGTTATGCAGCTATCTTGCTTTGGCTTACATAATAAAGTAGTAAAAAATTTTAGCTCAATCCACCTACGTGGGATGGTGGTTATGCGGGTCAATCCATCTACCCACTACGATTTTAATTTATTTTATTATTTTTTTTGCAAAATTTTAAGATTATAAAATAATCATGAAAATAAATGTTATTTTTGAGCTAAAATAATAAATTCTTATTCACATAAAAGATAAAAAAATTGATAAAGCTTAGAAGATAAATATAAGAAAATAATAGAATGATTCATATTTAATATTAATATTTTACTTTTTTATTCTTTTACTTTAGTTGAGTTTTTTTTTTTTTTTTAGTCTTCTATTTTATAATTCAATACTTAAATATAATCACTTATTTATAGCGCTGGCAATTTATGTTACCTTGTCGTATCTCGTATACATGTCCAAATGGGTTTGTGCCTAAAAAACTTCAACATATGACCCGACTCATTATTAATCATGTATGAAACCTAAATCCATGACCCGATCCATTTATACAATGTCGTTGATAAGACATATACTCTACTAGAATTTAAATATATATTATATTGGGAAGTTAATGTATTAAAATATTTATTATCCTAGGTAGATTATGTTATATATTATATTGCCAACATGCACACATATAACATACTCAATTTATCAATTTATATAACAAATGAATCATAATATGTATATATATATAATATGTTTATAACTTGTAAAAAACATATCATATGCATACACATATATATTATAAATATCTATTAAATATGTTATGTGGTATATATAAATTATGATATATACATATATATATCTATATGATATATGTTATACATAATTGATAGTTTATATATACTCTTTTAAGTTATATATTTATTTATATAATCTTTACAAACTATAAATGCTATATATAAAATATATAGTTTAATGTAGAAATATAATCTATATATTCATATATTATGTCCTATATATGATCTATATTCTATAACATATATAGCATACTCATTTTATGTAACAAATGTATTACAACATATATATACACACATATATAACGTATAAATTTTGTACTTGTAACCTACATTATAAATATTTGTTATATATATGTTATGTCACATATATATTATTTAGATGAATTTAAGCAATATACATCATATGTAACCATTCTTTATACGTACTTTATAAGCTACATATATGCATTATATACTATCTACCCACTTTATAAATGTTTTGTGTGTAATAATCTCTATTTTAATAAATATATTTATATAATATGTTATATTCATAATATTTATATAACATATAGATAATCTATTTACAACATATAGATTTGATTATATGTTTATGTCATATCTATACATATAACTGTTATAGATAATTGGTTTGCATACTATATAGTATGTATATTTTGTGTGTCTATGTGTGTGTTGTATATGTAGCATATAAATCAACTATTTATTCATATATAAATTATATATATTATTTATCAAATAAGATCTATATTTAATATGTTATATGTATCTTCTATACATAATTTATAATATACTATACATATATAATTTGTTTCTTGTAATTTAGTTAGATATAAAAAAAAGAAATTTTAACAAAATGAGCATACAAAAAAATAGTAATATATTTTAATGGGTCCACGGATTTGTGAACGTGTTTAGGTCCTACACTCAGGCCGAAATGTGTTTAAATTTTTAACCTGTTTATTATTTGTGTCGGTTTCTACTTACTCAAACCTTTTTAAAATTATGCTATGATGTGTCCAAGATCACGAGTCAGGTCCTAAATTGCTAGCTCTACTTATTGATACTAGCTTTATGTGTTTTTTCCCCTAAACTTCAATTGATTTATCGATAAAAAAATAAAAAATAAAAATTTCAGGTTTGTGGGCCTGTGAGTTAGCTCACCTCTTTATATCCATGTATAATATACAATATTCTGAATATACATATGTATAAACTCAGAATATTTATCTAAATAAACAAATTTTCAATAAGAATTTTTCTTATTTTGGCCAAAAAAGAAAAGAAAAAAGTATGCTTAATTTTTTATGTGTGTGCATCTAACGGAAGAGTGTCAGTTATAACTTATAAGAAAACAATGTAAATCATGCAATTGATCAAACAAGCAAACAAGAGGCACCATCCTCAATTCGTTTTTGCCAGACAGAAAGTATCATGATGAAAGCATGGCCAGGACAAAGAAGAATGTTTTCTTACGATCCTACCGACAGAAAAGAAGGAAGCGTTTAACATTTGATTTTGTTTCATTTTGTTTTTATAAATTGCAAATACGCTTATTCGTCAACTACGGATGAATATCTAAAACTCTCAAAGCATGCTTTTTCCCACTCTATCTTAAGGTCAAAATGATTGCTTTCTAATATTTCTCTAAATACGATTTTGGGATGTAATAATTCCATAACCAAACCTAGAGCGGGGGATGAGCATGACCCTCCTAGTTTGCCCACGAGAACCGTCCCTATAAAACAAAAAAAAAATAATAATAATAAATAATATATATATATATATATATATCTATTTAGATTGCTTGAATTCTATCTTTATCCGATCTGTATTTGTGTTCTATTTGTATCTTATCTATATCTAGTTTGTTTGATCTATTTATAAGTAAAAATATTTATTCTTAATCTGTATTGAATTCTTGACAAACAATATGTTTGAAAACGATAAAAATAAGATATCAAAACGATCAAAATAAAACGAACCAACCAATTAGCGCTTTAAAGAAAGTTTAATCGTTCTTCTTCAAGAAATTACATAAAAAGACACTTCCCATATATATTGTGCCTTGGACTAAAATCATTGTATTTAGGCTTGTCATATGTTAATTTGGCGATAAGTATTTAATTTTTATATACATATTTTTGTTTATCTATGTAGCTAACACTTATGCTCATTGCTTTTACTGAATGAACTATTAATTATTTCTGATATAGAATTTCAAAGGTAATTATTCTAGTATTAGTTACTTAAATGTTACTATATAAACCAAAAGAAATTAACTTTAAAAATAAACTTAATTGTGATGGTACAAACCTCTATTATAACCGACCTTTTTAAATCTAGCAACGAACTAAGCAGATATGCTCTAGAATGGAACGCACCTTGCATTTTTATTGGAGAAAATGGTTAAGGAAGTCTAATTATTTTATTGGCACGCTCAGGATATTGTAAATCTGTCTAAATTGGAAAAGCATATTATATAATTACTAAAAGAAAATCAAAGAAAATTGCAATAATTTTCTTTAGCTTTAGCTTAAATATGAAATATCCCATAAATTTATAATGTTACAAATGATTTCATAAATTTTGTAAAATTAACAATGTAAAAGACACTATATTTTTTTTTTCGGTTCGATAAATTCCCAATTATATGAAAGTTTAGGGGTGCGAAAGCTCCATTTAATAAGTTCAATGGGTACTATTATTTTCAAACCAAGCTCAAAGGTTAAAGGTCTGGTTTTCACTTTTGAGCTATTTATCAAATTATTAATGTTTAGGCAGATTATTTGTAACATTTAAAAGTTTAAAGATACCTTTGTATAAAGAATCTAAATTTATGGGGGTTGTTTGCATTTTTCCTATAAAAAATGAAAGCCACCATAAGGAGTAAATTAAAATTCTCTGCAAAAAAGGGGTATGCTCCTTGCGAAGAGTTTACTGAGGTAAAGTGCCAAAGGATCGTAATATTAGCTCTTTTTAAGGATGGAGTCGCTGTGATTAATGGGATGCTGGGATAACCTCTCGTTAAAAAAATCACCTTATTGCGCGGAGCCTGTCCTGCAGTACGCAATGTGCATCTCCCACTTATGTCGGACACCTATGTTTTCTTAAATAAATAAATAAATAACAATAATAATAAAAAGAAACAGTTCAGAAGGAGCGACTCCCTACGAAAAGCAACATGTGGGCGGGAGGGAGCCCATTCCATAGTAGACATTTGAAATTTATAAAAAATTATGAGTTAAAAGATAAAAATAGCATATGGACTTTTTTTTTACAAAAAAATTTAATTAGGTATAGAGATGCAATCGGATTGACCATTAATGGGTTTCTGATCCGTCCAACCCAATAAAAACCCTATAAAGTTTGACCCTATTAGGGTAATAGGGTTGGGTTTGGATATAGGTAAAAAACCCTGTAGGATATTAGAGCCAGGTTTAGATATTACTAAAACCTGATGGATACCCTACCCATTAGTCCTATTAAAAAAATTTGTAATATAAATATAAGAACATGCTAAATTTAAAAACATGTTGGCAAAGAGAAGATAAATTACTATATTATTGACTATTATTTTATTGGATTAAGTCTGCTAAATCTATTAAAAAAATGAGCAGGGTGGATTCGGGTTAATAATCGGGCGGATGGTCAGGTAGGTAATGGGGTTGATAGTCGGATAGTTAACCGAATGGGTGGTGAGTTTTAGATTAAACCCTGTAGGTCAGGTTTACATATAGAAGGAAAATCCTATAGGGTTATAGGATCGGTTTTTGTATGTTCTATAGTGTAGCGGTTGGAGATTGGATTCATATGGCTCGCTCGAAACTCGACCTGATTGCATCCTTAATCAGGTACCTAAAGTTTAGTTTTTAACAAATTGATATCTGAAGTAAGTTTTTACATACGTTTTTCCTATCTGATTGAACTTGCTTCAAGTAAGAAAAATGTATACGAAAACTTATTTTGTGTATCAAATTGTTTAAAATCAAACTTAAAGTAGAATAAATGTATAGGAAAACTTGCTTGAGACACTAAATTATTCAAAACCAAAATTCGCCTAACTAATTAAATTTTTTGCAAAAATTCATGGACTATTTTTTTACATTATTCCGAAAATTATACGAAACGTGTTGTGCCAGCGGATCCTAATCACATGTTGGTGGCTGCGGGGAGCATGCCCTTACGTAAAGTATTTTAATTTTTCTAAACTCAATATTTGTAATTTTTTTCAATATATATGAAACTAAAAAACAAATTAATAATGATTACAATTTAAAATCGTAAAAAAACAAGGAATAATCAAAATATTGAATATGAACATAGAGTAGAATTGTGTCTGATGGGGGAGCATATTCCTTATCCTAGCAAATCTAATATCATATGGCTTGTCATTCGAGACTGACGGCTCGATGTGTAGCTTGCATGGAATAATATCAACTTTTCATGAAGCTAATATCGTAATTGCATGGCATAATATAATATGAAGAATATATACATATATGCATATTATATTATAGGAAGTTGCACTAGATCAGGCTGCACCTAAAGATGAAGATGGCCAAAATTGAATCGCACAAGGGTTGCACCAGTTACATGGTGTGCATGCACGAAAATGGGTGAAGTATGCATGGGACGTGTGAAGGAAAAGGGGGGTGGGGGCATTGGTGTCCTACATGATGCATCCAACCAAACACCGTTATTGAAATCGCACTCAGTTAAACTTAAGGGAGGAAGGGAGGGGGGTAGTTGAGCTGAGTTTAATGCAAATATTGTGGAAGACAAATAAGCTTTTAACAATTGCATGAAATCTATTATTGTAAGTCTTCTATTTTACAAGCCTTCACGAAAACATGGATTTGATATACAACTTAATTGGTTCTAACCAACTAATTTTCCCAAATTTAGGTTCTCCATCTGGATGGCAACTCTAAAGCCTTTAAAAACCAACCTTCCTTAATTCTTAATTGAGGTTTTGTATTAAATAAAATGGGATTGAAATGAATCAGATTAAGAAAAGAAACCAAAATTCAGACTCAACACATCTGCTTTTGTTTGGATAAAATACTTAAAAGCTTGAAGGTTTTATTAAAGAAAGACATTAAGAAGCTTATTTTAAGACAAGTTGCTGTTTGATGTTCACCATGCAAATTGATTTCTCTAGTTCTTAGTGTGTTTTTGAGTTTATCCGTAGGTTGCTAAATAGCAAACATGCTAAGCAAAGACATGTCCGTTGTTTATTGTGTCTTTTTTGGGGGCCATTCCTGTTCAGGGGTTCGTATAGATTCCTTTTGCGTTATTATAGTTGTTGTTATATATATATATATATAGAGAGAGAGAGAGAGATCGCTATTGAGCAATGACCTTACCGTGTGTTTATTATCTAGCGTTCGACAAATTATTACATGGTTCTTACAAGTTAAAGGCTCTTCTTCTAGATTAATATGTTTACAGTAAATAATCCGAACACTGTGGCTAAAATGAAGGGAATCTAACAAAATCAAAGGATGCCAAGGAAAATATCGTAAACTGGTTATTTTGACATTATATTTTTATCATTTTTAAACAAATGTTTATTAAAAAACAGATAATGATGAGAAATTGATAATTTTAACTATAAATTAACTATATATTTATGATATAGATAAGTTATAAATACAGATTAGATATGAATATGATACAAATAAAAATTTAACAATGCAAACAGACCCTAGAATGTAATGGATGTGTGTGGTTGTTATATTAGTAATGGAAAGGGATGATTTGAATGGAAATGAAAGGATGACTGAGCTCTTTTATTTTTCTTTCCTATTTGGCATTAAGATGAAACCGGGTGACAGGAAGGGAAACTAACTCAAATGACTAAAATACCCCCTTAAAGCAAAGTAAGAGAAATAAAGTAGTAGGCATTTTAGTCTATTATACATTTTGATTCTCTTTATTTCTTTTGTCATCCGAGACAAATAACATCAAATAGAAAATTTTCATCCTATTTCCTCATATTTTCATCTTATAAGTCCAAATAATAAATAATAACAACATTTTCTTCCTTTTCATTTTTACTCTTTTATTTTTATACATTTCTATTTTTTTTAAATTAAAAAATTATTATTGTTAATTTTATTTATAGAAATATAAGTTATTTTATTAATTTTTTATTTTAAAATTTATGTTTTTAAAGGTTAACTTTCTTATAATGATTATATTATTCCAACGATCGAAAATCCGCAATTTTTTCCTCAACTTTTCTTTTTTTCCTAAGATCATTGGATAGATTTAAATCCATTGACCATCATAGCCTCAAGCTTGAGGTCGTCCACCTTCTTTTGTTGGTTCATCACCATGGAAAAACCCCGCTTATTAATCACGACATGCGCTTGTGCTCATGCTCATGTCGTCATCGTTTTCTTATGTGCACAAATATAAAGAGTTTGCGGTATACCTCGGTTGTGTGTATGAAAAATCCCGACCTCTGGAAAGCCTCAAAAGACGCTAATAAAAATTATATTTATATATATATATATATAAATTAAAGCAGTAATGATTTCTTCCTCCAACAAAAAAAAGAAGCACTTTCATATGTTTTGGCACATATGAGGAAAATAATAATTCGTTGCAACTATGGTTATTTAAATATAAAGGGCCCGTGAAGGGACTTTTACACTGTGCTTGGATTGATGAAAAAGGAAAAAGAAAAAAAAATGGAGAGGAAATAATTTTTTTTTTTCTTATTTGGTAAAAAAGAAAAAATAAATGGAAGACAATTTGGGTACAATTTTTTTTTTCCGTGCTTCCCCCATAAAATCACTCTCCGATTTAGAGATAATTTCGAAGGAAAATATAGTAAATGGCACAAATACTATTATGCTAAAAGGGTATTTTGACAATTTAAGGTTATTTTATTATTTTAACAATTTAAAGAAACATGCAATTGACTTTCCACTCACAATCATTTCTTCCTATTCAAATAAGTATTTTCTTTTAGTTTCTTTTCTTTTTCAGTTCTTTCCTTTTACTTTCCATTATACGTAGTAAAAAAAAAAAACAGAGAGAGAGAGAGAGAGAGAGAAAACCATACCAAACCATAGTTTAGGTTTTTCACGACAAAGAAACTTCTCGACCGCTCCAAGTTGGTCCGCGAAACAAGAAACGGCGGCTCAGCCATTATCTTTGTGTACCCTTGACAGTATTCAGCATGCAAAGATAATCATCTGTTTTCGAAAAATTCCATTCCTAAAACTTAAATAACAACTATAGGATTAGCTCATAAAAAAGGAAAAAACATGAAAAAAAATTAAGGAAAACAAGGTAAGATGATGATGTAAATAAAAAATGGTAACATGATGGCATTTTATAGAGAATGCAATGTATGGAACAAACAATTCCACGTATAGTCTCACATATGGATTCTATCGTGTCATATCTTGATCCTACTACCTCCAAAAAACACAACAAGATTCTGTCCATTTTTCTCATTTCATTATTTAAATATATGAAAAGATTCTAATTTTTCAATATATATATATATATATATATCTGTGTGTGGTTTTTTTCCTTTCACAATCTTTCCTTTCTAGTTCATTCTAATACATCAAACAAAATGTAAAGATGATGCAGTGAATTAATTAGAGTTTTACCATGATTCATTGATTCGCATACGAATGTCAGACTGTGATTTCAAATACCTGTTGTTTCTGAAAATACCCAGTTAAATGACATCTATAATCAAAATTAAAAGGTAAATTCGAATTTTGGGAAAAAGAGACAGAGCAAGACAACTCAAAATATGATATTACTTAATAATCATTTGCTTCTTTGCCCTAGGAAGTAAAAATAATAGCAGACTCAAAAGCGGCCAAAAATGACACACAAATGCTGCAAAAAATATACACACCCTGAAAGTTAAGGAGACAAAAGTAAATTAAAAGACAAATACAATGCTACAAATAACATTTAAAACAAATGTGTTTATAAAAAAACTATAAGAAATCTAAAACCCGTAAAAAATATAAAGTTTAACCTTTTAAAGACCTAAACAAATAAACTTGCCCAAAAAATAGCATAGCTCAACACCAAAATTTCAACTTCTTCTTGTTGGCCCATTTCTTTTGAGATAGGATCCTAAAATCACAAAACCACGACTAGCCAATCTCTATCCCATTTGATTAAATAGATGTTTGCTTTTAGCTTCACCTCATCAAAAGATAATTGAAAATGAAATAGAAATGGAAAAAAATGTTTTTAGAAATTTATATATGCAATTGGTACAAAAGACCCATTTTCAAATAATATGTATTTGTTTAGCTAATTTGTTTTTCATCTGTATCTGTATATGTATTTGTATAAACTTGATATGTATAAATTTGTTTGATTTATATTTATATTTTATCTATATTTAATATTTTTATGAGAATTGTCAACTTTTTTATAGTTGTATCTATTTCTTAATAAATAATTTGTTAAAAAAAATTTAAAAAAACATCTGTATCTATCGAAAAATGCTAGTCAAAAATATATCCCACCGACAGTGCGTGGTATAATGTAAGATCGACAAAATGCATGAAAACTAAGTCTAAGTGCAAATCCATTAGATTTGGTTTATTTTTCCGTTCAAATCAAATTAGGTTATAATAAAGATGTTTTTTCTTTTTCCTTATTTTTCCTGCTTTGAACCAAATGGCATGACTTGGTCTAGACGTGAGACTAAATGAACTGATCACAATTTACAATTTAGGGGGGCGGGGGAACTTTACGCATGGCATATATGAACTCCCATATCACTACTTTTCAAAATAACAAGCATTAATACTAAGAGGCTAATAGAATATATTCATAAAATGATGAAGTACTATAGTGTCCAACAACTAACTCTATCTAGGATAATATTTGAATTTTGATAAAATATACAATTAGATATATAAACTTTGAAATTGATCAATTTATTATTTAAACTTTGAAATTAATTAATTTAGTATCTAAAAAGCTTTTAAATTAATCAATTTAGTACCTACAGAGATACTGTTGGAGTGCATAAAATATTCTTTTAGGTACTAAATTCATCAGGATAATATTTGAATTTTGATAAAATATACAATTACGTACATAAACTTTGAAATTGATCAATTTATTAATTGAACTTTGAAATTAATTAATTTAGTATCTAAAAAACTTTTAAATTAATCAATTTAGTACCTACAGAGATACTGTTAGAATGTATGAAAAATTCTTTTAGGTACTAAACTCATCGATTTCAAAGTTAATATATTAAATCGATTAATTTTAAAGTTTAAGTACCTAATTGTATTTTTTTGTCAAAGTTAAAGTATTATATGTAGGGGTGGACGTGGATCGATTTGATCTTGTTTTCACTAAAATCAAACCAAATGATAATTTATGGTTTGATTTTTTTTTCATCCTAAATCAAACTACTAAATAATGGTTTGGTTCAAATTAGAAAATTTTCAAATCATTAAATAATAAATTGGTTCGGGCTCAGATTACGGATTAAATCAAAATTTTGATAAAAAAAAACTTGTTTTTAATATTTTATATTTGTGCAAATATTTAAATATTAAAATCAGTCTACAAAGTTTGTATGGTAAGTCTCGACAAAATACTTTATAAATCCATCACATTCATAGTTCGTATTCTTTCATAAAATTATTTATTTACTAACACAATGTATTTATTGACTAATACATAGTAACATATAATCTATAGTCCTATAAAAAAATCATCTAGTCAACCATCTACTAACAAATTTGGCCAAAGAAAACATCCGGCAAACAAAATATAATAAATAATTAACACATATAATATATATAACTAAATAAGAAAACCAACACTCTATAGAGTAAAAACAATTAATAAAAAATAACATTAAGTTACCAATAGAAAAATATATCTTGAACCTAAAAAACAATTTTAAAAAAGGAATAAGTTACTATTAATTAATATTCATCATATAATACAATCAAAAGAAAATATGTGACCTTTAATCACTCATCAAAATAAAATTTATAATTATAAGTAGAATATTTTTATATTTATAGTTTGGTTTAATTTTATAAATTAGTTCGGTTTACCCCTTCAAACCAGCCATAAATTTACAGATTGAAAATTTTCTAAACTAAATTGTTTAGAAAAAACAATATTTTCGATTTGATTATGTTTGATTACGGATCGGTTCGTAGTCAATTTTTTTGCCCAATCCTAATTATTCACGACATTAACCCTATTATTTACAAGTTGAATCAACCTAACGTATGTATATCTCATAATAATTTAGTTGTAGAAATCAAATGCATGAAAATTTCAACAAATATTAACCTAAATTATTTTTTTAATACATTATGTTACAACAAAAAAATATTTTCAAGTAGAAGCCATTAGAATAATTTGACTTGGTTTTTTCAATTTAGTTTAATTCAACTCACTAAATAAAAAATGGGTTTGTTTGGATTGTCAAATTTTTATCTGTATCTGATCTGCAGTTATAGCTTATTTGTATCATATATGTATGATATTTGTTTGGTCTATTTATAAGTAAAACAATTACTTTTTCATCGATATCTATTTCTTGACAAACATCTGTTTAAAAACGATAAAAATATGATATCAAACTGACTAGAATATGATGAGCCAAACAAATCCCGGCTCGTCATCAAATATTGATATGAAACCTATATGATATAGATACTACTAAAAAAACATATGTCTGTTTGGATTATCATATTTTTATCTATATCGTATTTGTATTAAAACTACATCTGTAACTTATCTATTATATATCATATCTATATCATATTTGTATCATATCTATTTGGTCAATTTATCAGTAAAAATGTCAGTTCCTCACAGATATATATTTCTTAATAAACATCTGTTTGAAAACATTAAAAATAGAATGTCAAAATGACCAAAATATGATGAAATTGGTTGCATAGTATGTCTTCTATTTGTATCTTATTTGTATATAATCTATACAATATGTTTATAAGTAAATACGATATGTTTTTTTATTTGTATCTATTTTTGACAAATAGTTTAATTGAAATAGATATGAAATATATATCAAACCAACATAAAACCAACGATCCAAACGCACGCTAAATTTTTTATTTGGTTGGTTCTTATCAAACCAAATTAAAGAAAAAAAAAAGAGGATTCCGTTTGGTTTAAATTAAGGATAAATGTCTCTTATTTGATACTTGAATTTTACCAATTTAGGTCTGTTTGGATTATTTGATTTTATCAATACCGTATCTATATTTTATTTGCATTTGTAACTTATATGTATCATACATGTCTCGTATTTGTTTAGTTTATTTATGATTAAAACCGTCAATATTTTATCAATATCTATTTCTTGATAAATTTCTGTTTGAAAATAAAAAATATGATATTATGACCAGACTACGATGAAACAAACATACAATTATCCACATGAAGTTGTAAAAATGTTAATTTACTATCTATGAACTTTTTAAGTTTATTAATACTACTTAGATGAAGTAGTTAATTGCAAAAATAAATAAAATTCTAATAATTTATTGTAAAATTTGATAAAGTTTGAGTGGTTAATTATAAAATTAAATAAAGTTTAGGTGATAAATTGATATTTTTAAATTTTATATAATTAATTATATAAACTAATAATATTCAGTTACTAAATGTCTTAATTTAATTGTGAAGTCGTGGTTTGCTTCATATTGATTGGTTTTTTTTTTTTCCTGCCTAACTAGAAAAGACGAAGCCTTTTCTTTTCAGCACCATAGTGTCTGTTGTTCTCTGTGCATGTAATTATAATTAGGCATTATTTTCTTGCTACCGATAGCAGCTGACGCCGTGAAGCTCGAAGACGCACTATTTTTAGAATTCACAAAAACATATAAGCTAATTTCATAAATGATGGATTAATTTTGATAAAATATATAATTAATTATTTAAAGTTTAAAATCGATTAATTTAATATCTAAATTTTGAAATTAATAAATTTAATATTCTAAAGAATTTTTCGTGCATGTTAACAATATGTTCATTAAATTCTTTAAATTTTAAAATTTTTCAAATATCAAATTAATCAATTTTAAAGTTCAAGTATTGATTTAATCATTTTCAAAATTCATATATCAAATTTCATATTCTGTCAAGATTGAGGCACCATTTACAATATTATCTCAGAAGATACATCCGACAACTTTATCTTAGACGTAAGCATCGTCTTTCTCGAAATGCTTTTTCGTTCATCCAATGAATAATCCATTACATTAGTTGTGCATGCATTATTTATTGGAAGATATCCTAAATCCTAAGTACCTCAAAGAGATGTAAAAGTATGAAAATAACCTTTACATAAATAAAAGCAAAAATATGACCTAAACTAAAGCAAGAAACATAAAAAGAAAAAAAAGAGGTCCTTAAGCTCTTTACCAGTTACCAATTAAGCCTAAAAGAGCCAATCTTTTGCATTGCACCCTATCATAAAATACGTACTGTTTAAAATCATGCGCGAAAACATCGACTTTTGATATTCTAATCGTTAAGAACTACTGTGGAGATTAAAAAAAGAGATAAATATGCATTTCAAACCGGATCATAAGAGATTATCATGAATTATATGATTTTTAGGGATTCTTCCTTATTAGATTTCATATTTGAGACGATTGAATAATGAATCTCCCCTAATTTTCCAAGCGTAATTTATCTTTTTCTTTATTCACCAAACTATCATCAATTGCGTGCATTCAAATGCATAATGTTGCAATTGTTGCCCAAGAGCATCGAGGGGTTTAACGATATGGCTGAGGGAAGCCAACTATACCAAGATATAGACATTATCACGGTTTCGAAATCGTCGGTTTTGGATCTTAAAATTGAGGAATCGAACTGGAATCATGGGAGAATTGTCGGCACCTGGTTCCGGTTTTGGAACCGTGGAACCGCCTTTTTTAAAAAAAAAAAAATAATTTTTAATAAAATCAATTTTAAAATCAAAATAATTATTAGATCTAAAAGTATTATATTATTTAATCAAAATTTTTAAAAATTTATTTAGAATGAACATTTATATGTATACAAACACATTCAATATCAATTATAGTTAGTATTATGATATTGTAAAATACTCTTGAAAATAAAAAGATAATTACAATACAAAAAATAGTCTCACTTTATTAAGAAAATGAATTTTGGTTTTAGGAAAAGTTTATTTAAACTAATTATGTATGATTTTAAGCTATATTTATTTGTGTTGTTGATAATAACATATTAAATATTGTGAATAAGTAATAAATTTTATTATTTATATGAAATAATATAAATATTAATAATTATATATTTAGTATTTTTTTTAATGAAACAGGGTGGAACCGATGGTTCCACTGATTCTAGGCTAAAGAACCGCCTAGGAACAGCAAAACAGGCGGTTCCATAGCAGGTTCAAGAACCGACCAATCAGTCCAGTTCCACTTCTGGAACCACTGGTGATGGTTCCCGATTCGAAATCGAACTATGCCTATGTCTACCAAGATATAATTGGTAGAAGTGCTATAAAAGAGACGCTCCTTATGATATCTATTAATTAAGCTCTTTTGTTTACCTCATATGTAAACCATCCTACACAATGAAAAATATTAGTACTTTTAGTTTTACATTTGATTGAGAGGAATGAAATTGATCTTATGCCTTTAATACAATAGAATATTTATTTAATTTGTAAAAAATTTACTATAAAAAAATATCTATTTCATGTAATATGAAATAGTTGTACAAGTATTGCTATTCTCTTGATGGATTGGAGAGCAATGCGCATGTGACATATGTAACTGCCGTAAGGGTGCCACAACTATGTGGTCGGGACGTGGGTAGAGAGGTTAGGAAGTGTCTGTTTGGCTAGCTTTTTTTGATAGATACAAACATCTTTTTTAAATATTTTTTCTAACAAAATGTTTATTAGGAAATAGATATAAATAAAAAAAAAGTTGGCAATTTTCATGAAAAGATCAAATAGGTCAAATATAGATAAAGGGTCTGTTTGTTTGGCTTTTTCTGGCAGATATAGACACTTTTTTCAAACTTTTTTCTAATAAATTATTTATCAAGAAATAGATATAGATAAAAAGAAGTTGGCAGTTCTCATCAAAAGATTAAATAGATAAAATATAGATGCAAATCGGACATATTTACATATATCATTTTGAAAAAGATACAGATACAAATAAAAAAAGACTATCCAAATAGACCCAAAATATATATGCGAATAAAATATATTTACATATGTCTTTTCGATACAAATACAGATAAAAAACAGACATTCCAAACAGACCCGAAATCTTGGAATTTTTATTGTCACGTTCCTAAAACCGTCCAATTTTTTGAAGTTTGGTCAACCACAATGATGCATGAGTAGTTAGCAAATCAAAATATATCATCGACTCTATGTCACTCCATGTAGGGTTTTTCTTGGTGATGAGCCATCGTTGTGTATCTAGGACAAGTACGTTTAGGAAATTTATGACCGAGTGAAAGCTGCTTATAACAGTTTGGATTCTCTCTTTTGTAATTACTTATTGGCGAGTGGCTGCTTATCCTGTTCTCTTGTAATTCTTTATCCCTTTCCGGGATAATCCCTTTTAAAAATATTGTATGCATCGTCATCTTCTCTTTTTTTGGCTTTAGTTTATCGTCTTTTTCCTAATGATTCGATACGTGACCTTGAGTTTAGTTCTATTCTGAATGAATTAAAGTAACAAGGAAAAAGATATATAGATGGCCATGAGACTCACTCTTTCTAGTGGTTTTTGCAATTATCATCTTTCGCTCCTAAAGTAGAGCCAATTTTTTTTTTCGGTTTGTATCAACTAATAGAGAAAAATTGTAGAAGGGCCTACATTGTTAGGGTATATTTATTTTAGTATCCATAAGGGTTCGGTTTCTGAAAAAATGTATGTGATGATCTTTACTATGCCTTGAAAGAAATATATATATATATATATATATATGACACACCCAAAAAGCTCAGGTTTATAGGTATTATGTGTTATTGTTTATATTTTATAATGTACTTTTAAGGGCTTGTCGTTTTTCTTAATTATTATATACTTGAGGATCTATTTTTATTGTGGAACTGTTGTAATATTAGTCATGACCGCTATTGCTTAAAAGGTATTATTTTCATAGGCAAAATAAATACATGGCTAGTCTAATAAATCAATTTTTTTTTCTATTAGGTAAATTTGCATAGTATAGAAAAACGTCTATTTTATTTTTGGCAACACACTTGATGGAAGTATGCTATAGAAGACTATGATTCCATATATAGATTCTACCATAGACTATTTTCCTACATGTCATCCTCAAAGTTATCTACTTTTCTACATCTTTCTCAATTTGCTACGATACATAACTTTAGGATAATTACAATGTCTTCAAAAACAAGTAGATAATACAAGTTTGAAGTGATGCAAATTAAAAATAAAGCATTACATGTAAGATATACAAAAAATACTTGTTTGTCCCAAAGTTCAAATAGTGGATAAATGTTACGACACAAGTTATATATAAGAGGACATTTGTTTGCTAAAGATGTAAATAGAGATAGTACTTATAAAAGAGCTAATGCATTTTCAATAGGAATTTAAAAAAATATAACTGGTATGCATCATATATTGCAAGTAAAATGTATTTTCAATCCGTACCACTTGAAACACGTTCATCTATTATTTATACAAAAAATTCATAGAGCCTCTCCATTGCGATTACCCAAGTAATCTTTTCTTTGAATTTGATTATCTTTCTTTATTTGGTATTATCTCATATCTTGACAAACTTGTTGACAAAATTTTCTGCAAATAGTTAAAAATTCTATTATATGCATGCATAACCTCATTATTTCAATTCTTTTTCACGTAAGCAGTCCTAAGTGTAGAAATATATTTCTTAAAAGGAATGTGTTTTATATCACAATCCTAATTCATTTCTGAAAATAGGATTTTTAAAATAAGATTCATTTGGATTGTCTAGCCAAAGCTCTTTACAATTTATAAGTAGCATAAGTAGACATCTCCACTAGGTCCACGTCCAAAAAATGGGATTCGTAGCCGTCTTAGATTGACACAGGGTGGTCCAGGTCCGTAGACTCGCCAAGTCCAAGATGGGTTTGATCCATCCACTTCTTTAAAAAAAAATTGAAAAAATAAAAATTCTTTAATTAAAATAATATTTTAAACTTTGAACATAAAATAGACCTAAGAATATACTACTCTTTAGTTCAAATTCATTTAATACTATGAAGGATGTGCAATTATTTATACACAAGCATATCTCTATTGAATTGAAATATGAACAATGTAAGATTAGAGTAACATTCTAAAAGAGCAAAGCCTATAAAAGAAAACAAAAACTCATATTGTTTAGAAGTGAGATTTTTCTCTTGTTAGAACTCTATATAAAATGTGAGATATAATTTTGAATGAGTTTAAGAAAATGAGAAAAAACTGAAATTCTCTTTTAATATAACATTAGTTATTTTATACAAACTTTACATACATGCATAGCAAATTTTGAACAATCTTTCAAACAAATAAGAATAAAATATATTAATATCCAAACAAATTACGTATTCTTAATTAGACGTCTCCCCGAGGTAGGTTGGGTCCAACTCATGACTCAATTCGCCGGGTACAGGTCTAAAAAATCTGGATATGAAATAGCCCCAAGGAGGAGATGGAGCAGGTTGGGACAAATCCAACTCATTCCCTTCACATTGATTTAATTTTTTTTTTTTTTTTTTTTTAGTTTTCAATGGCTGACCCGTTTGGACCGCAGGGACCACCTAGTTGACCCGCCTTGGACTCATGTACCCGACAAGTCCGCTTGACGGGTTAGACCCATCCTGCTGGGTCAAGTCTATATAGGCCAAGTTCGTGGACAGACCGAGTTGAGTCTCGATTCAGACCTGATCTAGAGAAATGTCTAAAAAAACAAAGGAATTTGTGCAATATGAAAATACATCCCTACATAATAGGAAACTAAATAAATTAAGCATTCAGTCAAACCAAGCAAGTAGATAACTTAAAATATTGCATAATGTACACCTTGAATATTTGGACCAATCCACTACTCTATATTAATTGAATTGTTCTTAACTTGTTTAACATACCCACAATTAGCCATCGTAGGTTAACTACCTTGTAGGCACTACCAATTTGTCTTCAAGTCCAACTAATTACTCCTTGTAATTTGCCTATATGAAGGGGTTTGGGCTTTTTAGTGTGGTTTTTTTTATCACTCTTGATTTCTTCACTTGAATGCATGTTCATACTAGATTCCTTTTCTTCGAAAGATATCTTCTTATATTAAAATTTAATCTATAAAAGACCTTTGTTGTCTTTAAAAAATTTCAATGGAAATTGAATGACTACTAACAACAATAAAGAGGGAACATAACAAGTCTTGAATATTGTTTTGAGAATTTATTGTTTTTTTGTTTGCTTGATGCACAAATCAACTTGTATGATGTCCTTAGGCTTTTCCAAGATCTCTAAGCTTTACCACAATGATTTTACGATTTAGCCATTCCTAAATTAATTATTTTTTAGCATTCATCAATGTATCTAATCTTTTAGCAAATTTAGATCATTGCACTACTTTTGAGTCATAGATATTAGAGTAATTTAGCTCCCCTCTTTCATAGATGATTATATGTTTTGTAAGGTCCCATGTATGACATTATGATATGATTTCTATAGTTTTCCTAAATTTATGTGACAATAACCTATATGAATCACACATTCAAAACCCTATCTATATAGTATCCTTAGAGAAACCAAAATAGTCCTACTACACTTCTCAATCAACTTGTTTCATGTAGTTGGCCTATAATAAGAAGGAATTCTAACTTTTGAATATGTCAAAATGACATGATTTTGAATTTGGGCTTGATTTGAAGTGCTCACACTTAGGTCGAACTAAACAAAATCACCAGCTTCCTCTTAATCTTCAATTAGATTTGTATATGATCTTTAGTATGACTGCCAATTTATATGATCTAATACTATATGTGTTAAAATAATTGTTTTTCCTCTTTCCTCTAGATTTGTTAAAGTGTTTAAATATTTTAATTGGAGAATTATTGTTGAATTTGAACACTTGAAGTTGATTGAGGAATTTTAAAGATGGGTAAGATACAAAAGTTGACATAACATTTGAGCTTTACTATAACATTTGTGGATTTAAAAATTTATTTTCTAATTTTTAGATAAATTCACTTAGAACCTTTTGATTTTAGGTCTATTAGACAATTAGTACTGGTTGGGGAAAAACACACAAACTACTAGTATTGGGTTAGCATTGCATTAGCTAACTGGCAGCAATTGAGCATGTTTTTAGTGTTTTATTCTATTCAGTTTATTCTCATGGTATCTAAAGCCTTTTGATTATATTTAGGTAATAAGAATCAATTAAGAAAGCTTTTAAGATATTAGGATTTATTTATTTCATCCTTTTTTTATGTCTGTTCTACATCATTTTGGTATCACTTGAATAGGGTTAATTGTAAGAATAAGATGGCAAAAAGATGGAAATGCAAGAATATACATCCCTCTTATTAAATTGTCTACCAAAAAAAAAAAAAATTGCAAGTTAGACTTATTTATCTGTTACTTTTATTTACTTTTTAAAAACTAATAATCAATTTTTTCCCAAATACATAAATATATATTCTAAAACTATTATTATTATTATTATTATTATATTATTATTTTGCCAAATACAATGGATGGAGAAGGACTTGAACCTAAGACCTTTCACATGAGAAACTAAAGAAGATACCATTAGGCCATAATACCAGTGGCTTAAATCATCCCTTTTAAAAGTATATGAATTTTCACTTTTCAGTTCTCATAACTCAATCATTACCTCTATCATAATCATGAAAAATAAGCAAATAAGATAAGATAGAATAGCTTCCAAATGGAAATTCATATCATACATATACAATCATATATATACAAGTCAAATATAGAACAAACACAGATAAGATATATATAAAAGTCCAAACCAATCCAAATATTTAATTTGTTCCCTTTCCAACTTGTGTATTATATACTATGAATGGCACAATGGGATATGATAAATCAGCAAATGAGATAAGATAAAATAGATTCCAAATATGGAAATTCATACATGTACAGGTCAAATATAGAACAAATATAAATAAAATATATGTAAACAATCCAAACCGATCCAAATATTTAATTTGTTCCCTTTCCAACTTGTGTATTATATGCTACTGATTGTATAGTGGGAAATTTACTGGATAAGTTTTAGTAGCAATTAAGCTTGTTTACGGGGAATCATTATCCGCAAATCTTTTGTGTTGATATGCACATCTATATGTGTGTGTGTGTGATGATAATCTATTTGTTAAATTTTGTTTACTTGAAACCTTGCATCCCCTCACATAAGTAAAAATTACAGTGATAGATATGTGTTGTACCCCTTCAATTAAATCAAATAGTAGTTTTGAAAACCATTACCATACTAAAACCCTATTAAAAAATATTTTTATTTTATTTTATTATTTCAGTCCATGTCCTTATCAGGTCCCATTTATTGGTGGAAACTTTAGGAAAAGCCGCCCAAGGGACATCACACATTATCTTGTTTCCATTATAATATACCTAGGGATGGATTTCTGATGAGGATAGCACTCGTTCAAGGAAAGATAAGTGGTGAGCAGATGATATTATTATTATTATAAGTAGGGAAGCATAAGGGGAAGTGTGCATTGCACACGAAATTGCACTATCCGATTCATTTAGCATTCTTTAATCCGTCAAAATCCATGGTATTGGTCAGGTTTTATATTGGAATCTCCTTCGACAATGCTTTTTAGATATGCATTCAATGTGATTCATTATTTATGACGATTATGTTATTTGATAAGAGGTATTATATAAAGTGGGGTAAAATCATCCTTTCAAAATTAACTACACATTCTGTAAGAAGCCCACTACCTAAAAAAATGTTTATAACCAAGTGGAAAAAGCTATTTATTCCCTCCCACTTCTATAAATTGCTGATCACTAAAAAAAAAATCTATAAATTGCTATTGCACCAAATAATAAATAGCAATTCTCATCCACACACCTATGAGTTGTAATTCAATGATTTTTTTAAGTTTTTATTATAAATACTTCTATCTTGAATATATCACTTATATAATTATCATCTTTTTTAAAATAAAAATAGGGATATTATAGATATTTTATATTTGTTTTAATAATTACATGTTTTTATTTTTCTTATACCAAATGAACATCATAATAGTTATTATAGATCTATTTTATTTTATTAAATTGAAATTTAATTCATCCCTTATTTTATAGGTAGAAATCAACTTGGGAAATATTTAGATGGAATCGATTCCATCACTATTCAACGCTCACACCTTACTCAAGCGTGATTGAACCACTAAAATAGTTAATATTCTAATTATTATGTTTATTTTGACAAATGTCTCAAAGTAGGTGTGTATATATAATAATATTTTTATTAACGTGTGCATAGAAAATCGTTATAGGAAGAATAAGAAATTTTGCATATTTTTCAAAACTTATTGCATATTAAAATCGTTCTTTCAATAATTTCCATCAATTATTTCAAAGAGGAAAGAACAACAGGTAAACACCTGTACCTTAGTCGTACCTTTAAGGAGCTAATCTTTGACATTGTGCTGTCCTTGAAGGACAAGTGCTTTTAAAGTTTAAGCCTCTGTGATCTCTATCTACATATATAGTGGACGTCCTTCCAATTATTACTGTCTCCGTGACAAACGCATCTTGGTCAGAAACAATTGAAAGATTAATTTATGAGAGAAAATCCTCATGCATCCCCTGATCAGAAAGGATCTTCAAAATTGACGGTTTAGTCTCGACATTTTGATACGTAGAAACAGGCTGGTTTGCTGCGTAACATGAGGTATTCCGGTCGACTTTTTGTTGACTATCGTACTGTTGGAGAATTGTGATGTAGCGAGTGGCATGAAAGACTGGATCAATCAATAATTAATTTTGAAAATTAAAATGAAATTGGGGAAAAATCTTTACTTAAAGAATATTATTATGTAATAAAAAGTGTTACGTAACCGAGAAGAAGATAATTATATATTGTTCCTAAAAAAAGCTCAAGCATCTAAATACAAAAATTTGAACTAAAAGCTTCAAACCCCATTTTTAGGTGCTAAATGAAGGTTTTTTGACCTAAAAACCATTTACTAGTGTGATAAATATAGATCTCTATAAGAGCTTCGAATATATATATAATAAGATAATGAAAAAGTTATGACTTTTGAATGTTGATGGGTTACGCGTTTTTTTTTTTTTTAAGCTTTTTGGATTGGTCTAATTTATTCATGAACTGGCCCGCAATCTACTTTGTAGCAAATTGATCTTGCAAACGAATAGGGATTTCGTTATATACATTGCAAAAGTAGTATCTACCCATCATTTTTGTTGATTGTGTCATAATGAGCATATATAATATATATATATATATTATGGAGAATTAATAAATAGACTTAAGAACTTGAATCTTTAGTGTATAAGATATTGATTAGTCCGTGTGATATGTTGTAAGCGTGAGTCCAACCACATCTCACTTATAAAGTCTTAATCAAAATAAGTATTCATTGGAGAATTGGGCTTGCAAACGACTAAGAACTTGAACCTATGTCGTATAAGATATTGATTAGTTGATATGATATATTATAACTGCTTGAATTACCGTTGATTGTTGCTTTTGTGTGCGAAGATTGTTATAGTGCCTAATGAAATCTCCTTTTTTTTTTTTCCTTTATTCCATATATGGGAAATCTATTTGTATATTTGAATCCGCAAGTTTTTTTGCAGACTTGCTACGGGAGAACGCAGAAACAATCTACCCATACTTTTAGAACCTGCTTCTAGTTCTAGGGACCTAATCCCCCACTATTTTAAAAATTGACCTTAGGTGAGTTCATCAACAAAACAAACAAAACCACACATTTAAGTTCATTGCTTGTATCATGCTATCAGAACAAGCTAAGCTTATTGCATATTTCACCGCTTCGTGCCATTGCAACTATACCCCTATCATTTTGACATTGTATTTTTATCATTTTCTAAACAGATATTTATAAAAAAAAATACAAAAAGAAAACGATAGTTTTACTCATAAACAAACCAAACAAATACAATAAAAATATGATATGAAAAAATATAATATAGATAAATTATAGATACAAATTTAATATAAATACAATACAGATAAAAATAAGATATCCCAAATAGTTCATTCATTACAATCCCCGTGTCAGTGACCCACATAGCCATGATTCATTATCAGAAGTACCTAATTAATCACATTATCTTAGGAATCCATTCTAAAACGTGGACCATGGCCAAACACAATCAGTGCATGCGTTTACTTAGGTTCGGAAAATTATTTGTTAATTCTCCACCATCCTACAAGCACATATATCACAGGACAATATCATTACTCACTTTTTTTCCTCACAAAACCACAACTAATTCATTTATCTTCTTCCATAAATAGCTTACAAATCATTTAAATCAACTATTAACTTTATATAACTTAATCCTAAATATTTATAAATTTATTACTTTAATTATTCTAAGATTTTAGACTATATGTTTATGTTTACTTAAAACTACAGATTTTTTTATATTCTATAAAATTTAAATTTACAGCTAATAATGCAAGTTGGGATAAATGATTTGATTGACCACAAGAAAATACGATTGAACATTGTTATGAATAGGCTGTCAACCCTATTCGTCAGTCAATGTCTATTTTTTTTTTTTTTAATTTTGTTTTTCTCTATATGTAAGTTTCATTAAATCTAACACTTAAGTTTTAACTTAAGGCCCTGTAGCATGTTTTTATTGCCAAGTTTGATTCGGGCTTTTCCTATCTTATTGAATCTATTTTCTACAATTTTGATTTCTCAAACAAGTTTTATGCAAATTCGATTAATTCTATTAATTTATATGAAAGCTATTCTTACGTTGATTATCAATGGAATTTTAACTGACTTGCCTGAAGTTCATTCATAGGAATTAGGTTTAACATATAACCAATCACCAATTGGATTTATAAAGAACCGCCTAGTATTAATTTTTTTCGGTAGATTATGATTATTATTAGTATTGCTACTACTACTACTACAACTATAACATTAGGGAATATTACTTTCAAGGGAAAAATATTTAAAGTCAAATTCAAATAAAGGATGAACATTATGTGAAGTGATGCAAATATAAGATGACGTAATGGCTCTAGTGTAATGTTGTTAGATCTTGATGATATGACATATTAAATTTTTCTAGTGTAAACTATTATCCTCTAGTTCAATTTATATCTTGTTCACTTCACCGTATAGAATAAGGGAGAATATTACATGTATAATATAGTTTTAAAAAAATACACAAAACCAAATTGTGAAAAAATAAATTATATGAATAGTGTCGTTGTATCGCATCTTGAAAATATGATACATTTTTTTTAAAATTACACTAGTGTCGCATGACCAACATGCGATACACGGTTAAATTTATATTGCATGTTAGTTATGCGATACACCTATTTTCATAAGTTTGCTCGAGTAGGTCGCTAAATGCGATATTGGTGTAAATTCTTGTGTCTCGTCTTCAACATGCAACATAGCAATAGTAGTTTTATAATTTTTTTCTCCAATTTGTATATGTGTAATTTTTTTCCCAAAAATATTAGACATGTGGTTCACCCAGAATAAGGAGAGAATTGAATTTCACTTAAATAGAAATGTAACAAATATATAATGGTTATTACAATATTTAATTGATATAAAAAAATAAAAAAAATAATTATAGAGTAAAAATTAAATATCTATAATGACCTTCCACAGACATGATATTTATAGAAGTGATATTTTCAAAGTAGTCATATTTATGATAAAAATTAAAAATAAACTATGAATAACAATTCATGTGTGGGGGATAAGAATAACTATTAATATTTTACATAATAACAATTCATTATTAATCATCATTTTTCTTAAAAAAACATCGTAATAATTGCAACTTTGTGTGAGGAAGGAATAAATAGCTATTCATTCAAGTAAATGAGCTGATCACTTTAATGATGTTAATCTCCTAGCTACACACTACATAAATACTACTTAACCTATTATAACATTAATCCCAAACTTTCATACTCTAGTTGTAATTCCCCTTAATTTTATATTCTTCTGATAAAATTAGAAGATTAGAGTTTAGATACTTTTCGGTTCCTTAGCCTTTTTTCCCCCCAATTCATCTCTTCTATTGTAATTTGTAACAAGAGAACTTTTGTTGGGGTGACCTGTGAATAATAGTTAGGTATTATTTACGGAGTTGCAGCTAGGCTTTAGGTTATTCCTATTTCACTGAATCCTTTCTGCTTGGTCTCCGTTTCTACTTCGACCATATCCCTCGTTTCCTAATTCATATCCATCTAGCATTCGTGTTATACCTTATGTTAAACTTGCATGCATGGACATATTCATATATTTATCATGCTACACGTTACTTCTCTTATTTGTTTATTTAATCAAAACAAGTAAATCGCAAATTCTCCATTGGATTTTTCAAGATGCATATTCAACTCCTAAATTTTCAAAATGTACTTTTAAACCTTCTAAATTTCTACGTTTAACACATTTAAGGATAATTAATACTTTCTATTTGCACTTAAAAAATTTGCACAATAAATCCACATGTATAGAGAATTTCAGCGAGTGAATCCGTATATATATATATATATGAAAGCTCGAGAGATAATTTGTAATTTCCCTCGTTTTGTTTTAACATAAAATGTTAATTGTTTTTAACTGTGTCAATTTTTAAAAGTTTAAAAAGCAAAAAAGATACACTTTATAAATTTAGGGGTGAATCACACCGAAATAATAGTTTATGGGATAATTTGAGATATTCCCAGCATTTTTGTGGAGTATATAAAATTATATGACAACGAAGGAATGAAGTAACAGCTTTGGAGGAAGAACAAGTTGTGCACGATAAATTAGAATAATGAATCTAATAACTTCTGTGCCATAATAATATTAATTTATATATTATATTTCCTACTAGTGGTTTCTAGTGAAGTCAAGAATACTCGATGGGCAGTGTCTGGATGGGGTGCTTGTGTCTTAGAGGGATTTATGACTCAAGGTAATATTATATATAGTTTAAGCACTAAATTATTATATGTGGATAGGTGGTTTTTAGGCTAAATATTATATATAGAGTTGGTCCTTAAAGATAGCTTAGTGTATTATAAATCACATCAAAAGATATCGATATTTGGAGTAAGTCTATTTAAGGTATAAACGTTTTAAATTGTTAAAAAGAGATATCAACGTTTGACAAAATTAGTTGAATAAGATATCAATAATTAACTATTAATGAAAAACTAAAGAGATTTAATGAAAAACTAATCTAAATAGCAATACCTCAAACGAACTTTATAAAATGTTAACATCCATTTTGTCAAACGTTTATATATCTTTTTAACTACTTAAAACACCGATAATCTATCTCTAAATATTGATATCTTCTGGTGTAATTTACCCAATATCAATAGTAATATGACATGATTTACTATGGATGCTAAGTTGTGATGACCTTTCACACACAAACATATATATGTGTGTGTGTATAATATTCTACATGGCCATCTAAGTAATTGCAACACTAACATAGGCATTAATTTGTTAGGCTTTTTCTTTTTCACGTAATATAATTTAATTAGGCTTGAAAACTTAAGAGTGTAGGTGTATATTTTCGAGTCTTATGGCTATAAACTTATTAGGTAGAAAAATGCACAAGGCTAGCATGGTCTCTAGATTTGGGATATAACACTTACCATCTTTAAAATGATAATATAAACAATTAAGGTCAATGCCCTCACATGATTTGATGATTACAACAAATTTTATTAAAATGGATCAGGCTTAGTTTCACAGAAAAAGCATTTACTCATAATAAAACGATAAGGCAAAAGTTGAGAATGCACGTAGAGCAGTTAGTGCAATAGATGTGTTCACAGTCATGAAAGTTGAAACGAAGACATTCTTTTCATCAGGGCCATTTTAGAAAGTGGGGAAAAAAAAGGGAGGGGGGCAATCACAAGGATTGTGCGGCATATACTGATATCAATTTGAGGTGAAAGAATCATGAAATTATGCCGCGCATTCAGGAAGATATGGAAAACATGATTTATATATCAATTAGGTTTGTATCTTTTGGTAGTTAATTTTGTTATTTTTTCACAATTGTCTATCCTGTTATAAACAAATCGCGCAATCGAAAACGATAATAACAAATAGAAAGTAAAGAACACGTAGATTTTACGTGGAAACCCTTTTGAGAAAAACCACAAGCAGATGTGAGGGAATCACACTATATCAAAGTAAGAGTACGAAGATTTGAGAGAATTACAACTCTAAACTCTCAGATCTCTCAATGGAAATTTTGTATATGTGATATGTTGTGTGTATAACCCTATAAACAACGCATATATATATATATTGTGTGTATAAAAATAACCGACATAATGGACTAATTATGACATTTAAATATGTAATTAATGAATAATCAAGTTTGAATTATAACCGTTAAATATATAATGAATGAATAATAAATGTGTAGTCAAATATTCATTCATTAACATTTAACTACAGGAGTCGGTTACAGAAATCGGATCACAAACTCCAACATATCCAAAGTTTAGAAGTTCAAATGTTATATCTGAATTTTATGGTGATCACAATTAATTATTTAAACTTTTGTACTTTTGTATTTTTCACAAAAGAAAAATTAATTCAGGTATTATAAATGAACTCAAAGATTTATAAATATGATATTTTTAAGTTTTGAGTAATTATTTATAAAAAAAGGAAAAATTCAAATGCCAAACGTCACATTTACCTTTGAAAATAGTAGGAAGTAACTGAAGTGCAAGCTTATCCACTTCCCAAGAAGGTTAGATTCAATAAATCGTTTGAATTTTGCTAGGAAAGTATATTGATGAATCAGGAGCAGTAGGAAAATTGAAACCGAAGTGACTTCTCGTTTATATATGATTATTTTTTTTGGATGCCATATTATTCATAAAATTATATAAATCGGAAAAAAAGTACTTATCCAAATTAAATTTTTTTTTTCCCTTCAACGATGATTTTATATGTCAATATGTGTGTGAGTTTCCAACTTTTCCATAAATCTCAATATCAAAATGCAAAGGAATGATAATTTAGACATTATTATGGTTTAGCAATATAAGTTGGAACACTTTTTTTTCTTTTTTTATTATAATAGGTAATGGGGATTCAAATTTCTTTTATCCCACTTTAAAAACCGGTATTAATATTATTAAGCTACTAGGCTATTAGCCACAAATTAGAACATTTACACAAAAATTTTCCTTTATTTTTTAAAGATAATGTTCAAATCAATGTTTTTTTTTTTTCAATTTTATCCTTTTTTTCCCCTTTTCCAAGGTTTAATTTTATACTTGGATTAACATTGATATATATTATTCTCTATTGAACGTATAACCAATTGTTACAACCGCGTTAACTTTCACCACTTCCATCATCCTAATTGTGCATTTGACCAATGGTGTTACAATGCATAATATAAAAAATGGTGTATGAACATCTATACAAATGGGTTATGCGGATCAACCCGTCTCGTCCAGCTTGCTTTGACCTGCATTACTATACGGGCCAAATTTTTAGTCCAACCCATCCTGCGCAAGCTGGTGGGTTTGCGAATTGGCCCGTAAACCGCTAACAATTTTTTATTAAAAAATTTAAAAGAATTCAAATTTAAATGCAAAATATATTTCTTATTATCTCACCAATTACTTACATATTAATCCTAGATGGTAATCGTATATGGAAAAATTATAGACTTCTATTTAAAATTTTTTATTTCAAATAAAAGAATTTTTTTTAACTAATAGAAATTAGAAATCATTCCGATTTTTTTTCTTTGGTATGGCAAGAAAAAATACATCATAAAAATTATCAATTGATATTGTGTTGCTTATTTTAAATAGAAGCATCTAAATATTTAATAAATATAAAAGAAAAAAGTATTGATAAAAGGAATAAGGATATAATAAACATAAAAGTTTAAAGTTTAAAACATAAAACCCATAAAAATTACATAATCAACATTCAATAATTAAATAATAAAAATGTGAAACGAACAAAAATAAAGATGGTAATATACTAGGGTTTTTTTATAAGATTTATATTTCTTTTTTTTTTAAGTATTTTAAGTGGGCTAAAATTTTTAGCCCAACCCGCATTTCTTTTCTAGTTATCTGAGTTGGCCCACATAACTTGCCCCACATGCACAACTCTATGAACATCCATACAAGGTACTAGTAAGGAAAATAAAATCAATGGAAAACTGTAATTAAGTATGGAATTATATAGTATAAACATTGATTTTACTAATATCAAATTTCAAGTAATTGACAATGTTGTCTCAAAAATAAATAAATAAATGTTTAATGCAGCAATGCTAAAATTTTGGTGTAAAATTAGAAAGCACCCAAAATCCAGATAGAGAGATCATAGTATCATCTTTATATAAAGCCAAAAGTTGGTCAAAGGCAGTCTTCAGCAATATAAGTAAGTAGTCATCCGTCCTGCTTCCAAAAATGAGCACAAGAGTCCATCAAGGGCTCCTCATTTACCAATGATACTATTGAGTCATGGTGCTGCCTATGGTGCTACCTTTTGAATCACCTTTTATCATAGACACAAGTGCATGGAAATGATGTGTAAATGTATTTTGAGATGGCCACTTGCAGCATTACTTTTTATGGTGATCAATATGAAGTGTGAGGCTGGATCAGTATGCAATATGTCTGGTAATATACATTCAAGTAGGGCAATATTGGATAAGTTGAACTTTGGAATCCCTTGTCATTGCCGTGTAAGTGGTAACCAACACACAAGATTGACTTGGTTTCATGATTGGGCGATAGCACCCATTTATAGGTCATCATCATTCACATTGTGAATATTGAGTAGGAAGGAGGTAAGCACACCTTACACGAACTATGTTATGATATAAGTGTGAACAGGGAATATGTGTAGACTATGTGAAGGATTTATAAGGATGAAAACCATTAATCTATTACCTTAAGGCTTTTTATTATTTACGGTGTCAAAACCATTGGTGTGTTCTTTCATGAGCCTATTTCTAGTATTTCTCTCTGTTCAAGGCTTTTCCTTTCCTTAACAAGTGGTATTGGAGTATTTCACTAGTTGAAAGTGAAGGTACTAAGAATTATACTAGAAAAAGTGCTGAAGATGGTGGAATTGCTCTTACATGGGAACACCACTAAAATTCCTCTTTGCCTGATATGATTCTAGATTGTATGTAATAAGAAAGTTGGTTTTATAAATGAGGAAGAATATGATTTCTCTTAAATATAAGATAATGGAACTCTAATAATCGAAGCACCTTTTGATGTAGTGCTGAGAGTTTATCAAACTCATAGTTAAGGGTACCCAGTGAAGAGCACCCTTAGAATGGATGACCTCCTAAAAACAAATGGCACAAATGACAAAACTTTGCAATATTTTATCAAAACAAGCAATATATCGATAAACAGAGTTCTAGGTCGTTATAAGTGGTATCAGAGAAGATGCTTCAGCTAAGACACTCCCATGGCTAGCCTCTCCATATGGAAAGAAAAACTTTGCAGTGGTAACCCATGTGTGAAACCTATGCTATAAGGTAAGCAAATGGGCAACAAACTGCTAATAAAGTAGATATGGTGGAGTCAATTCAACAAGCTTTTAATAAAACTATGAGATTTACACTTGAGGAGGAGTAAAACCTAAGCCATTATAGAGATTCATATTAATTGAGGGGTAGATTGTTAAGATATAAGTGTGAGATTAGAAAATTCATGAGTGGAATATATACAAATCATTTGAAAGAAATATAAGAGAGAAGATCGTTATCTTAAAGTGTTGGTCTATATGTAATGTATGATATCATATATATTAGTATATTCCTTCATATTGTTATGTATATTTAAGTGATTTTATGATGATGATGATTTTATAAGATGAATAAATTTACAAAGTGCAGAGATATTACAAAATTGACCAGAATTTATATGTTTTTTAATACTTTTACTAACTTCAAGTAATTACAAGTTTAAGTGAATTTATGAAAAATAGAGTGATGTAACGAACTTCAAAAGTTTTGTAAATTTGTTTACATGTTCGTAACAAAATCAATATCACGAACTAAAGCGATATGATAAATTTTAAGTGCTTTAAAATTTCTTATAATAAAATTATAATGATTTAAGTGTTTTTTTCGACCATTGAGCATATTCCAACATATAGCGAAACATACAAAAAATGTTTTTATTAAACAAATTAATATGAATCTATATTTTTAAAATGAATCGTCAAATTTAGAATGAAATTACGAAGTATTAACCCGTTTGAAAACTTATAATGGTGTTGTAAATTTATTGCCATTTATGAAATATTAAGTAGAATTATAAATTGTGAGCAAAGTTATGAAAGTTCATAGCATTTTAGACAAAAACAAGGAAATATGGATAAAGCATGTTTACCAAAATATATATGTACGTAACAATTGTAATTTGTAAGTTAAATACGAGCATTTTAGCGTTTTTTCAAACTTTTGAGGCATTGTACATAGCTTGAAGATTTGTCACAAACCAAAAGTCTATTTATTTCTTCTTCTTTTTTGTAGTTTTATTACTTGTTTTTATTATTTTCAAACAGATATTTATCAAAAAAATAAATACAAATAGAAAACAGATATTTTTACTTATGAACATATCAAATAGATCGAATACCGATAAATTACAGATACAGATCAAATACAAATAAAATACAAATAAAATCAGACAATCGAAAAAGCAATTTACTATCATTTTGTGCTTTTACAAACTCTTGGGTAGATTTACAATCTTAAGCTAAGTTTATGACACCATGCAAAATATTGAAAAAAAAAGATGGTTACAACTTACAATAACATAATGTCATTATGGTACATTTTAGTTCACTAGAACGGAATGAGGTTGGAAAAGAATTCTAAAGGTATTTATAGAACAAAACACACTTTTTAGTCAGAAATAGTCATTACTTCAGTAAAAGGAAGGAATGATGATTCCTTATTTATTCTATATTACATGAAACAGACATTCGTTTCATAATTTCTTGTAAATCAAAGGAAGAAATAGACATTCCATGGTAATAAATGTGAAATATCAATTTTATTACAATAAATCATATGTGCGGTAAGGATGATAGTAACAACTTAACATTTCTTGCACTTTTTGAAAATAAAAAAGTTTCAAACTCAAGGCAATATTCAAAGCACTTTTACGAATTCTTGCAACATGATAAAGTAGACTGGTTGATGTTAAACCACAAGGTCACCACATCAAGATTTGTTGACGTTATGAACTTGTTAATAGTTTTTTGAAAATTTTTATAATTGAGATGTTATCTCAACTTTTTTATATACAATTTATATCTGAATTTTTAAATTATTAAATTTAGTAGGTAATCCAAACTTTTCTAGTCATAATTTATACACAAGTCAACTCTGACAATATGTTTATATAATCACATATTTTAGCAAGTGAGTGCATGACATGTTGCAAAGTGAAAAAAAAAATACATATTTGAAAAAAGCAAAACAAAATAAATAAAAAGACGAATAAATTTTCTTCTAGCGACGATAAATTCGATCAAATTATAAGTAACTGGATTCTCTGGATCACTTTGTGATCAGTGCAATGTTATTGGAGATATGGAAAATGATGTAACAGTGTTCTCCTCCATCTTTGTCAGAATACACATTAGCCATGTCATATCCACTAATGGGACAAGATCAATCCAATTTCCTTGAACAATGAACATCATCAATATTTCTCATCTCAAAAGAAGAAATCGCTTGTGCTCATGCGGACAACAAAGATTCATCATTTCAAGTGCGGTTATTTTAGTTGGTACCAGGGTTTTTATTATTCTTGTTAAAAAAAGTCTTTTCATTTTATAGAGAGAGAAGGGGAAAGAGGCAATTGAAAAGAAAATGGGTGGGGTGGGAAAGATTTTTTTGTTATTCCCTTCTTGTTTCTAAAATTCAATTGTTTGGTTGTTTTTTTCTTTATTTTTATTCTTTTCCTTACTAAGTCTAGGTTGTGAATTTAATTGTATTTTTTACTTTGCCACGTGTCATGTGCTCATTGATTAAATACGAATAGTGTCACAAGATTTGGCTTAGACTTTAATAATTACACAAAAAATTCTAATTAAGTGCCAAATTTTGTGATTTGAAAGTTTAGACGGTAAATGAAATTTTTAAGGATAGTCCACATGATATTCATACCATAATCCCTTTAGTTATTTATAGACCACCTACTGAAAATTATGGGCTTAAAATAAAATTCACAACCATTTGAAGTATGTAAAATGATAAAATGGTTTGCAAGATTTTAGCTAAAAGCCTTGTAATGATTAGGCTTGGTTTTGGAGGTTAATGATTAGATGCGAGGAGTCATTACAGGACCATAACAAGTTTTTCTTTTTTTATCGACTTGTCAACTCTCAACCTTACTCAAGTAGATTTATATACTTAGAGAATATCTACATAGGTAAGCCTCCAGAAGGGTTCGTGTTCAAACTAAGACCCAACCCTACCCACTAGTGGCAAGTTTAGAACTAAGATTTGCACCATGGCAGTACATCTAGACATTGCAGGTTTGGTTGTAACTCAAAATTAAAAATAAAAGAAATTAAAAATCAAATGAATGAAATAAAAATAAAGAAAAATGTAAATGCCATTTAAAATTTATATTATTTCATATGAATGATAAATAAATACTGTTCACATCATTTAATGCATTGTTATAAGAAATAAATGGATTTTATTTGGTTATACAGAATTCTATTAAGTGAAAAGCCAATTTCTTAATAAGGTGGGATTAGTTTTTGTCTTTTAATTCTTCTTTACATCCTATCGAGTTTTTCGTAGTCACATATTGTTAATGCTACAACTAAAGTTAAATGTGATCGTGCCTAAATAGATGCACATTTTTTACTATCATTTAATGGACTCAAAATCATAATGGTCTTACGCCCAAATTATATTTTGAATTTAAAAATTTTTTCTTTTGATATATTTTTTAATTTTAATTTGGACTAGAGAAGTCCAACATCAGGTCTCAAAATTGGACTTGTGAACTAGAGGGTCGAGGTTAAGTCTAGCTCAATTCATGATCCAAATCATGAAGACTATGCATCTTGATCATCGAGTACATTTCAGTTGACATTGTTGATAGCTAATCCACAAACTAAAAAAATGTTCCAAATTTGTGGAAGATTAAGAGATTAAAGAAATGTTATTGTGTTGTACAAGGCATCTTGACCATCGAGTACATCTCAACTAACGTTGTTGACAGCTAATCCACAAACAATAAAAAAATACTCCAAATTTGTGGAAGATTTAATAGATTAAAGAAATGTCATTGCATTGTCAAACTGCTACTCTAAAAGATCAAATAAAGTTTAGAACAAAGAACAAATTGATTTTCCTTAAGAATATTAAGGTTAATATTCATAGCTTCTTTACTATCACATGTGCATTCGATCTAGTAAAACTAACCATTCCTCCTCCCTACTCTCCTTTTAAATCATCTTTACATGTTAAATGTATGCTATTCCTCTGAGATTATGTGAAGAGCAAGACTCATCCTACACTCATGTAACCATTCCTATGCTTCTACATTAATGACTCCATTAAAAATAGAGTAAAGTGGCAACACCATACCTTAATGATACTTTTAAGGAAAAGACCTATTGGACAAGTTAACAGTAGTTCTTAAGGAATCGAAGTCAACATAAAAGCTCGCAAGTAGCACATAGCACTTCAAAGGAGTGATACTTTTTATGAAAATAACAATTAATGAAAGAAAGCTCCTAGAAGATCATTAGACATTACAAACGGTGTAAGAGGAAACATGATTTGGCAAATCAATATGACAAGCCTTTTGCGAAAACAAGCAATGAGTACTATTAGGTATTCCAAAAAGGTTTTGCTAGAAACAAACCATTGTTAATTGTTACAAAAGCTTTAGAAACGAAGTAAAATTGAGTTTACTTATGAAAAAGTAAGTAATAAGAAGCAATATTAGGAGCTAAATTACAAGAAAGTTAAAAGTTGGAAAAGTTAGATGATTGAAATTTGTAGTGAGAAGTTTTAAGAGGAAGTTCATATAAAAAACTTTAGTGAAAACCAAAAGCTCTAGTGACAGCCAATAGCCACAAAGAAAACCAAATGCAATAGAATATAACATAAGGTACAGTAAAAATTATAAATGCTTATTATTTTGTTAAATGAATAAGGTTGTAATGGAATTTTCATTCCTAAGGAATATAATAGAACTAGGTAGAATTTTTAATTGTTAATTATATGTAAATGAGATATTTAGGGGAAAATTAATCTCAACATTGAATTATTATTTATAGGTTTGAATGATAAATGGTTGTTTAATATTTTTTGTAATAGAGATTTCTCATGGAATCATTTTTATGATTAACTATATGTTGTAATAGAGCTTTATAAAGAATAAGATTGTAATGGGATTGCTATTATAATGAAGTGAATAAGCAAAAAGCATTAATGAGGCCACAAGATATAATGAAAACCAAAAGTACCGGTGAAGATTATTATTAGCTTTAGTGAAAACCAAAAGCATTAGTGAAGACCAAAAGGTATAATGAAACTGGAAGTTTAAGTAAAGAATGGAAGCTACAAGAAATTCAAAAATTCAAAAATGTTTAATAACTTGATAAGACAAAAACATTAGATTGGCCTAGCACCATTAATTAAATATATTTTGGCAATATATCTTATCATTTCGTATTAAGCAAATATCATGAAGAGTTTATATTTATAATCTCTTGGTAAACATCAAAATTTGAGAACAAAGAAAGTAACTTTGGAATTTAAGGACATGATTAAAGGGAGTCATAGCAAACAGATATTGAAGCCAACCAATCAATGAACGGGCAATCTTAAACTTAAGAAAGGATTTAAATCACAATGAGTTGAAGATTTCAATCAAAGATTACAGATTGAAGAAATAAAAAACAATACAAGACAAAGAAGCAAACAAAAGAGCCTAACAAAAGGCAAATTGCATAAGTTATCTTTAGGCCAGCAAAAGAAATCAATTTTTTTTTTTTTTTAGTTTTATATTAAAACGATAAGCTAAATCCTTAGTGAAACATGCTAACATGAAAGTAAACATGTACCAAAACAAACCACAACAATTGAACAAATGAGTCTAACTATGCTCCGTGGAAATGTAGGATGAAAACAAACATACAAGCAACAAAATTTTGAATCTTGGATGATAACAGCCATTGGAAACCACAAAAAAAAGTACCGAAACAAATTATAATAAGCAAACAAAAATGAAGGCTAAAGCATACTCTTTCTTATTGCAATTTCTCTTGTCAAATTTGATCAAGTGTCTTCCTGTAAAATAATAAAAAAAATTCCAGATAAATCACTAATAATAAACGAAGAATTAGCTCCATTAAGAGAACTAGAACAAACGTCTTGATGTAAAATTCGAATTGCTCAAAATTCAACCCGGTGAAAAAATAAAGAAGTGTTTAATCGTTTTTATTTAATTATTTTTTAGCTTGCTAAACTTGTTGTTTTCCACTCTGATCTCAATCATGTAAAAGAAAAAAGTTCTCAAGATTTGCTAAAAACCGTGGGATGCAAAGGATAAAACAATAGAAGAAGCAGTGAAATAGAAGGGAGGTTTTAACTTTAAAGCTAGAGAAGAATAAACCTTTGAATATGAACCTAAAAGTTCTCATGAAGAAGAAGACACAAACTTTTATCGAGAAGACCCATCCATCTAAAAAGAAAAGCTAAGAAAACCATAAATTTTCAAAAATAAAATTACACTACTGATAAAAAAAATCTTTTGCCAAAAAACAGGAAAAGAAAAAGAAAAATAAAGCACTTTATCAAAGAAGATGGATAATGGCATGGGAGGTGGTTGTATTTTCATTTTTAATTTAGTATTTGATGTTTAAATTTTAGTAAAAAAAGTGTGTTTTTTAAAGCATGACATTTTAGTATCTTCATACTTTAAAACAAAGTGGCTATACTTTTATTTTTTTCGCAATTTAACACTAAAATGCTAATACTTTAAAATAACAGACACTTTTTACCAAAATGTAAACATTAGGGACTAAATTATCTAAAAGTGAAAGTACAGTCACTCCTCATATCATTATCCCTTAAAAAAGACAATAAAAAGGAAAGAAGGAAGCTATTTGCTTTGAGTGAATCAAAGGCTGAGTTAAAATGTTCTTGCACCGAAAAAGAACTCAATTGTCATATGCAAAATGAAAAGGTAACTTTTGATTTTGAACTTAATTAAGAATGTGTAAATGTATATAAGGAAATGGAAAAATTGCTCATTATGTATACACACCCTATTTTTGCCCATTAAGATTTTAAGTATGCAATGAAAATGAATATTATATTAAATCCAAAATTTTAATTTTTTTTTCAAAATAAAAAAATATATAAATAAATAATAAGAAATAAAAATAATATATATTACTTAATATGTATATATATATATTCAATAATACTAAAATAATATGTACAGGGGTGAAAAGATTAATATTATAGAGATTTTGGGGTTAATGCAATATAAATTTTGACCTTGGACAATTGGGTCCAACTCAAAGCTTTTAAGATTAATTTGCTTGCAAAACTAATTGAGGTGTAGGTCAATAGCTTGTATAGATAAGTCATTAGTAGGCAAAGAGGTTAAGGGTTCTAAACAAGATGAAGGTAGAACGGCTTTTGTATTTTTCCACCACGTGAGTGCCACATCACGTGAATCAATCGGGCCATGTGGCAGTGGCATCAAACACCACATCACTCTCTTCTTCCTTCAACACTCTTGGAAATCCGCTCCTTTCATGTCTTATGTAACCACTTCTCAGCCATTTTTTACCAAGATTTCTTTATGATTTCACCATTATTCATGAAGCACTAGAATATTTACCAAAAAGTTATCTTGATTCTTAGTTTCAAGGCAATAAATATGATCAAAATGATTGGGGAAAATATGAATCGTGGATTTAGCTCTCATGAATCTGAATTAAATCTAAGCAAATATGAATGGAATCGAATGTTCTCAAGTACTTGTGATCATATGATGAATTCATAATATTGGATTTGATCATCAGAATCAATCAAATCGTGAATTTTTTTTTCCAAGTTTTGAAGACACAAACCCTAATTTTTAAAATTTGAAATCGAAGATTTTGATGGTTTCTAACTTTAGTACTAACTCCTACACTATAAATAGGAGCTTGAACAAATCTTTTCCATCAAGAATTACAAAGACATTCACTCTAAAAGGTTTGTATCAAAAGAGTTAAAGAAGTTAGGTTTTTAAAGGAATTTTCTTCGAATTGGGATTTCATAAGCAAAAATAGGTTAATCCAACAATTCAAAGAGGTTTTTGGTAAGTTAAATTCCTATGGGTAGCTTAAACACCACTTGAGGACATCGAAATCCATTTTAGCAAGGAGGATGCCACCAACCGCTCTACAAGCACTTGAAACCACCACTTCCATCCACTTCTATAGCAAAACACCACAATTGGACTTTAAGCACCTCCCAAGACCTCTTCCAACCTCAACAGCCACTAGAGTAGCCATTTTCTAGTTCGTCAGCTGCCTGGTGCCTTTCAATCAATGACCGACCTACAACTACCCGCTTCAGCTCCACATACAGTTAAGCAGTATTCATCCTTTTCTCTTATTTATTAATTAATTAACTTAACAATTAAAAAGTAAAATAAAAGTAAAAAAAATAATGAATAACAATAATAAATTACATAAGGAAGTTATAGTATTGCATTTCTTTGGTTTCCAAATAAAAAAATATATGAAAAAAATATAAAAGGATAGTAAAATAATCATGATAGTAATAATAATATTAAACATGATGCATATATGAATAAAGATAAAATTTTGTCAACTATACAATTCTAATTTTCTTAAACTAAAAAAAAAAATATTTGGTGGTATTTAGGAACATCAAAAAGCTGTATTTTCAAAAATCATAAAAAATAACAAAGTGTAAATTATATAGGAAGATATCAACGGTTATAGGTAAGTTAATCATTTTAAGTGATATCACTTAAAACATTGGTACATTAAATGAACTTATCCACAAACGTTCATACCTTCTAACATAATTTACCCAATTTCTTAAATGAACTTACTCACAAATGTTGTTACTTTCTAACATAAATTATATAAAAATATATCAAGATTTGGAAGTAAATTCATCGTTTTAAGTGATATTACTTGAAATGTTGATACCTTAAATGAACTTACCCACAAACATTGATACCTTCTAACGTAATTTATTCAATTAACAAACTTACAATGAATAAGTTGAAAAATTGAAAAAAAAAAAACCAACGTATTAAATTTCTGGAAAAGGACTACATGATATCTTATCCCGACTAATGGTTAGATAGCCACCTATGGGCAACTTAAAAAAATATTTTTTTTTCTTACTTCTTAAATATTGACTTAACTGATATGTGTTTGTATATTATTTTGTAAATGTGAATGATAATTATATTGTTGTAAAGTTATGTTTATAAAAATTAATTTGTAAAATTTTCCACTATTAATAGATTTTAGAAACATTAAAGGAATCAATCTAATCAAAGAGTTTAAAGGTTGCAACCATTTGGTTTTAATAAGATAGCTCACAAATCCAAAATTCTCTAATTTATTAAATTTGATTTTAAAATCAATTTTTTATTACAACTAAGTGGTTAAGTAAGGATCAACTAACCCATTGATTTTAATTTGTAATTTTTCCTAACCCTAGTCGAATGATGGCTCTAAAAATTTCATAAAAGTAAAATTCTTTTCATTCCTAATTGAGGGTTTATATCAAATGGAGTAGAGTTTGATATAAATCGAATTGGAAGAAATTAGACAAAAATTCAGACCCACTATACTTTATATTATAAAATAAAATAAAAAGAACACGAAACTTGAGAATAAAATTAATGCTCTAGGTGTGCACATATACATACATACATACATACATATAAGAAGGAAAATCATCAAGGGAAGCAAATGAAGTTTTAGGTGACGAGAATGACTATCTAAAGAAGGAAAAAAGAAATATTACTTAAGAGTAGAGATTTTGTCAAAAGAAAACGTTCTTTCGAAAGAATAAATAAAAAAAGGTTGAAGTTCACATCCAATGAGTTGCCAACTCAATCCTTCAACAAATTTTAATGTAAGCGAAACAACAATCTCTTGGGAAGTCCCTTCAACTTGCCCACGTACTTTCTTTTTCCAAGATGTCATATAAGGTGCAGTTGCTTCTCCTTCATAGTAGAGTCGCTAAAATTTCAATGCAAATGTTTGTCAAGGGAGTGTCATGTGATGCATGCATTATATACCTCATGTCTGAAAGACAAGTAGTACACCTCAAATGACTCAACAAATTAAATGAGATAAAGAGGAATTAGTGAGAAGAAACAACGAATCTCAACAAACCTATCTATTAATGTGATTGGTGCTAAAATTAGAGTGTGAAAATAATGGTCTCAGGAGGAACGTCATGCAAAATATATATCCTTAATAAGAAGAGCTTGATGATATTTATCAAAAGTTGTGGTGGATGGTCACACTAATCGAATTTCAATGAGAATTTATGGATATTACTAGAATTAGCTGGGTTAAATAATGGCTACAAATGAGTAAAAGATAAAGAGTAAATGGTAAATGTAGTATTTGAACTTTGCATAAAAGTCCAATTTAGTACTTAAACTTTAACATAGTCAATTTAATACCAAATCAAACTTTTTATAATTATTTTTGTTACCTCTTTAATAAAATTTGCTCTAATTGCAAACGTAGAAAATACAACATACCATTGAATTATTACTAATTCTCTTAACACTGTCTAGTAGAGATAGGTTGTTCATTCTATATTAGGAATCAGAGCAAATAATATTAGTGATGTAATAAAAACTTTAATTAGAGGTGTCAAATTGAAATTTTTGTACAAAGTTCATATATCAAATTTGATATTTTTCTAAATTAATAAACACACATAAGTTATTAAGGAACTTGAGTTTATATACAAACTTATTGAAAAAAGTTAAAATTGATTGGACCGATTTTATGGAATCATATTCCAAGTTCACTAATTCAAAATTCAAGTTCAAGCTCGGCTTGTCTTGTTTATACAAATTCAAGCTTTTTATTTAGCTTACCATAATTGAACTTAGCTTTTACAAAAACATAAAATGAGAAACTCCAAACACACCTACACAAAAGTGGTAAGATCAAAATATGGGGGGTTTTAAATCTAATTGATCCAGAAATTTTATCTGCAAATTCGATGCGGTGCTTCGGTTACGGGAAAATAAGCAAGTGGCCCTTTTGGTTTTGGGTAACGGGCCAACTTGGTAATCTTGGTTGATCAAGGCCTAAATCGCATTTGTTACAAGAACTTTGTAAAGCCTTAGAAACACTTCTGACCCATTTAAATTACGAAGATCATCGAAAAGGCATGATGATTGATTGCTTCAAACTGACCAGGGTCACCGATGCTTTTGAGGAAAATTTCAGGATCCACTCTTCACAGTGCGTACTCGGATTGAAAAACCAAATACTTCAATGACTTTCAAAATTCACAAAAATTGGAATAGCTAAATTAAAAAAAGTCCAATTAGTAAAAGGACTTCGTAATCATCCTTAAAAATTTATAGTTTGATTTAAATATTTGTACTTTCTACTGTCGCTTATAAATTTTGTATGTTTTTGAAAGTGTCATTTAAAACTTCATAAAAAAAAAAAAAACTTATTGGTTCAGATTATCTCCCATGATATTTGACATTATATCAATACATATTATTTCTATTAATCTTTACTTTTCTAACATTCTATTCTCTTGAGGAATAACTATCGGTTCCCTACTCGTTCTATGTAAACTATTACTATCTTAGTTGAATAATACGCATTAACTGTCATTCAATGCTTTATTGTTAATTTTTATAAAAAATACCCATGTATTATCTATACAATTATCATCTCTCTATAATAAAAATAAAAGATCTTACCAATATTTTACTTTAACTCTAATAATTACTTTTTATTTTTTATACCTAATGAATATTATAATATTCATTACACCTCCATTATCTTCCACCTATTATATATGGCGAAGTGAACTAGCGATAAATTTTTGTGAATTGACACAAAGAATCAATAATTGTGATCAGGTGTTTTTGCACATGACCTTACTGTTTATAACCTAATTGATGATAAATCTTGTGAAAATGAAAGGGAAAAAAAGTTGAAGTTTTATTGCTAGAAATATGAAACTTATATATTCCAGAAAGATAGAAATTATTTTATTATGTGTAATATATCACCAGTGTTCCCCGTTTTATTACAACATTGTACAATTCCTAATAAATAACTCAAATGTAAAATTATAAAATTCAAAAATTGTCTAAGAATAAGAAATTCGCAACTTCCTTTTGTGGCTATTATAATGAGAAAAGGAGTTTCAAGCCTAACATATCTCTCTTGAGATATGGGAATGATAATACTTGGTTATAAGACTATTAGTAAGAGATTTGCTGGACTAAAACGACATTTTATTTATGATGGGATTCATCATATTTTATACCCTAATCTTTATACGTAACTTTGCATCTAAGCAGATTTTATAAAAATTCATATATCTACGGTTTTCTTGTCTTCTTCATAAAACACATCAAAAAAGTTCATGATTTTAAATTTCTCGGGAACAATTGAGTTAATTTATTTCATATCAATGCTCAAAGCGTCATAAGTTATTTCCCCAAACACGTAGTCTTACAATAAGTTCATGCTTAGTCATAAGACTTCTAACATTGCGCACTAACGATTTGTAAACTGTCAAGCACTCGTAAGTAGTCTCCAACGTAATTTCGAAAGGAAAAATTGTATGGCTCTGTCGTTATCGATCCCATTAACTATCCAATGACCTATATCATATCCAATTGTGATCGAACTATTAAAATAGTTAATATTTTAATTAATATATTTATTTTAACGATTAGATAGTTGACTGGATGATCTTGCCAACGAAACCATAAAAGCTCTCATTTTAAAAATTATCATAACATTCCATAATTAATCTCTAGTTTGCAGATCATATGGATGCTCATAACTTTATTTTTTTGCACAAGAACTAAAATAGTTTTATAAACTTCAACCATATAGATATAGAAAAAAAGAGATTCATTGGATATTATACTTCATCTGTATTGTATGGATATATATCCCAAAAACTGCTAGTAAAATTTTAACGTACTTAATAGTAGAAGGAAATCACTAAAACAAATATAATAATATTTTGCACACATTACAAATAATAAAAAATTATTAATATATCACCATATATGCACATAGTGCATATCATATAATTTTTAAAATTTTTTCAGATAATCAGCAAGATCCTAACGTTGTGCTTGACAACTTGTTAAGAAAGTAGAATTCTATGGTTATGGAAAGGAAATGAGTGGAAAGAAACTCTAAGAAAAGTAAAATATTGTTATGGTTTGGATATGATAAGTGCAAATAAAAAGGAAAGGGTGGAAATATTCCTCCTTTTTCCCATGTTTGGTTAGTGTAGGGAAATCAAATGAAAGGAAAAATATGTTTGGTTTCATCAGGTTTACTTCGTTCCAAACACAGCATAAGAGTTGCATGCCTCCAATAAGTAGTCTCCACACCTTTTAACATAGTTAGAGGGATTACCAAGCACAAATCACGGGCTTACCCAATTTTTGTACCCACATATATGAATGTATGTATAATATATATAATCTAACAACCTTTTGGCCTTGCAATTATCGCGAGAAATAGTTTTTTGGCGAATTTGCCGGAAGACAAGTTAAAAGTCAAACCTTTTCTTCTTCCGCAATTCGCACTTGTCGTAGACCCAAGGAAAATGACTAGTTACAGCATCCCAATCTAGTACCTTGGCAGCAATTCCATGGAGAAAGGACCTTTCTTTTCTTTTGGTCCTTACGGAATGGGAGGGGTGATTAATGAAGAATCCGTCTTTTGATAAGGACCGGTTCCTGTAGAAAAAAAAATTTATGTTGTGAATAATTTTATTATTATATAAAACCAAAAAATATAAAAAATTATAAAAACTTTATACAAAAATTTTACGGATAAAGTGATGAGATTCTTAAAAAAATAAAATTTCAAGAGATTTTCAAAATACCATATCAGAATTTTAAGGACTTTCTTTTCTAAAGAAATTTATCATTTTATCCTAAGGTTTTTTATATAAAGTTTTTTTAAATTTTTTTATAATTTTATAATCCACATAATAATAAAAATTACACACAACATTATAAAAATATAAAAAAAAAATTGGTTGTAGGAACCGATCTTATCAGATGACCGTTTTTAGTTTAACCACCCTCTCCATCTCATAAGGACGGAAAGAAAGATCCTTTCCTCCTTGGAATTCCTATCAAAGTATTCAATTGGGATGATCTTAGAGGTCCTGCGGGTTGTGTATTAGTCTACTAAAAAACCAGCAGGAGCAATAGTGTAACGCCCTAACCTGTTGATAATTACAACCCACCATATGTCATTTCTTAAATAAGACACGCAAAAGCTATAACATTCTAACACTACAATTTAAAACATATATAATATAATCTCCATAAAATCCCTCAGAAGATACAGCAGAAAGTTCAAATCCTGTAAAACTTGTAAATAACAATCTTTTCAAACATCTTGTTGATCCAAATAATGTTGGCAAAACCAAAGCCAACAAATCCAAATATATAAAATTTCAAAAATCCTTTTTAATATATAAATTGTTAAAATAGTTTCAAATATTGTAAATGATCTCAAAATTCTTCTCATATAAATCTATATCTGAATCTATTCGGCAACAGGATAATCTGAACCGCTATCGTCATCCCATGATTTATGTACAGATCATAACCAGACAAATCAAATACTATGTTCTCATCACCTGTACCTAAAAAATGAAAAAAGTGAGCGAAATCGCCGAGTATGTCAATTCATAAAACAAATGCATATGCACATGCAACATATATATCAAATGCAACTTAATCTAATGCAAACAATCAGATTATTATCTTTATTAAGCCAGCAAATCAACATAGTTCAAAACTACTATACTTTAATCCCGAACCTGGAGTAACTCAGATCTCATGAGAAAATCAACTAACTCTTTGAAAATAGGTAATTATATATATTTTGGTGAATGGATACTCTCCAAACACCCACGGCTATATTGCCAAATCAACTAAATCTAGGGAATTATCTCCAAGTGCAATTCCAATAGGGACAACGACGACACACAAGGATCATCACGGTGCCTTACTAGCATCACTGTCTGCCAGGTCTTTACTGGTCAAAGCCAAAGACGTCCAAAAAAATAAATTAAGCCATATAGAATTAAGTTCATTTATAAATCTGTTCCTACAGATAACAATAAAAAAACTAAACCTGCAAGCAAATACAGCAAACAAGGAAATGTCGTACATTTTCAATTTCAGGAAAATTCTCCAAATCCAAATCCAAAACCCCTTATGAACAACAACATAAAATCTCAAAATCTCCTTTTGTGGAAACTACAACAGCAACTTTTTCTTCTTCTATCAAACTCCTCAAAATCCTAAAAGAACATATCTTTCTCCAAAATCCTAATATAGAAATTAATAAGTACAGACAAATTTCTCCATAAAATCGAACTTTTATAGAATCTTTGATTTATAGAATAAGAACTTACCTTTAATTCTTTCTGAAATCCAAACCCTAGGTTTTCTTCAATTATCATTAGACAAAAACTCCAAAAAAAAATAATAATAACTTCCTCCAAAACTCTAGATTTGAGAAATCAATAAGAACAGACAGGATTCGTCGAAAATAATCTTTTCATTTCAAATCTACGATAAAGAAGATGTAACTTACTTGATTCAAATCTTACTCCTTGATCGATCCCCGAAGAACAGATCCTAATTAAAAACTAGGTTTCTCCAAAGAACTCCTTCAAAAATACAAAAATCTATGAGAAAGATGTTGTTTTCATATAAATCTGCACAAATATTGATTAGATCGACTTATCCAGGTCAAAGATCTTGTTTTCCTTTAGATTTCTCTCTCAAGCGCTCTCAATACCCTAACAGACACTCTCTTGTCGAAAAGAAAGGAAGAACTTATGAGAAATACGAATCCTAAAATTCTATTTGTAATAAATATTTCGGGCAGGAAAGTTGGCACCTATGCCAGCGGCCTTTCCTTCAACGCCGGTAGCCTTTGTACTTACGTCAGCGGCCTTTATGTCGACTTTCACTAATTTTCACAAAAAAAATCCGAGAGCTTTATGCCGGCGGTCTAGAGACCAATTTCCTTTTATCAAAAGTTATTTTTCAAACATCTCTAGATCATAGATAAAACCCTCAACTTAATACTAAGATGGATCATAAAACCCTCTTATTTTTCAACATATGACAACTTTTGCTCTTTATCATAATTTATTGAAGATTTACTATCTTTAAGGATTTGTTGACCATCATTAATGTGAGGGATGCTTATTATGCATGACCAAAATTTTTCTATTCTTAATTAATGAATGACATTCATTTGCCCTGCTTTATAAATATTTTTTTGTATATTACAAATAGGATAGGAACTAATTTAAGATTGTATTAAATCTCTTATGGCGACTGAGATGTTAGGGTCATGAGTGAAAGTTTTCTACTATACGTACTACTTATTTTATGGATTAGAATCGTTGAGAGTACTGCTTCGTTCGTTTCTACCAAATTAAAAGAAAAAAAAAATTAATTTCTTAACCCATCTAATATGCAAACTAAAGTGGGACAACCGAACCATTTAACCGACTTATACATTCGTATACAAAAGTATCCCACAGATCTATAAAGCACAATAAGTTTATATATATATATATATATATATATTAATCTAATAACCTTTTGGCCTTGCATTATCGCGAGAAATAGTTTTTTGGCGAATTTGCCGGAAGAGGATTAAAAGTCAAACCTTTTCTTCTTCCGCAATTCGCACTTGTCGTAGATCCAAGGAAAATGACTAGTTACAGCATCCCAATCTAGTACCTTGGCAGCAATTCCATGGAGAAAGGACCTTTCTTTTCTTTTGGTCCTTACGGAATGGGAAGGGTGATTAATGAAGAATCGGTCTTTTGATAAGGACCGGTTCCTGCAAAAAAAAAGAAAAGATTGTTATGTTGTGAATAATTTTTATTATTATATAATACCATAAAATTATAAAAAATTATAAAAAAACTTTATACAAAAAACTTTACGAATAAAATGATGAGATTTTAAAAAAAATAGGTTTTAAGAGGTTTTTAAAATACCACATCAGAATTTTAAAAACTTCCTTTTTAAAAAACCTCATCATTTTATCCTAAGATCCTTTATGTAAAGTTTTTAATAATTTTATAATCCACATAATAATAAAAATTACACACAACATCGTAAAAACATATAAAAAAAAATTTGGCTGTAGGAACCTGGCTTGTCAGATGACCGGTTCTTAGTTTAAGCACTCTCCCCATCTCGTAAGGACAAAAAGAAAGATCCTTTCCCTCCGGAATTGCTGCCAACGTATTGAATTGGGATGCTCTTAGAGGCCCTGCGGGTTATGTATTAGTCTGCTAAAAAACCAGCAGGAGCAATAGGATGGGAACTAATTTAAGATCGTATATTAAATCTCTAATGGCGACTGAGATGTTAGGGCCATGAGTGAAAGTTTTCTACTATACGTACTACTTATTTTCTAGATTAGAATCGTTGAGAGTATTGCTTTGTTCATTTCTACCAAATTAAAAAAAAAATTAATTTCTTGACCCATTTAATCTGCAAACTAAAGTGGGACAACCGAACCATTTAACCGACCTATACATTCATATATAAAAGTATCCAATAGATCTGTTAAAACACAATAAATTCTAAATTTTACATCATCCTCCTTATCCTTTTTATTTTTTTTAATTTTTCTATTGGCCATCTTACAAGTCTTTTAAACATAAGCTTGAATATCACATTGTGGAGTTAAAATTTCTTTATTTGTACAATTAATTACATGAAGTTTAAAAGTATCAATTTGTCACTTAGAAACTTTATAATATCATTTATTATAGTCGGATGAGGTAGTTAATTATAAAAATTAGTAAATTTCATATAACTAATTTTAAAATATGATAAAATTAAGTATTAAATTGAAATTTTAAATTTTATATTTTTAATTAAAAAATAAATAAAGTTAGATAATAACTATGATAAATACCTAAAAATGAGGTGAGACACGTATATGATGTCATTGTGGAGGTGGCGAATAATTCTGAGCCATGATTCTGGTTCCAAATCGATGGACATTAATAAAAGAAAAATTCTCACTTCATAATGGAAATTTTCAAAGTGGTATTAAAGTAAACTACCGACAAAAACTTACTTGTCAGTAAGGATTACACGACTTTAATTACCAAAAGAAAAGTAACATTGTATATTAGTAATATATCTCATCAGCCAAATTTAAAAGATCCATCGGATGATCTTAAGTCTCCTTTTACGGACATGCAGCACTTAATTCTATGCCATCAATTCTACAAATTTTCACATAGCGACCCTTTCTTAAGAATTTTTGTTTTTCTCTAATTTAAATCTACCAATTTTCATCTCAATCGTTTGTCACTTCTAACTTTTACTTTTAAATTCTATGAATATATTAGATTTCATATAACAATAGTTTTATGATGTACAACAAATATTGTGTAAGTTAATTCATAGAGAAAATTTATACATAAAAAAAAAAAAAAAAACATGATGAGATGGAATTTAGCTTTCGTTGCCTATAATTTGTTCCTTAATGCTCCATCAAAGTTCACATTCTTTATAGTAATTTTTAAATGATCGTTCACTTCGTTGTAATCATAATTTTATTACAGTCTTATTCCTAACGAATAGATATTACGGCATTTAGTTTGTTGAATAGCGATTCCACAATGAATTTCTATTACACAAAATATTGAATAGTCATTCATTATTCAAAACTATCAATATCAATTCAATGTTGTAATTGTCTTTTTTTTTTTTTTAGAATACCACAATTTAAATAAAAAATTATTAATAAAGAAAAATCTTATTAAAACTCTATTTCATTCTTCTGTAATAGGAATTCCATCATTCAGTGAAGTGAACAAACCATAAGCATTATATCCATAAGTTATCTATATGATGGATACACTGAAATAACAAAAAAAATAAATATGTAAATAAAATTCAAAAAATAAGTAAATAATGAAATGGAGGTAAAGGTGTCTTTTATTTATTAATTAGGCCTTTATAAAAACATGTTCTTTTAAACCATGTATCTTCTTTTTCCTTCTCCCACATTTTCCATTTTTTCCCTCTTTAAATTATCCTCCACCAACGTGTCTTTTCTCTCTTTTCTTACGATTCTTCTCCTAACAACACCGACACTCTCTCTCTCTCTTCTCCTAAAGAATCCTTAGAAGGAAAAATTAACATTTTTCAAGCATTGCACATGCGCTCGCATGGGTGGTTGTTTGTTGCACCCAAGGGGGGGGAGGGGGGGGGGAGGGGGAGGGGGTGGTTAAAGGGTCGTGTAGTAGGGCCCACATTGGCTACATGAATAGTGAAAGAAGAAACCTAAGTTTATAGAGACATAACTTTTTAAGATGTATCTTCAGGTAGTTTTTAGGTTGTCACTGTTGTTAAAGGCGCATATAAACATGTAAAGTATGTGATTCGGTTGTTTTTGAAATATCAAAGATGACGTTGCTCAAGACAAGCAAGAGAGCTAAGTTTATGCATGCTTGTCTTAGATTTGAAAGATTAGAGGTGCGAAGTGAGAATGCAAACCACTGATACAAAATTATCAATACTATTTGAGTTACTATTGTGGACATATGTTAGAGAAAGAGATGAATGAAACAAGAAGATGTTGCCAATGTCATGATTTTTAGTTCAAGAAAAGTTACTAGCATGTTATGTGGTATTTCAAGTTTGGTGGATTAAAGGTGCAATCTAAAGCCTCATTTCATTCATTTTATCTCTTCTATTATTTTTTTCACCTTCCAAAATTCTTTTTCATTTGTTCAAAATAAATTCCTTTTAAATTCTGTTATCCCATGTGTCACATTATTGTTGGTTAAAACATTTGCATTAGCTAACTAAACTAAAATGGTTAGTCTAGGTAATGTTTGGTGTATTCAAAAACTTTAATTAGGTATTAAATTTACAAATTCAAAATTTAGGTAATTAATTACATATATAAATAGTGTTGAGGTAACATATTTTTTAATGGATATTTGGTTTTTATATAGTAATTACAAATCCTTAGGTGTCTTGCTTGATAATTAGGTTCTGGCATTAGGAGTTTTCATATTTTCTAATCTTAAACTATGAATTGAAAAAGGTTAAGGTATCATTACTTGTGAAGCATCATCTTAGTGTTATTTATCCTTCCCCTCACTACATGTGAGTTCTTGTTGAAGTAAATTGTGATGGATACTCTAAGGCTTTATTTGTAGTGTTTGATATGATATTAAATTTTGTCCCATCTTATGAATTAAAGAAGGTTAAGGTTTCACTCCTTGTATGGCATCATCTTAGTGTTATTTATCCTTCCTCTCGCTACAAGTGAGTTATTGTCAAAGTAAGTTGTGATAGAGACTCTAAGACTTTATTTATAGTGCTTGATATGATATTAAATTTTGTCCCACCTTATGATATGTTTTCTATGTCTTATAAAGCTCCGATTAATTGTCCATAGCTTCATTGTCTCACACTTTAAATCAGGGTGCAATAACTTCATTATACATTTAAACCATATCATCAACATGCATAACTCACAAAATATCAATATTTATCCACTAAGCTCTCTATTTATTCATTTTAATCACAAAAATAGCTAACATCTCATAAACAAAATTATATTTGTATCTATTAGTCAATCCGTGTTATGATCTAAAATCTCAAAACAATTGAAATTAGAAGATGAAAATCCCATGACTTCTTAAAACTCCCATCTTCTTAATGTGCAGTGTCATCCCTTTTATTACTAGCATAAAGGGCAACTCTAAAGTGGTAGCAATGTGACCATATTTATCATCTAAAATGAAAACACCAATGGTTGAGCTATAAAACTAGTTTAAATCTACTACATTTATGTGCTTACAAATGCCATACCACATATGGCTTTTAGTATCAATCAGGGCCATTGTAGTTTAGTTTGACTCTATTTAAGTATCATATAGAACTAACCCCCTAGAGTCCATTTGAAAATGTAAACCCTTATTAGGGCCATTGTAGTTTAATTCGACTCTATTTAAGGACCAAATAAAATGGAACTAAACCACTCGAAACAATTCGCTTCAAAACTTTGATGAATTAAACTACTTCTATTTGTTTGCGATTTTTAATTGACTTGCTTTAAATGCAATGGTTTGATCAAAGTCAGTCAAACCACTTTTGAAAATATACTATTTTAGTTGATATCACAAATAATAGTCAAAGGTTTTAATCATAAATGAACTAAACTTCTTTTAATGGTTTGGGATTTTTAATTGAGTCGCTTCAAATGTAATATAGTTGTTCAAATCACTTTTAAAATTATATTGTTCTAGTTGATAAATCGGATTAATCAAAGTTTTCAACAAAATATTAATGTTCAAATTGAGGAAATTTGTAGAAGTGTCAAAGCCACATGCATTATATCATGTGATGTGCACGCATAGTGATAATAAAGGTGAACGAGTCTATATAAGAAATGGCAAACAAAAATGAAGAACAATGGTGGACTTAAAGGCTAAAAGTGAGATGAAAGACAATGAGAAAAAAAACCAATAGATAAGGTTAGAAGATGTTAATAGGGTAAAAAACTTTAAAATGCTTCATCATGTTCATCTTACAGTGTAATGCAATTCAACTTGGGTTTGTGTGGTTTGTTTGGTTCAAACCCTAAATTGAATGGTGAACCATTTGGATCCTCTTTGAGTTAAATTGCAAACTGTTTAGAACCTTTTGAACTATTGCAAACAAAATTGAAAAACAAAGGAACTGCATTTTTTAATTCAATTCAGTTCATTTCAATTCATTTTGTTTGGCTATCTTTGATGAATAGCCTTAGACCCTTATATGCTTGTGAAGGTCATGAGTCATTTTGAAAGCGAAGACCGAATCCCTGTTACTATTTTCTAAAGAGTGGATCGATACCTTAAAGTCATTTTTGCAATTATGGATCAAATCACTAAAGCCATTTTATTTAAAACAAAGGATTTATCAGATTCTTAGAGTCAACTTTTAAGAGTATAGATTTATGTGATCGCTAAATTAATTTTTTCAAAGTATGGATTCATGTGTTTCTTAGTCTATAGGTCATTTTAAAGATGTGCAATAAGCACTTGGAATCATTATTTAAAATAGGGCTCTATACAACTCTAAGTTTTCATAAACTTACATTTTATAGAACAAACATGCCACTAACAAGATATTTGTAGTCTAATGTTATGAATATTAATCTCTAAACAACATGGAATAGCTTCCATCATCGTCCTCATCCAATAATTACAATATATAATAGTTGAAGAAGAAGAGTAAAAATAATGATTGATGTTTTTAACTCTCATAATGTATCCTAAAACTAAGAGCAATAACATTGTATTATTTAAAGTTTGAAAGATGTGATTAAATACAGTGAAGGTGTGCTAATTCTCCCCATTAGTGTGGACAATTGATACCTTGATAGTAATATATCAACTAATTAAACCATTATCACATTCTCTTTTACAAATGAGAATGACAAATTGTCGATTAATTGTTCAAAAAAGTCCAATTAAAATTGGGAGTAGTCAACACTCATCAATTAGTACACCTCACTTGCTCACCTTCCAATGAATTGACCTTTCTCCACATTGCGGCCGTACTCCAGCGCACACGCATATATCTACTCCTTTTTTTTATCGTTTTCTTCTCTTCCTTTTCACTTTTTCTTCTTGTTGTTCTTCTTCTTCCCGCTTCAAACCCTAGCTACTAACCAACCAACCCGTGCTAACCCTAACAAGATGGACCAAATTTTCTCACCTAAACCACCACCACCTTCCCTAATGTCCCTCGACATCGACCAAATCGCCGATACCCCAAGACGGCAAACCTCCCACCACCGTCGAGCCCACTCCGACACCTCCTTCCGGCTCGACGACCTACTCCTATTTGATCCTTCCGACCTCGACCTCGACCTCGAACTGACTTCTCTCGACGTCCCTTCTTCTTCTTCCCAGGCCACCACTCCCAAGCCCCCCACAAACCCTAACCAGCACTCCCACCACTCTCGGAGTCTCTCTGTTGACTCGGATTTCCTCGTGGATGCACTGAACGAGAAGGCTGTGGTGTCGAAACCCACGGTGAGTGGAGAGAAGCGAGGGTTTCATCATAGGCATAGCCACTCGATGGATTCTTTTGAGGTTGACTCTCTGATGAGTGGAGGTGTTGATGGGGCTAAGAAGGCTATGGCTCCTGATAAGCTGGCTGAATTGGCTTTGATTGATCCAAAACGAGCTAAAAGGTTTATTTTCTTTTTTCTTTCTATGTTCCTTATATGACTATGATCACTTCATGGGTGTCTTGCTTCGATTTTACACGAATTTTCGAACTTGTGAAACATTTTTAGTCATGTAGATGGTTCTTAGTGTGTGTGAAGGATTCATCAGTTATTGGGTCGTATGGCTTGTTTTATTTGATTCAGTTGACTGCAATTATTATCTGGATTAGAGGTGTATATCTGTATATTGTTTATGTGGATCATGGTTGTTGCAACAATTGCTATGCGGTTAGTTGGATACTTAGATTAATTACTTTGTTGTTTCATTTACCAACATTAGAAGCCAGTCCCTTTTTCGATTTCCCAGTGATTCTTTTGTGCTGATTGGTTTCTTATTGGGCAGGATACTTGCTAATAGACAGTCTGCTGCACGGTCAAAGGAGAGGAAAATAAGGTATACCAGTGAACTAGAAAGAAAGGTACAAACCCTTCAGACGGAAGCAACCACACTTTCTGCTCAGGTCACATTGTTACAGGTAAGGATTCTATCTTATGCTAGTCTCTTTTTTGTTGCCAGTTACTTGTTAATTGTAGTTTTTATTTATTTACCTATTATTAGGATCGATTTGGAATGTTGAACCAATGGTATGTTGGTTTGCAAGGTAATATTTTCGTGTAAGGTTGAGCTGGATACTTAGCTGCTGTATTAATTTGACCATTTTCTGTTGGCTACTATTGATGTGCTGCTGCAAGAGCAAAACTTGCATCCCATTTACTCATGACCATATGTTATGATATGCCTGTTACCGGCTAAGTCAGCAGAACCCTAGGTTTTCATTTATATTGTTTTCTTCAGCCTTTGTCATTCGTTGTGATTTCCAAATTTCAGTGACCTGTCCCAAATAGTTTTCTTGCATGAAGATGAATGGATTATTAATACAAGCTGGCATTGAGTTTGAAAAATGGACATCATTGAGGAGAAAAAAACAAATGTTAATTGGTTTGATAGCCATGTGCGCTTGATAGGAGTTATATTTTAAGTTTAGGAATTGACACGTAATTCGATATTTGTGTTGTCAGTTTGGTCCCCCTTTTTTTTTTTTTTTCTTGTCGTGGGAGTATAGATTGTCTACATTGGGCCAAAAATTTACTGCGTGACAGTTCTTGCTATGATTAATGGGAGAGGCTGAAGAAGTTACAGATGTTGCCATCAACAATCTGTCTCTTAATGTTTGGGTTGAACACATATTTAGGGTTGATTTAAAAAAAATATACAAATATAAATTATACAAAAAAAATTACCAAAATAGTGTTCTTATATCGCATCTTGGAGTGGAGATACAAGTATTTATACTTATATCGCGTCTTCGGATAAAGATATAGCAACCTAGGAAAAAAAAAATTTAGCTGCTTGAGTATCGCATGTTGGTTATGCAATACTCGTCTTACCTTGTATTGCATAATCAACAAGCGATACACGTATACTTATACGTGTATCGCTTGTTGGTCATGCGATATACATTTAAGTGTATCGGACAACCAATATGCGATACACTTATAATTTTTAAAGATGCGATACAGCAACACTACTTCTTTAATTTTTTTTTTATAATTTTGTTTTATGGAATTTTTTTAAAAATACATGGTACATATAATTTCCTCCTTAATGTTTGGACAAAGAAGCTTGAGCAGCTATTTAAGGAGATTATGCATGATGATGGAATTCCAAGAGGCATTAGTAAATTTACGTTAGCAATTCATTCATTTTATAATTGGGGTTTCTTTTTTTTTTTTTTTTTTCTCGGTGTTGGGTTTTGGGTGGGGGGGAGGAGGTTGTATTCTGTAAGAAATAAGGAATAGCAATTCCTCTGGTTAAGGCAAGAAATAGAAATTCCTTATCTATTATATATTACATTGAATATATCTTATATCAAATAAGTATTGTTTATAGTACAATTTTTTACAAACCAAATGACTGAATAGCTATCCTAAGTAATAAAAGCAGAATGATAATTTCATTCCAGTAAACCAAACGTAGTGTGTATTTGTCAAGGTTGCTTTGTGCTATCAAATTGATTTTCTGTTCTCATGCTGACTAGTAATACTGCAAATTCTTTGGTGGTGGTGTGGGAGTATTCTATTGGTGTAATTCCAAGACCATGATCTAGATTGCTTTGATTGAGTGCCTAAAGGGACTAACATCAAGCTTATGCTTAGATATAGTAGATTGAGGGGAATAGGTTGTTGCTGATGGCCATGACTGAACCTTTATAAGCATGAATATTAATTAGCCTTGAAGCTAATGTAATGTTCTTTGAAAGGTTCAATTACTGAAATTCACTAAGCAAACTGAAGGATATAGAGCTTGGTAAAATTTACATACAATTGAATAAAGGAATAGAAAGCCATAAAAAATATGCCAAAATATCAATGCTCCATATTTAGGTTTGCTGTTTGGCTCATTTTTAGGGCTATATTAAGATTTCTGCGTATGCATTTTTTTTTATAAGCTTCCTTTACTAGAGCAGATGAAATGCCCATCGAAATATTTTATCAAATTCAATCTAAAAGCAGTAAGTTTCCATGCTTATGGCTCATATAGAAGTCCTATTGGACAAGCAACTCATTTGACATGATCATATCTCCTTGGTAGATACTACAACAAAGAAAAGATCATTGTGCAAGTGCAAGGCAATGATAGTTGGCCCTCCATCATTTTCTATCTGGAAGAATTGGTAAAAGGTCCCCTTAAAAGTTAAAGTCAATCTGGCACAAGACTGGAAGAAATTCTGGGCTTGGGTAATTGCCCATTTGGATATCTAGGAGTTAACAGGACCTTCCTTAGTAATTCCACAGGGGAGCTTGCTATTAGCAATGAAGCCATTCTCAATGCATTGACCCTCCACCCTTTTTTCCCTTTGTTTTTGGCTCAGTAAATATTCTTGATAAAAGTTATTCCAATCGTCGCAATCCGTTCCCATTTTTCTCGTTTGTACTGGAATTATGGATAACTAATATGGTTGTCATGTTGTTATGGCTAATTGGTCGAAATCTCCATGGGCCTTATCTTTTTCTTAGCTCAAATTTTTGCACCTCCTTTCCTATTGCTTTACCACAGTTTAAGGTGTAAATTTATCCTTATATGGTAACTTCTTTCTTCCCTCGTTGCCTATGGCGTTCCAATCATTTCTTTAGATGCATTTCATAATTCTCTGCTTTATTTGTGTCAGCATTTATAAATTTTATAAAGAGATTTCTGATGCTATCCTAACTTTTGTGTCCAAAAATGAATAGGTTCACTTTGGAGGGAAGTGAAAAAGAACAGAACAATAATACGACTCTTGAATAGGTTCACTTTGGAAAAGATGTATTACTATGCAGCCCTGATTTGATTTTATTTCCCTCCCCATCCCAACACTCTTGATTGCCTTTGGACTTTTCTTCCAACTAGTCCATTGCAAGGATCTTTGCTTTAGGAAAACTGATGGGTTATCATAAATCCTGATATTTTCTCCACTGAAGTTCATAAATTCCTAGCAGAAAAGATAACCCATCTCTTGTTTTAATGCAACTACTGTCCGAATTTGTGTATGCCCATTATCAGTTGACCTAGTAACAGCTTAAAAAAGGATACTCAATAAAACCACTTTTTTTTTTCCTCTCAAGACATTCTTTCTTTCTTTGGTTTATATACCTGTGGATCTTGAATATATAAAATGATATTCTGATAGAAACATATTTCATCATGCAAGTTACTTGTGTGGCAATGCTGATTCCTTTGCGTGCCCATGCCCCCGCCGCCACCCCCCCCCCCCAACCCCACCCCAAAAAAAATAATAAAATAAAATAAAATAATAAATAAACAAAAAAACCCACCAGCAGGGAGACATATCTCTTGCCACTTCTGGAATTTTGATAGCTCATTGGAGAGAAAACACCACTTAGGTTCAGGGTATGGTGCATTCAGATATTCTTCAAAACAGGGGAGTGGTGAAGTCATCCTGATGAGCTTGACACATTAATGCTGAACTAGGATGTAAGAACTTAAGTTTACTCTGTGTTGGCGATCACATTGTCCTACTGTGGTTTCCAGTTCTTTATTGTTGAACAGCTTCTTCTGTTGCATGTAATAGCAGATGGGTCAAACACACTTACACACAAGTAATCTGTAAAACGTCTGATGTATAATTTGAACCAAGTTGTATCATGGTTCGAAAGTTGCTTAGGGATGGTATTTTGTTTGTTGCAGAGAGATACAACAGGGTTGACCACAGAGAATAAGGAGCTGAAGCTGCGGTTAGAGGCAATGGAACAGCAAGCACAGCTTCGTGACGGTATCCTCCTATTTTTTGTATTGTTCTATACTAGCTTTTGGTTTTAAGGTGTTGTTTGTGTGTTCCGTGCTGAGTGCTAAAGAATGGCTGCAATCTGAAAGTGTCAAAATTTAATCCAGTTTGCAATAAGAGAAGGCGGCTGTGTTTGTCTTAATTTAAGTGAATCTAGACCTTTTGTTCTGACATGTTGGTGCTAGAGGGCAGTGTAGTGCATTGTTGTTTTGTTTGATAAAATATAAATCAGAATACTTTCTACAGGAGGATAAAGGTCAAGATTAAATAAATTATTTAATATTTAAATCACAATTCTTTTATTTGTGGCAGCCTTAAATGAAGCGTTAAGAGAAGAAGTGCAACGGCTTAAGATTACAGCAGCGCAAGTATCAGCAGCCAATGGGAATCCATTTGCTAGGCCATTCCCTCCACATTCAGCTTCTCAATTGCCTATGCATCACTTTAGTAGCAACCCAAGCCAGCAGCAGCAACAGCAACAGCAACCTCCCATACAGCAGTCATCTTCTGGCAGCCAGAATCCCAATGGGCATCCACGTCCAGGCTTCCTAGATTACAACTCAAGGGCCCAGTGACTCCCAGCAAATTTAAGTATATTTAGTTTGCACCAGAGGTATATAGCTTGTAGCATATTCCCTGTATATAGCACCGTGTATTATCATGTATTCCTGATGGAGGTGTCAGATTGGTTGCTCGTTGCAAAGGCGATATTGCAGCAAGGATCGGGATCCCGATGCAGCAAATAGTGGAGGATAAACATCTTTATCTGGTGTTGTACGATATGGCTAGTGTTCTCTGAATCTCTGATTATAGAATAAAACATTACTGAGATTTCACTTGAGAAGATGTCTTCTACTTAATCATAGGAACATATATACATACATACATATATTTATGGTAAACTTCGGGCCATTCTCGTAAATTTTTCAAATTGCATGCACCCTTCATTTTTTAAAATTGAGCACGACTTTAGAATAGGTGTGGGACACATTTTTAAATTATGTGGTAATTAATGTGTATTTTTCTGCATATGTGGAAATGTTTTGGAATGAAAGGCTTGCCCCTTTGTTTAAATTGTTGATGTGGTAAATATTCAATAATTATATAATTTTTAATCGGGTCTATTCAAAATATATGTACTTGATCTAAATTTGACCTCAAATCAATACCCAATATCACTTGGGACCCAGAAATAGGAGGGGGAGAAGATGACAAATATCTTGTCTCAAATTGAACTACCGTCATCCTTACAAATTCGTTTTATGATTTTACATCATGGTTTGCCCCACATATGAAACAGTTTCAAGACTCTTTGGATTAGAGTGAGAAATTAAAACAAGCAAAATCATTAAGAGATTTCATTAGGCATATTTCAACGTTATATGCTGCAGTAAACTTCTAGTTCTTCTCCATACTTTTTACTTCACTTCCCACTTTTTTCAAAACAAATGATGAAATCACCACTAAGAGTAGGTAGACCGTTCAACACTCTTTATAGTTCTCTCTCGAAGAGTTAATTGAGATATTATCTTTTATATGGACTAAAATATTGTCTGCACCATCTGATATTGTTTTTTTCCTAGTCTCACTAGATTTCTCAGCGAATTTGATTTCTGGATTCTTGCTTACCAAAGGATTTGTGCTCACGTGCCGACACTTTCCCTCCTTGAAAAGCCATTCTGTCCCATATTCTCTCATTATCTCTCAAGCATGATACGATTCATAACCTATTACTGAATTTTGCTCAGATTTATTTGATATTGAATCCGTCCTATTAGGATTTGGTAATTTGATACGGGTTAGAAAGATTTGTGAGTTTTTCTTTTTCCCTCATTTTTCATATTACAAAAGTTTACTGGGAGTGGTTAAATTTTTGGACAAATTCTTGGGTTCCTAGTATTAAAGGTCATAGGCTAGTTAATTAGGTCATTGAGTCAAGTCTACAAAATGTGGATGTATCAGATGTGATTGACCAGGAATTTTTTCTGTGTGGAGGATCTGCTGACAGCTGAAGAAACAATGGCAATCAATAGAGTGCCTATTCCTTTGTATAATAAAGATGGTAGGATTCTTAGTATGAAAGACAGATATGAAGACATGCAATTAAATCTTCATATACAGTCTATTGGAGAAGATCATAGTGATGATTTTGACTGGCCTCTTCCTCTCATGTCATCAATAGAACTATAGAAGTGTATGGAAGGTTATATGGAGTTTGGAATGCATGCTATTGAACTTGTTTAACAGGAGATTAAAATCTCGACCAACTTGTCATATTTTTGCTTAGAAACAACTATTCGTGAGTATTTATTAGCGCATTGTTCTTGGGTGTGCACCGTTTGGTTTGTTTGTTACTTTGTTGTAATATCCACATGGTAGAACTCCAAATTACACGACTTGACGGTTGGAGCAATTTCTACATACTACCAATTTTGATGGGGCCGTCATACAAGATTTATTCGTGAAGATTTGGATCATTTTTTGGTATGTATGGAAACTCAGGATTGAATGGTATATTTTAACAATCGGAATCCTTCTCCAAGTCATCAATCTGATACAATGAGATTATGAAGCTAATTGCGGTCAACAAGGTCATTCCAGGTTATAGCAGAAAAAAAGCATGGAATAGCGGCACCTTTAGGAGGAATATAGGAAACATAGTCTGTTCATCTAGTAGAAATGAAGCACATGAAGCCCTGCAACGTTTCCATTTAACCATCATGTGAGATCTTTGTGTACTTAAAAACATCGACAATCCTTTATCAGTTAAGTTAATGCTTGTGCGAATTAGGTAGCAATACGGGTCAAGGATGAACTATTGTTATTAGGATAATCTTTACCCATCTATTATATAGGCTTTTTTTTTCTATGATTGGCTCTTTAGAAGTCAAAACTCCTAATAAATACGTCTAGGTTTTTCAATAAAGCTTGTTTTGACGTTTAAAAAAAAAAATATGTAAATATTGGAGAAAGATTTTTTTTTCATACTAACACGTTACGTGTCCGGATGAGTGATGTATAAGTACTAATAAAATTTTGACATGTGAATAGGTATTATTTTGCTGGGAATTCTATAATAGTTAGTTTCTTCGTCTTTTCTATTATGATTAATATTACAACTAGTATATGAAATTTCACAAAATGTGCAGTTAGGTTCATAAACTTTTGAATTAATCAATTTGGGACCTGAACTTTGAAATTAATCAATTTAGTACCGAAAAGAACTTTTTGTTTGCGCAACCAGTACCTCCGTCAAGTTCGTTTGGATATTAAATTGATTCATTTTAAATTTTTTTAGGTATCAAATCGATCAATTTTAAAATTAAAGCACTAAATTAATCATTTTCAAAGTTTACATACCTAATTGCATATTTTGCCAAAGTTCAGGTATCATTTGTGATATTAATGATGCGTTCAAAACCGATCGTACCAAACTTTAAAATTTATAAACCTACAATTAATCCTACGATCGAGCAAAGGCAAGTATACCTATTCGAAATAGTATATGATAAAAATCAGGTATCATCCTCAGGAATCAAAGAAACAATTACTAGTGTTACCCTTTCTCCACTATTTAGTCTAGTTCTTAAATTAATACGTATTATCATTAACTACTAATTAACTAATTTAATTAACCCTAAGATCCTTATGAAAGCTTTTAAGAATTATAATCAATCACAAGATATGCAACATACCCCTCATCTTGTTCCACCCTAAAACCTAACTTTTCATATAAAGATATATTGATTAATGACTCATTCACACCTTGCACCGCATGAACTTTCTATTAAACTAATTACTCCCTCGAGCTGAGCAATTTCTAATCTAGCTTGAATTAGTAGAAACCTCTTCCTAACTAATATCAATATAAGATTGCATTAAAGATCCTAGTTTATAAACAAAGATCAAGTCTTTATTGCAGCAAATCAAAGTGTCTCTATCTCTAGATGAAACATGTGACTTTCCTATTCCTGAAGATCTAACTTACTAGATAAAACCTCTTCCATCTAATAAGAATCATGCATGTAATTAACTTTGTGCATAAATCAATCACAAAACAAGTATAATACATGTTTAGATGCAAAAGTATAAACTTCTCATTAATCAAGGCAATTCAATTCATATTGGTTTTGGGTTTCACAAGATTTAGGGTTATGAATCTACTCCTCCATGGAGTTTACAAGAAAAACACAATATCCGGAGAGGTAGAATAGAAACATGATGTGGAAATACAACCCTTGAATAATCTTGTGATAATCTATGAGGTCCAAACAATCTTTCTCTTCTAAGTGCGTCTTTTCTCTCCTAGGGTTCCAAATGTACGGTCCAAGATCCCAAACAAATCAACAAGGCGGCTATTTATAGTATAGGGAAAAGCTATGTGTGCATGGGGGGTCTACAAGGCCATGCTCTGGACCATGCACAATGAGAAAAATGGATTTTTGACATCTTTAAGTTCTGCATGGCCATGCACGGGGTTGTGCAGAACTCCAAATCTTCTTCTTCTTCTCGGATCGAGTTATTTGCTTTTGCACTACCTTGTTCACTCCTTGTGCAGCTGTTAGGGCATGAATTAAGATACTTACTGGCCACCTTTTTTCCCTCTGCACAAGCATCTGAATGGCCATGCATGAACGTTGTGCACACTTGAATATCATCACTTTGTGCCTTTGTTAAATCTTTCCTTGTTTTTGCTCAAATCATCCATAAATCTTCCAACTGAGTACTTGAACCCTGAAAAAAAAATATTCAACACTTAAGTATCTTTCTCTTAAGAATTTCACCTGAAATTAATGCAAAATTATATTAATTGAGTATAGAAAATATGGGTCTTTTAACACTTATCAATTAACTCTTTCTATTATAAAAAGGAACATGCACAATAAAAATTGTTCGGCTGAATCTAGAGTTTTGCGATATTATTATTGGGTGTAATTAAATATTACGAACCATGTACTAAATATTTAATTCGAAAATTATTTTTAGATTTACAAAATAAAAAGGCTCGATTGATAAAATTGATTAAAGGAAAATTTTTTGTTTTTGCTACAATTATTATCACTTTTATTGTATGTTTAAGAAGGTGAAAGGAATTATGAAAGAAATGAATTAAAGAGAGAAAGAATGAAAGAAAAATAAAATACACAAATTTTCTTTTTTTTTTCAATAAAGAAAATATTAAAAAGGAATAAAATTTAAAGCGCAATTTTTAAAAAAAATTTGTTAACATATTCCCTCCAAATACGTTAAATTACAAAACTTTACTTTTTTTTGTCATCTTAACTCTTTTTCCATATTACATAAGCTAAAACATGACCAATGTCAATAGTATGATATAATTAAAAAATAATTAATATATGTTTCCATGGATTAATAATAAATATATACAATTTATTTTTAAAAAAGAAAACTTTTGCTAAAAAAATTTGGGCAAACGGCTAACAGCAAGCATATACATTACACGATGATCGGTAAAAGTAATAAAATTCCTAGACATACTGTACGACCTCACCTAACCATGAACAAAATGGAAGACATCATATTAGCCAAGCAAAGATCTCTCTTTCTCCTTACAAAATCAAAAATTAGAAATCCCATGAAATCCGGTTGAAGAACCAGAACGTTAGGAAAAAAGAAAAAAGAAAAGGACCGTGTTTTTTTTTTTTTGGGTGTTCTCAGAGATCGAAGAGTTCCTAGTAACATATCGATCTTCAAACAATATCTTGTGATCTCTGGAAAACACCAAAAGTACCAATGGCTTTGCATTTGTTCTCCTTCGGTTGCATGCTGTTGCTTGTTTTCGTAGGCGTTGCCTTTGCTTCTCCTTAACTTTCTAGTAATGATTTTTCTTTTAAGTTTATGCATAACCTTTTTTATTGATAATGTTTCATTCGTGTTTATCTTTTATTTCATATCAATCAAGTGGGTATTGGGGAAAAAAAAAAAAAATCTCCATTGGGTGTTGAATTTTTATCATGTAGACGGGATATTTGATTCTCAAGGAGCAACTGGTCGTCCCCTTCTTCAGGCCAAGAAGAGTAATGCTGCTCTCTCTTGATTGCACCATTATTTATTCTTTCCCCTTTGAAGCCTGTTTGAGGTTATTTTCTAGTTTGGAGAATAAAATTCAGAATTTAATGTCAATAATGTTTATCTTACGTTTTGATTACATCCTTTTTTGGATTGTGCAAATGTATATAAATGCAATCATTTGCTTTGATAATATAGTTATAATTTATTGTCTTCCTACTACCATTCTCATGGAGGATGGAATTGCCATAATTTCCAACACGAAGGAACAGAATCCTATGATTTTTCATCCCTCGTAAGAATCTGAAAAGGTTTTATTTGGATTCATATAAGAATAATTGCCTGTGATTCAAATAGATGATAAGCCATTCTGCCCCATATCCTCTCTTTGTCTCTTAAGAATGATGCGATTCATAACTTACTACTGAATTTTGCTTAGATTAATTTGATATTGGATCTTTCCCATTAGGGTTTGGTAATTCGATACGGGTTAGAAAGATTTTTGAGTTTTTCTTTTACCCTCATTTTTCATATTACAAAAGTTTGCTAGGATAATTAGTGCAAGTGGTTAAATTTTTGGACAAATTCTTGGGTTCCTAATATTAAAGGTCATAGGCTAGTTGATCAGGTCATTGAGTCAAGTCTATAACATGTGGGAGTATCAGATGTGATTGACCAGGAATTTTTTGTGTGTGGAGGATGTGCTGACAAATGAGGAAACAATAGCAATCATTAGAGTGCTATTCTTTTGTATAATAAAAATGGTGGGATGCTTAGGTTGAAAGATAGATATGAAGACATGCAATTAAATCTTCACATACAGAGTCTATTGGAGAAGATCATAGTGATGATTTTGATAGTCTTCTTCCTTTATATGGGCTTTTTTTTATGATTGGCCCTTTAAAAGTCAAAACTCCTAATAGATATGTCTAGGTTTTTCCATAAAGCTTGTTTTGACTTAAAAAAAAAAAATATGTAAATATTGGAGAAAGATTTTTTTCATACTAACACGTTACATGTCCTGATAAGTGATGTATAAGTACTAATAAAATTTTGACATGTGAATAGGTATTATTTTACTGGGAATTCTATAATAATTAGTTTCTTCGTCATTTCTATTACGATTAATATTACAACTGGTATATGAACTTTCGTAAAATTTGCAATTAGGTTCATAAACTTTTGAATTGATCAATTTGGGACCTGAACTTTGAAATTAACCAATTTAGTATCGAAAAGAACTTTTTGTGCATGCAACCAGTACCTTCGTCAAGTTCGTTCGGATATTAAATTGATCCATTTTAAATTTTTTTAGGTATCAAATTGATCAATTTTAAAATTAAAGCACTAAATTAATCATTTTCAAAGTTTACATACCTAATTGCATATTTTGCTAAATTTCAAGTACCATTTGTGATATTAATGATGCGCTCAAAACCGATTGTACCAAACTTTAAAATTTATAAACCTACAATTAATCCTACGATCGAACAAAGGCAAGTATACCTATTCGAAATAGTATATGATTAAAATCAGGTATCGTCCTCAGGAATCAAAGAAACAATTACTAGTGTTACCCTTTCTCCACTATTTAGTCTAGTTCTTAAATTAATACGTATTATCATCAACTACTAATTAACTAATTTAATTAACCCTAAGGTCCTTATGAAAGCTTTTAAGAATTATAATCAATCACAAGATATGCAACATATCCCTCATCTTGTTCCGCCCTAAACCCTAACTTTTCATACAAAGATATATTGAGTAATGACTCATTCACACCTTGCACCGCATGAACTTTCTATTAAACTAATTACTCCCTCGAGCTGATCAATTTCTAATCTAGCTTGAATTAGTAGAAACCTCTTCCTAACTTATATCAATACAAGATTGCATTAGAGATCCTAATTCATAAACAAAGATCAAGTCTTTATTGCAGCAAATCAAAGTTTCTCTATCTCTAGATGAAACATGTGACTTTCCTATTCCTGAAGATCTAACTTACTAGATAAAACCTCTTCCATCTAATAAGAATCATGCATATAATTAACTTTGTGCATAAATCAATCAAAAAAATAGTGTAATACATGAATAGATGCAAAAGTATAAACTTCTCATTAATCAAGACAATTCAATTCATATTGGTTTAGGGTTTCACAAGATTTAGGGTTAGGAATCTACTCCTCCGTGGAGTTTACAAGAAAAACACAATATCCAGAGAGGTAGAATAGAAACATGATGTGGAAATACAACCCTTGAATGATCTTGTGATAATCTATGAGGTCCAAACAATTTTTCCCTTCCAAGTGCGTCTTTTCTCTCCTGGGGTTCCAAATGTACGGTCCAAGATCCCAAATAAATCAACAAGGCGGCTATTTATAGTATAGGGAAAAGCCATGTGTGCATAGGGGTCTGCACGGCCGTACTTGGGACTGTGCACAATGAGAAAAATGGATTTTTGAGATCTTTAAGTTCTGCACGGCCATGCACGGGGTTGTGAAGAACTCCAAATCTTCTTCTTCTTCTCGGATCGAGTTATTTGCTTTTGCACTACCTTGTGCACTCCTTGTGCAGCTGCTAGGGCATGAATTAAGATACTTACTAGTCATCTTTTTTCCCTCTACACAAGCATCTGAATGGTCATGCATGAACGTTGTGCACACTTGAATATCATCACTTTGTAGCCTTTGTTAAATCTTTCCTTGTTTTTGCTCAAATCATCCGTAAATCTTCCAACTGAGTACTTGAACCCTGGAAAAAAAATATTCAACACTTAAGTATCTTTCTCTTAAGAATTTCACATGAAATTAATGCAAAATTATATTAATTGAGTATAGAAAATATGGGTCTTTTAACACTTATCAATTAACTCTTTCTATTATAAAAAGGAACATGCACAATAAAAATTGTTCGACTGAATCTAGAGTTTGTGATATTATTATTGGGTGTAATTAAATATTACGAACTATGTACTAAATATTTATTTCACAAATTATTTTTAGATTTACAAAATAAAAAGGCTCGATAGATAAAATTGATTAAAGGAAAATTTTTTTGTTTTTGCTACAATTATTATCACTTCTATTGTATGTCTAACAAGGTGAAAGGAATTATGAGAGAAATGAATTAAAGAGAGAAAGAATGAAAGAAAAATAAAATACACAAATTTTCTTTTTTGAATAAAGAAAATATTAAAAAGGTATAAAATTTAAAGAGCAATTTTTTAAAAAAAAATTTTGTTAAATTATTCCCTCCAAATACGTTAAAAATTACAAAACTTTACTTTTTTTGTCATCTTAACTCTTTTTCCGCATTACATAAGCTAAAACGTGACCAATGTTAGTATTGTGATTTAATTAAAAAATAATTAATATATGTTTCCATGGATTAATAATAAATGTATAAAATTTATTTTTAAAAAAGAAAACTTTTGCTAAAAAAATTTGGGAAAACGGCTAACGGCTAACAGCAAACATATACATTACACGGTGATTGGTAAAAGCAATAAAATTCCTGGATATACTGTACGGCCTCACCTAAACATGAATGAAATGGAAGACATCATATCAGCCAAGCAAAGATCTCTCTTTCTCCTTACGAAATAAAAAATTAGAAATCCCATGAAATGCGGTTGAAGAACCAGAACGTTAGGAAAAAAGAAAAAAGAAAAGGACCCTGTTTTTTTTTTTTTTTTTGGGTGTTCTCGGAGATTGAAGAGTTCCTAGTAACATATCGATCTTCAAACAATATCTTGTGATCTCCGGAAAATGCCAAAAGTACCAATGGCTTTGCATTTGTTCTCCTTCGGTTGCATGCTGTTGCTTGTTTTCGTAGGCGTTGCCTCTGCTTCTCCTTATCTTTATAGTAAAGATTTTTCTTTTAAGTTTATGCATAACCTTTTTATTGATAATGTTTCGTTCGTGTTTACCTTTTATTTCATATCAATCAAGTGGGTATTGGGGAAAAAAAAAAATCTCCATTGGGTGTTGAATTTTTATCATGTAGACGAGATATTTGATTCTCAAGGAGCAACTGGTCGTCCCCTTCTTCAGGCCAAGAAGAGTAATGTTGCCCTCTCTTGATTGCACCATTATTTATTCTTTCCCCTTCGAAGCCTGTTTGACGTTATTTTCTAGTTTAGAGAATAAAATTCAGAATTTAATGTCAATAATGTTTATCTTACGTTTTGGTTACGTCCTTTTTTCGGGTTGTGCAAATGTATATAAATGCATTCATTTGCTTTGATCATATAGTTATAATTTATTGTCTTCCTGCTACCATTCTCATGGAGGATGGAATTGCCATAATTTCCCGTGTGAAGGAACAGAATCCTATGATTTTTCATCCCTCGTAAGAATCTGAAAAGGTTTTATTTGGATTCATATAAGAATAATTGCTTGTGATTTAAATAGATGATAAGCCATTATGCCCCATATCCTCTCTTTGTCTCTCAAGAATGATGCGATTCATAACCTACTATTGAATTTTGCTTAGATTTACTTCATATTGAATATGTCCCATTTGGGTTTGGTAATTCGATACGGGTTAGAAAGATTTATGAGTTTTTCTTTTACCCTCATTTTTCATATTACAAAAGTTTGCTGTGATAATTAGTGCAAGTGGTCAAATTTTTGGACAAATTCTTGGGTTCCTAATATTAAAGGTCATAGGCTAGTTGATCAGGTCATTGAGTCAAGTCTACAACATGTGGGAGTATCAGATGTGATTGACCAGGAATTTTTTGTGTGTGGAGGATGTGCTGACAAATGAGGAAACAATGGCAATCAAGAGTGCTATTCTTTTGTATAATAAAAACGGTAGGATGCTTAGGTTGAAAGACATAGATGAAGACATGCAATTAAATCTTCATATATAGAGTCTATTAGAGACGATCATAGTGATGATTTTGACAGTTTTCTTCCTTTATATAGGCTTTTTTTTTTTATGATTGGCCCTTTAGAAGTCAAAACTCCTAATAGATATGTTTAGGTTTTTCAATAAAGCTTGTTTTCACTTGAAAAAAAAAAACATATGTAAATATTGGAGAAAGATTTTTTTCATACCAACACATTACGTGTCCTGATGAGTGATGTATAAGTAATATTAAAATTTTGACATGTGAATAGGTATTATTATACTGGGAATTCTATAATAGTTAGTTTCTTCGTCATTTCTATTATGATTAATATTGCAACTGGTATATGAACTTTCACAAAATGTGCAGTTAGGTTCATAAACTTTTGAATTGATCAATTTGGGACCTGAACTTTGAAATTAATCAATTTAGTACCGAAAAGAACTTTTTGTTCGCGCAAACAGTGCCTCCGTCAAGTTCGTTTGGATATTAAATTGATCCATTTTAAATTTTTTTAGGTATCAAATTGATCAATTTTAAAATTAAAGCACTAAATTAATCATTTTCAAAGTTTACATACCTAATTGCATATTTTGCCAAAGTTCAGATACCATTTGTGATATTAATGATGCGCTCAAAACCGATCGTACCAAACTTTAAAATTTATAAACCTATAATTAATCCTACGATCGAGCAAAGGCAAGTATACCTATTCGAAATAGTATATGGTTAAAATCAGGTATCGTCCTCAGGAATCAAAGAAACAATTACTGGTGTTACCCTTTCTCCACCGTTTTGTCTAGTTCTTAAATTAATACGTATTATCATCAACTACTAATTAACTAATTTAATTAACCCTAAGATCCTTATGAATGCTTTTAAGAATTATAATCAATCACAAGATATGCAACATACCCCTCATCTTGTTCCACCCTAAACCCTAACTTTTCATATAAAGATATATTGATTAATGACTCATTCACACCTTGCACCGCATGATCTTTCTATTAAACTAATTACTCCCTCGAGCTAATCAATTTCTAATCTTGCTTGAATTAGTAGAAACCTCTTCCTAACTAGTATCAATACAAGATTGCATTAGAGACCCTAGTTCATAAACAAAGATCAAGTCTTTATTGCAACAAATCAAAGTGTCTCTATCTCTAGATGAAACATGTGACTTTCCTATTCCCGAAGATCTAACTTACTAGATAAAACCTCTTCCATCTAATAAGAATCATGCGTATAATTAACTTTGCGCATAAATCATTCACAAAACAAGTATAATACATGAATAGATGCAAAAGTATAAACTTCTCATTAATCAAGGTAATTCAATTCATATTGGTTTAGGGTTTCACAAGATTTAGGGTTAGGAATCTACTCCTCCATGGAACAAGAAAAACACAATATCCGGAGAGGTAGAATAGAAACATGATGTGGAAATACAACCCTTGAATGATCTTGTGATAATCTATGATGTCCAAATAATCTTTCTCTTCCAAGTGCGTCTTTTCTCTCCTAGGGTTCCAGCACGGTCCAAGATCCCAAACAAATCAACAAGGCGGCTATTTATAGTATATGGAAAAGTGATGTGTGCATGGGGGGTCTGCATGGCCGTGCTCGGGGGCCGTGCATAATGAGAAAAATGGATTTTTGACATCTTTAAGTTCTGCACGGCCTTCTACACGGCCGTGCACGGGGTTGTGTAGAACTCCAAATCTTCTTCTTCTTCTCGAATCGAGTTATTTGCTTTTGTACTACCTTGTGCACTCCTTGTGAAGCTACTAGGGCATGAATTGAGATACTTACTAGTCACCTTTTTTCCCTCTGCACAAGCATCTGACAGACCATGCATGAACGTTGTGCATACTTGAATATCATCACTTTGTAACATTTGTTAAATCTTTTCTTGTTTTTGCTCAAATCATCCGTAAATCTTCCAACTGAGTACTTGAACCCTGAAAAAAAAATATTCAACACTTAAGTATCTTTCTCTTAAGAATTTCACATGAAATTAATGCAAAATTATATTAATTGAGTATAGAAAATATGGGTCTTTTAGCACTTATCAATTAACTCTTTCTATTATAAAAAGGAACAAGCACAATAAAAATTGTTCGGCTGAATCTAGAGTTTCCGATATTATTATTGGGTGTAATTAAATATTACGAACTATGTACTAAATATTAATTTCCCAAATTATTTTTAGATTTACAAAATAAAAAGGCTCGATTGATAAAATTGATTAAAGGAAAATTTTTTTGTTTTTGCTGCAATTATTATCACTTTTATTATATGTTTAAGAAGGTGAATGGAATTATGAGAGAAATGAATTAAAGAGAGAAAGAATAAAAGAAAAATAAAATACACAAATTTTCTTTTTTGAATAAAGAAAATATTAAAAAGGAATAAAATTTAAAGAGCAGTTTTTTCAAAAAAACTTTTGTTAAAATATTCCCTCCAAATACGTTAAAAATTGCAAAACTTTACTTTTTTTGTCATCTTAACTCTTTTTCCGCATTAGTATGATTTAATTAAAAAATAATTAACATATGTTTCTATGGATTAATAATAAATGTATGCAATTTATTTTTGAAGAAGAAAACTTTTGCTAAAAAAATTTGGTAAAACGGCTAACAGCAAACATATACATTACACAGTGTTTGGTAAAAGTAATGAAATTGCTGGACATACTGTACGACCTCACCTAACCATGAACGAAACGGAAGACATCATATCAGCCAAGCAAAGATCCCTTTTTCTCCTTACGAAATCAAAAATTAGAAATCCAATGAAATCTAGATGAAGAACCAGAACGTTAGGAAAAAAGAAAAAAGAAAAAAGAAAAGGACCTTTTTTTTTTTGGGTGTTCTCGGAGATCGAAGAGTTCCTAGTAACATATCGATCTTCAAACAATATCTTGTGATCTCCGAAAACACCAAAAGTACCAATGGCTTTGCATTTGTTCTCCTTCGATTGCATGCTGTTGCTTGTTTTCGTAGGCGTTGCCTCTGCTTCTCCTTATCTTTCTAGTAATGATTTTTCTTTTATGTTTATGCATAACCTTTTTTATTGATAATGTTTCGTTCGTGTTTATCTTTTATTTCATATCAATCAAGTGGGTATTGGTAAAAAAAAAAAATAAATCTCCATTGGGTGTTGAATTTTTATCATGTAGACGGGATATTTGATTCTCAAGGAGCAACTGGTTGTGCCCTTCTTCAGACCAAGAAGAGTAATGTTGCTCTCTCTTGATTGCACCATTATTTATTCTTTCCTCTTCAAAGCCTGTTTGAGGTTATTTTCTAGTTTGGAGAATAAAATTCAAAATTTAATGTCAATAATGTTTATCTTACATTTTGATTACATGCTTTTTTCGGATTGTGCAAACGTATATAAATGCAATCATTTGCTTTGATCATATAGTTATAATTTATTGTCTTCCTGCTACCATTCTCATGGAGGATGGAATTGCCATAATTTCCAGTGTGAAGGAACAAAATCCTATGATTTTTCATCCCTCATAAGAATCTGAAAAGGTTTTATTTGGATTCATATAAGAATAATTGCTTATGATTTAAATAGATGATAAACCATTATGCCCCATATCCTCTCTTTGTCTCTCAAGAATGATGCGATTCATAACCTACTACTGAATTTTGCTTAGATTTATTTAATATTGAATATGTGCCATTAGGGTTTGGTAATTCGATATGGGTTAGAACGATTTGTGAGTTTTTCTTTTACCCTCATTTTTCATATTACAAAAGTTTGCTGGGATTATTAGTGCAAGTGGTTAAATTTTTGGACAAATTCTTAGGTTCCTATTGTTAAAAGTCATAGGCTAGTTGATCATGTCATTGAGTCATGTCTACAAAATGTGGGAGTATCAAATGTGATTGACCAAGAATTTTTTATGTGTGGAGGATGTGCTGACAAATGAGGAAACAATGGCAATCAATAGAGTACTATTCTTTTGTATAATAAAAACGGTGGGATGCTTAGGTTGAAAGATAGATATGAAGACATGCAATTAAATCTTCATATACAGAGTCTATTGAAGAAGATCGTAGTGATGATATTGACAGTCTTCTTTCTTTATATAGGCTTTTCTTTATGATTGGCCCTTTAGAAGTCAAAACTCCTAATAGATATGTCTAGGTTTTTCAATAAAGCTTGTTTTGACTTTAAAGAAAAAAACATATGTAAATATTGGAGAAAGATTTTTTTTCATATTAACACGTTACGTGTCCTGATGAGTGATGTATAAGTACTAATAAAATTTTGACATGTGAATAGGTATTATTTTACTGGGAATTCTATAATAGTTAGTTTCTTCGTCGTTTCTATTATGATCAATATTGCAACTGGTATATGAACTTTCGCAAAATGTGCAATTAGGTTCATAAACTTTTAAATTGATCAATTTGGGACCTGAACTTTGAAATTAATCAATTTATTATCAAAGAGAACTTTTTGTGCACCTTACCATTACCTTCGTCAAGTTCGTTCATATATTAAATTGATCAATTTTAAATTTTTTTAGGTATCAAATTGATCAATTTTAAATTTAAAGCACTAAATTAATCATTTTCAAAGTTTATATAACTAATTGCATATTTTACGAATGTTCAGGTACCATTTATGACATTAACTCTTTCTATTATAAAAAGGAACATGCACAATAAAAATTATTAAGCTGAATCTAGAGTTTGCAAAATTGTTATTGGGTGTAATTAAATATTACGAACTATGTACTAAATATTTAATTCCCAAATTATTTTTAGATTTACAAAATAAAAAGGTTCGATTAATAAAATTGATTAAAGGAAAAAAATTTTGTTTTTCCTACAATTATTATCACTTTTATTGTATGTTTAAGAAGGCGAAAGGAATTATGAAAGAAATGAATTAAACAGAGAAAGAATGAAGGAAAAATAAAATACATAAATTTTCTTATTTGAATAAAGAAAATATTAAAAAGGAATAAAATTTAAAGAGCAATTTTTTTTTTAATTTTGTTAAAATATTCCCTCCAAATATGTTAAAAATTATAAAACTTTACCTTTTTTGTCATCCTAACCTTTTTTCCGCATTACATAAGCTAAAACATTATCAATGTTAGTATTATGATTTAATTAAAAAATAATAAATATATGTTTCCTTGGATTAATAATAAATGCATGTAATTTATTTCAAAAAAGAAAAAAGAAAACTTTTGTAAAAGATTTTGGGAAAACAGCTAACAGCAAATATATACGGTGATAGTGCAAGTAATAAAATTTCTGGACATATCATACGACCACACCTAACCATGAACGAAACGAAAGATATCATAACGTTAATGTCAGAAAACTGTTTTTGTCAGCCAAGCAAACATCTCTCTTTCTCCTTACGAAATCCAAAATTAGAAATCACATGGAATCCGGTTGAAGAACCACAACCTTCAGGGAAAAAAAAAAGACTCCTTTTTTTTTTAAGGGGGTGGTGTTCTCGGAGATCGAAGAGTTCTTACTAACATATCGATCTTCAAACAATATCTTGTAATCTCCGGAAAACACCAAAAGCAGTAATGGCTTTGCATTTGTTCTCCTTTGGTTGTATGCTATTGCTTGTTTTCGTAGGCGTTGCCTCTGCTTCTCCTTATCTTTCTAGTAATGATTTTTCTTTTATGTTTATGCATAACCTTTTTTATTGATAATGTTTCGTTTATGTTCATCTTTTATTTCACATCAATCAAGTGGGTATTGGTAAAAAAAATCTCAATTGGATGTTGAATTTTTATCATGTAGATGGGATATTTGATTCTCATGAAGCAACTGGTCGTACCCTTCTTCAAGCCAAGAAGAGTAATGCTTCTCTCTCTTAATTGCACCATTGTTTATTCTTTCCCCTTCGAAGCCTGTTTGAGGTTATTTTCTAGTTTGGAGAATAAAATTTAGAATTTAATATTAATAATGTTTATCTTATGTTTTGATTACATCCTTTTTCGGATTGTGCAAATGCATAAATGCAATCATTTGCTTTGATCATATAGTTATCCTTATTGTCTTCCTGCTACCATTCTCATGGAGGATGGAATTTTCATAATTTCCAACATGAAGGAATAGAATCCTATGATTTTTCATTCCTCCTAAAAATCTGAAAAGGTTTTATTTGGATTCATATAGGAATAATTACTTGTGAAACCAGTTTTGCATTGTCATATGACTTAAATCTTTTGTTGCAATTGCAAGCTTATACGGTATTTCCATTTTGAATGGGAATTACTAATCCATTAAGCATGAAGCAAGATTTTTGTGGTGATTTACAATAGAACAACATGCTAATGACTGCATTTTTTCTTTTTTTTATATGAAGAATGTACTGTGGACTTCGAGAATATGAATTACACCATAATCACAAGCCAGTGCAAGGGGCCCCAATATCGAAAAGATCTGTGCTGTGGAGCTTTCAAGGAATTTGCATGCCCATTGGTTGACCAAATAAATGACTTGGCAACCGATTGTGCACCCACCATGTTCAGCTACATCAATCTTTATGGAAAATACCCGCCTGGGCTGTTCGCAAACATGTGTGCTGAAGGAAAAGAGGGTCTTGATTGCAATAACGTTCCTCCACCCAACAACTCCACTGATACTCCTAGTGCTGCTCATACCCTCCAGGCTGCTTCACGTTCCTCCACATTCTTCATCATCATAACAACTGGATTCCTGGGGATGATGATGTTCCTATAATTTTTTCTCAACTTTATGTATGATGATGTTTCATATTCAGTGTGCTCTTTCCTTATTCTTTGGTTGTCGCGGGTTCTACAAACATCAAAGCCTTTATTATTTGTTCACTTTAACACTACTTATGTTTGTGCAAATCATACAGGATCGTTATGATGCTTTCTATAGAACAGAGCAGGGGTTTTTGTTTCTTTCGGATCGTGGAAAATGTTAAATACAAACTTCTACTTATGTTGAGATGGTTTTGTTGTTTATGGCATGCCAATGTATTAGTTCATCGCTTTGTCTTTAACATGTCGATCTCTATTTGTCTTGTTCCCCAATTTGCTTTCATTTTTTTTTTTTTCGCTTCAAAGACCATTTTGCTTCTAAAATTGCCTAAATCAATATAAAAAAATGAAAGGAAAGGAAGGTGCAAAGGAAATTCGAGTTTGGCTATTGAATTGTATAGATGATTAATTTATTTATACCAATTACGTTTATTATATGTAACAAATGATAGCTATACATTTATTCTTGGTAATATACAGGCTAGAATAAAATAATGTTATACAGATAAAATAGCTTTAGAAAGGAAATTAGCAATTTTTGAGACACACACACACACATACATATATGCCATAGAATGGATATATATCGTTGTTGTATATCAAAATAAAATGCTATTTGGTATTTGAAAAATAAATAAAAATAAACATAACAAATGTAATAAAGCGTAAATATAACTTGTCTGGTAATACGCTCACTTGGACATGAGCAAAAACTAGTAGTAATTAACAAAATGAAAAATAAGTTGAAAAGTGCATTTAAAATAGGATAAATATCATATTTTGTACTTAAATTTTTCTAATTATATAATTAATCACTAAAGTTTAAAAGTATCAATTTACTACCATCAAATTTTTCGAATTCATTTATAGTATCCAGATGAGATAGTTAATTACAAAAATAACTAATTATAAAAATGAGTAAAATTTAATTACTAAATTCAAATAGCTAATTATATAAATCAATAAAGTTCAAATACCAATATCACAATTACCTTAAAAAATATTACCAACCGACGAAATGAGCTGGCCACTAAATCGCCTAAATAAATATTAAAAATAATGAAACGGAAGAGAGGTGGAAAGGAAATTCGAGTTTGGGTATTGAATGGAGTATAAGATTTATTTATGCTGGTAACTCATATGTAACAGATCATAGCTATACTTGTGAATTAGTCAATTATCACAATATACATGCTAGACTAAACTAATCATCAAAAGGATTATTCTTCTTTAACTTAAGAATATACGTATAAAATTGATTGAAAAGGGAAATTAGCAAATTTTATGACATATATCAACACATATGCCATAGCATGAATGTATGTGTGCTGTATATCAAAATGAAATGATATTTGGTATTTGAAAAATAAATAAAAATAAACATAACAGTTGTAATAAATTGTAAATATTAACTTGTGGTAACACGCTCGCTTGGACAAAAACAAAAACTAGTAGTAATTAACAAAATAGACAAACAAAAAAGTAAAATAAGTTGAAAAGCACATTAAAAATAGGGTCCTTACACTTAGACATTATCACGAGTCAACTCTAAACCAAAAACTATCTCCACCCACCACAGGCAATTCTAGAATTTGGAAGCAGGACCTAGGAAGGTATGTTTGAACCAATCGAAAACCCATTAGTTTTTATGGGTTTAACTGGTCCAAACTCCCAAAACTTTCTAACCTTGTAATTTGGGACCCGTCGATTTAAGAAACGACTCTAGAACTAATTGAACCGGCTATTTAAGTGGTTCTACGTTGTAAAAGTAAAAATTAAAAAAAATGGAAATAAACATACTAAAAATTTATTTCTTATTGATAACATTCAATGTATTATTATTAACAATACAAGTAATAAACATATTTGAAATCATGTGTTATTAAGTTTATATAGACTTATTTGTCTCTTCAATCATTTGCAGTCCTATATTACTAACATTATAAATAAATATACAATTATAAAGCTTTTTTTAATTAAAGGTTCAACATTATTTCAAGTTAAAAGTTTGTTTTACATTTATTTTTACAAACAATTCTCAAGAACCAAGAACCGAACTGGCTTCCACAGTTCCGATTTCAGTATCTCCATTTTGGAACCAGTACCCAGCGCTTCCAATTCAATTTCTGAATTAAAATAGATTGTGACAACCTCTAGCTAAACTTTACTAATTTGTGCAATCAACTACTTGAAGTTTAGAAAACTCAATTTACTACCATCAAATTTTTCAAGTTCATTTATAATTCATAGATGAGGTGGTTAAATATAAAAAATAGGTAAAGTTAACATAGCTAATTATAAAAATGACTAAAGTTTAAGTACCAAATTGATACTTTTCAATTTCAGGTAACTAATTGCACAAATCGACAACTTTAAGGTCCCAAATGTGACAATTATCCTTAACAACATTACCCACCGAAGAAACTAACTAGCCACTATGGATATTAAGTGGGCCAACTTCAACGTACACATAAATCTTGAACAGGATCCTCCATTAAAGTATTCCTAATGTACACAAGATATTGAGCAAGTCGATTAAAAGTATTTCATTAAATGAGCATTGAAGTAATAACAAATGAAATGTTTATATAAAACCAGTTTATTACAGTAGTAGATAGTTTACAAATTAATAAAAGTAAGTTGAGCTAGTAAGTGTAGAGGACCCTTTCGATGATTAGGCTTTTTCTTGAACAGATTGATTAGGCTAGTGACAAAGTTTAAGAAACTGGACCAATCATGGATGTGTTAGAGAGAATTGACTTGGTAGACTCGGAATAGAGTACGTTGCACTAATTTTTTTCCACTCTTGGCCTTACTTTATTGTCTCCCGTGCAAAATAGCATACTCGAAAAAGGTCTATTAGGTAAATAAAGTTATAGCGAAGTATCACCTCTTGTAGATTTTTCTTTGTCTTTAAATTTCTTTGTACAATACATTTAATAAATTGAAAAATGAAAACATAAAGAAGTTTACATGTTAATTTTTTTTTCTTTTGGCAAATGACCTTAAAAGAAGGACATAATCCCATTACTAAGAATACCAAAAAGTGAGATTCTTAGTATAAAAGCCTAATTGAGAACCTTTCAAGGGAATGCTCATGGTATGATTACGAAAGAAAAGTGTTGCACCCTAAATACGGTTTAAAGCATCAATAGTTCAACTACGTATAATACTTAAGCATTATACGCAAAGACTATAATTAACTAAGTGAGTTTCTAACCAATTTAAAATTAAGAAATCCTTACTTGAGTTTTGTAAGTAACAGTATTCAATAAAATTATATAACTAAATCATTAGAAATAATTTCTCATTAATACATTAGAAACCTCACAATACGAATATTAAAAACTTGGATAAAATGACAAAACAATATCCAACAAATCTAAATATCTAGTTCACTCGGTCTCTCACCAACATTCAACCAATATGCACTTATCCAAAGCATCCAAATCAAATCATCTTTATAACCTTAAAAAGAAGAAATGATCTAAAGTTCATTACAAGTACGTGCGATATGATCACATGCACTATTGTAGTGAAAATGTAACAGCTAACAGTTTAAATCTTCAATATAGGTGTAGCAAAACAATAGTGGGACACTCACACCCTGTCAACATGCTATATAAGGGTGTGTAAAAAAATTGATGAAAGTGAAACCGGAAAATCAATCCAAAAAATATGGCTAACCGATCCTTTAGTTTTGATTAGAATTACAGGTTTTATTTTTTCTGGTTTTCAATTTCGGTTTCGGTTTATAACCATAAAAAACTGACAGTTAACAGTTAACCGTTTCAAAATTTATAAATATATTATATATAATTTATATATACATATAATTATTTAAAATATATATATATATACATATGATTTACATATGTTAATATTCCCTGGATTTTGATGAAAGTACTATGGTCTTATATTTGAAAGGAGATAATGTAGTAATTGTTTTGGTTTGATTTTATTGATGATAATACATCCAATAGCTAGTTTTTCCCCTTTTCCTTAATTTGATTTTCCTTTTTTTAACTCCTTTATTATATATAATAAATTAAAGAAAAACTCTATGATAAAGGCTTAAAATAAGATTCGTTGAAGTTATCAATTTGTTTTGTTGAAACCATTAAGTTAAATAGTTAAAAACCGAAAACTAAAAAAATTAACCGAACATAAAACAGTTAGCCATTAAGGCAATTAACCGTTTATAATGAACCGGTTAAAAATTAGGATATTAAAAAAATTGATAATTACAGTTAGGTTCAAAGAGTATTAATCATCTCTATAGTGTGTTTTCTACTTATAAAAACCCTGTCTAATTATATCTTTTCATGTTAACGATATAAATAAACTAAACACACATAATACAGGTGAAATAAGAAATAATCGAAGGCTATTGGTCGAGCTCTAATTAATCAACTAGTGCCAACGTTTGTGAGTTTTTCTTTTACCCTCATTTTTCATATTACAAAAGTTTACTGGGATAATTAATGCAAGTGGTTAAATTTTTAGACAAATTCTTGGGTTCCTAGTATTAAAGGTCATAGGCTAGTTGTATTGGAGAAAGGTTTTTTTTTTATACTAACACGTTACGTGTCATAATGAGTGATGTATAAGTATTAACAAAATTTTGACATGTGAATAGGTATTATTGTACTAGGAATTGTATAATAGTTAGTTTCTTCGTCATTTCTATTATGATTAATGTTACAACTGGTATATGAACATTTGCAAAATATGCAATTAGGTTCATAAACTTTTAAATTGATTAATCTGGGACCTAAACTTGAAATTAATCAATTTAGTACCAAAAAGAACTTTTTGTACATCTACCAGTACTTTCGTCAAGTTCTTTTAGATATTAAATTGATCCATTTTAAAGTTTTTTAGGTATCAAATTGATCAATTTTAAAATTAAAGCACTAAATTAATCATTTTCAAAGTTTATATACCTAATAGCATATTTTGCCAAAGTTCAGATACTATTTGTGACATTAACTCTTTCAATTATAAAAAGGAACATGCACAATAAAAATTATTAAGCTGAATCAAGAGTTTACACTATTGTTATTGTGTGTAATAAATATTATGAACTATGTGCTAAATATTTATTTCACAAATTATTTTTAGATTTACAATAAAAAAAAGGCTCGATTTATAAAATTGATTAAAGGAAAATTTTTTGTTTTCCCTACAATTATTTTCACTTTTATTGTATGTTTAAGAAGGTGAAAGGAATTATGAAAGAAATGAATAAAAGAGAGAAAGAATGAAAGAAAAATAAAACATACAAATTTTCTTATTTGAATAAAGAAAATATTAAAAAGGAATAAAATTTAAAGAGTAGTTTTTTTTTTTAATTTTGTTAAAATATTCCCTCTAAATATGTTAAAAATTATAAAACTTTACTTTTTTTGTCATCCTAACTCTTTTTCCGCATTACATAAGCTAAAACATGATCAATGTTAGTATTATGATTTAATTAAAAAATAATAAATATAAGTTTCTATGGATTAATAATAAATGCATGTAATTTATTTTGAAAAAGAAAAAAGAAAACTTTTGCTAAAAAAATTTGGGGAAAATAGCTAACAGCAAATATATACAGTGATAGCGCATGTAATAAAATTCCTGGACATACTGTATGACCTCATCTAACCATGAACGAAACGGAAAATATCATAACGTTAACATTAGAAAACTGTTTCTGTCAGCCAAGCAAACATCTCTCTTTCTCCTTACGAAATCCAAAATTAGAAATCACATGGAATCCTGTTGAAAACAAGAACCTTCGGAAAAAAAAGGACCCGATTTTTTTTTTTTTTGGGTGATGTTCTCGGAGATCGAAGAGTTCCTAGTAACATATCGATCTTCAAACAATATCTTGTAATCTCCGAAAAAAACCAAAAGCAGCAATGGCTTTGCATTTGTTCTCCTTTGGTTGCATGCTGTTACTTGTTTTCGTAGGCGTTGCCTCTGCTTCTCCTTATCTTTCTAGTAATGATTTTTCTTTTACATTTATCCATAACCTTTTTTATTGATAATGTTTCGTTTATTGTCATCTTTTATTTCATATCAATCAAGTGGGTATTGGTTAAAAAAAAAATTCTCAATTGGGTGTTGAATTTTGTTCATGTAGATGGGATATTTGATTCTCATGGAGCAACTGGTCGTGCCCTTCTTCAGGCCAAGAAGAGTAATGCTTCTCTCTCTTAATTGCACCATTGTTTATTCTTTCCCCTTCGAAGCTTGTTTGAGGCTATTTCCTAGTTTGGAGAATAAAATTCAAAATTTAATGTTAATAATGTTTATCTTATGTTTTGATTACATCCTTTTTCGGATTGTGCAAATGTATAAATGCAATCATTTGCTTTGATCATATAGTTATCCTTATTGTCTTCTTGCTACCATTCTCATGGAGGATGGAATTTCCATAATTTCCAACACGAAGGAACAGAAACCTATGGTTTTTCATCCCTCCTAAGAATCTTAAAAGGTTTTATTTGGATTCATATAGGAATAATTGCTTGTGAAACCAGTTTCGCATTGTCATATGACTTAAATCTTTTGTCATAATTGGAAGCTTATACGATATTTTCATTTTGAATGGGAATTACTAGCATGAAGCAAGATTTTTGTGGTGATTTACAATAGAACAACATGCTAATGACTGCATTTTTTCTTTTTCTTTTCTTTTTTTTCTTTTTTTTATATGAAGAATGTACTGTGGACTTCGAGAATATGAATTACACCATAATCACAAGCCAGTGCAAGGGGCCCCAATATCGAAAAGATCTGTGCTGTGGAGCTTTCAAGGAATTTGCATGCCCATTGGTTGACCAAATAAATGACTTGGCAACCGATTGTGCATCCACCATGTTCAGCTACATCAATCTTTATGGAAAATACCCGCCTGGGCTGTTTGCAAACATGTGTGCTGAAGGAAAAGAGGGTCTTGATTGCAATAACGTTCCTCCACCCAACAACTCCACTGCTTCTCCTAGTGCTGCTCATACCCTCCAGGCTGCTTCACGTTCCTCCACATTCTTCATCATCATAACAACTGGATTCCTGGGGATGATGATGTTCCTATAATTTTTTCTCAACTTTATGTATGATGATGTTTCATATTCAGTGTGCTCTTTCCTTCGTCTCTGGTTGTCGCGGGTTCTACAAACATCAAAGCCTATATTATTTGTTCGCTTTAACACTACTTATGTTTGTGCAAATCATACAGAATCGTTATGATGCTTTCTATAGAATAGAGTAGAGGGTTTTTTGTTTCTTTCGGATCGTGTAAAATGTTAAATACAAACTTTTACTTACGTTGAGATGGCTTTGTTGTTTATGGCATGCCAATGTATTAGTTCATCGCTTTGTCTTTAACATGTCGATCTCTATTTGTCTTGTTCCCCATTTTGCTTTCATTTTTTTTTTTTTTTTTTTTTTTGCTTCAAAGGCCATTTTGCTTCTAAAATTGCCTAAATCAATATAAAAAGAATGAAAGGAAAGGAAGGTGCAAAGGAAATTCGAGTTTGGCTATTGAATTGTATATATGATTAATTTATTTATACCGATAACGTTTATTATATGTAACAATTCATAGCTATACATTTATTCTTCGTAATATACTGGCCAGAATAAAACAATGTTATACAGATAAAATAGCTTTGGATAGGAAATTAGCAATTTTTGAGACACACACACACACACACATACATATATGCCATAGAATGGATATATATCGTTGTTGTATGTCAAAATAAAATGCTATTTGGTATTTGAAAAATAAATAAAAATAAACATAACAAATGTAATAAAGCGTAAATATAACTTGTCTGGTAATACGCTCACTTGGACATAAGCAAAAACTAGTCGTAATTAACAAAATGAAAAATAAGTTGAAAAGTGCATTTAATATAGGATAAATATCATATTTCGTACTTGAACTTTCCTAATTGTATAATTAATCACTTAAGTTTAAAAGTCTCAATTTACTACCATCAAATTTTTCGAATTCATTTATAGGATCCAGATGAGATAGTTAATTACAAAAATAACTAACTATAAAAATGAGTAAAGCTTAATTACTAAATTGATACTTTTCAACATCAAGTAGCTAATTGTATAAATCAATAAAGTTCAAGTACCAATATCACAATTACCTTAAAAAATATTACCCACCGACCAAACTAGGTGGCCACTAAATTGCCTAAATAAATATTAAAAAGAATGAAACGGAAGGGAGGTGGAAAGGAAATTCGAGTTTGGGTATTGAATGGAATATATGATTTATTTATGCTGGTAACTCATATGTAACAGATCATAGCTGTACTTGTGAATTAGTCGATCATTACAATATACAGGCTAGACTAAACTAATCATCAAAAGGATTATTCTTCTTTAATTTAAGAATATACGTACAAAATAGATTTAAAAAGGAAATTAGCAAATTTTATGACATATATACACACACATATGCCATAGCATGAATGTATGTGTGCTCTATATCAAAATGAAATGATATTTGGTATTTATTTGAAAAATAAATAAAAATAAACATAACAGTTGTAATAAATTGTATATATTAACTTGTGGTAACACGCTCGCTTGGACAAAAACAAAAACTAGTAGTAATTAACAAAATGGACAAACAAAAAAGTAAAATAAGTTGAAAAGCACATTAAAAATAGGGTCCTTAAACAATTTACATATACATATAATTATTTTAAATATATATATATATACATATGATTTACATATGTTAATATTCCCTTGATTTTGATTAAAGTACCATGGTCTTATATTTGATAGGAGATAATGTAGTAATTGATTTGGTTTGATTTTATTGATGATAATGCATCCAACAACTTGTTTTTTCCTTTTTCCTTAATTTGATTTTCCTTTTTTTAACTCTTTGATTGTATATAATAAATTAAGGAAAAACTCTATGATAAAGGCTTAAAAATAAAATTTGTCGAAGTTATCAATTTGTTTTGTTGAAACCATTAAGTTAAATCGTTAAAAACCGAAAACTGAAAAAATTAATCGAACAAAACAGTTAGCCATTAAAGCAGTTAACCATTTATAATGAATCGGTAAAAATCAAGATATTAAAAAAATTGATAATTACAGTTAGGTTCAAAGAGTATTCATCTCTATAATGTGTTTTCTACTTATAAAAACCCTATCTAATTATATCTATTCATGTTAACAATATAAATAAACTAAACACACATAATACAGGTGAAATAAGAAATAATCGAAGGCCATTGATCGAGCTCTAATTAGTCAACTAGTGCCAATGTTTGATCACTCTGGGAGCCCCATTCAATTGTCACTTTTGGGTAATCCCTTGCAGGAGCTTGCACAATGCTTGAGTCAACCAGCTTACTCTTAATAAGTCACTGATCAAATATTTAAGATCCCAAATGCCACAAACAAGGAATCACCACTTTCGACATATCAAAATAAACAAAGAGCTTAAGTGATGATTTAAAATAAACCAAAGTCTTGGTATTTTTTGTTCATTATTTTTGTTTAGAAAAATTTAAAAATAAGATGTTAGGTTTAGTTTGATTTGTGATATATTTCCATAAAGAGAAGGCCAAATTAGATCAAATTGAATAAGTTGCATGGATTATTCATATTTTTATGTAACATTTATATGATACTTTATATATATATATATATATATATTGTACAACTTTCCAAAATCAAGGGCATTACAATTTGAAATTATTTTCTATTTAGGACCCTTTTAATATTAATTACTAAAATAAGATTTAATTAAAATTAAATATCAAAATACAGTATAAAAATCGCAACTTTAAAATGGGATATATACATATCATGCCTATGGTACTTTTTCAACTCCTGATTTTCAAGTTGCAATAATAAGATTAAAAAATGTAGATTTTTAAAAACAGTTATCTGACCAAATCTCCTTGAGTAGCTTTAGGTGTTGTGCATTTATCATTGATTTCTTTTTTTTAGTGGCTATATTATTGATTTCTTCTACTTGGAAAAAGGAACTAGCTCTCTCATCACATCATATTTATGACAGATGCATTTCGCTTCACGTAACCTCTAGCGGAAATGTAAAATTTTTATTAGATCGGAAACAAATCACAATTAAAACATACGATACATGTAAATTCATCGACGTTGCATTTTCTTAGTGCATTTTGCATAAATCCCATCTATAAGATGCAATTTTGTGATGGATTTTAATAATAATTTTCATACAATCTATATTTTAATTAATTTTTTATAAATGTTGTAAACATGTGCTACACTCCTTACAATTTGTTATGCACTTAGAAACCGTTTGTTTTCTGGAAAAGTATTTGTTAATAAAAATTATTTTTTCTTGAAAAATTTTTCAACAAAGTAATATATTTTTGAATATTTGGCTAATTTTATAAAAATACTTTTCCTTTATTTACACTTTCAAGGTAACTCATATATTTTAAGGATAAAAAATAAAAAAAATCACATATATTATAATAAGAAATAAATCTACGCAAAAGAAAAATATTTAAAAATTTAACAATAAATATTTTTGGATAGTAATAATTTGTAGATGGACTCGTAAATTAGTGAAAAAATAACACATTTATATTCCGTAAGTATTTTCCGAAAAAAATAAATATAAAAAGTCTATATTTTCCAAAATAAGGAAAAATGTATTCCATTAGTTAACCTATTTTTTCTTAAACAAACATGAAAAAATGAAAGTCATTTTTTTGAAAAATATTTTCACTGAAACAAAGGGGCCTAATACTCAGCGGAAGTGTGAAAAAGCTTAAAACAATTAAAAATCCACAAACTATAAATACTTTACTATTTACTTTAAAAACTCATGTATTATTTAACTCTCAATAATTTACATCTCCACAACTTTCAAATAATTAAAAACTGAGCTAAAGTATTCACATAATAACCTATTTTACGCACTATCTTGCATCATTGATTTCAACATCTAATCCCTAGTGTAAGGTTATGAATCTCATGATTACAATATGTAAACTCGTCTGGTTCTCGAGGGAACAAAAAAAAAAAAAAATGAAATTGAGAAATTCATTGAATAAGTTCTATTTTTCTCAATAAATTGATTTTTATCTTTTCTTTTTTTTGTTCACTACTTTTTTCTATATGTATATATATGCCAAAAATAAAAAAGTACTTACAAAAACGAAACCGGAAAAAATCGAAACTAAGAATTGTAATATTTGACAAAGAGGAATGAGATTCAAAACCATTATCATATTATGTCGACAAAATCAAATGCACAAAACCAAGACAATCTTGAATCCGTTCTCTCAATCCAAGAAAAAGATATCGAAGAAGATTATGCGGGCCAAGATTGGGATATAAGAAAACGTCGAAAAGAGGTCAAAGCCTCGTACCTAACTGCAGACATAAATGCGCACACACATGCACGATTGCAAGCACGCGCATATGCACAGAGGCCAAATTTGGATTCCCGTTTTTTATCTGTGGTTGTATTTTTTTAAAATAATATGTAAATATATCCGATTTGCATCTAAATTTTATCTATATTTGTTTTATTTGATCTTTTGATGAAAACTGTCAATTTTTTTTTATTCTATATCTATTTCTTGATAAATAATTTGTTAGCAAAAAGTTTGAAAAAGTGTCTGTATCTGCAGGAAAAAAGCCAAAACAAACAGACCCAAGTTGATGGGGGCGAGGGAGTAGCTATTATTTTTTCCTAAGTAAAAGGAATAGTGGCTCCAAGTCTAGCAGTAGTAAACGAATACATATCTATAGTATAAAATCCAAATGACACAATTTGATGTCTTTAGTATTAATGTTTGAATTTTTAATATTATAGATGATAAGAATTAAATAATTTCCCCTTCTCAAAATCAACCTCATCGATCCCGTAAAAATAGGTGTTGCAATTTGTATCCACATCTTTATTACTACCGACAAGAATCATTTTCCAACATAACAACTAAGAGGTATTGTTTTTTATTAAGAGAAGTTTATGAATATAAGAATTCAATCGGATAATAATTTGTTTTGTCTAATTAATATTATTAAGCACATATATAAATATAACGAGGTGCAACATTTGCTAGTATATGTATACATGTAAGATTGGACCATATTCTCTTACATCATATATGATTGCAAAGATATTGTGTTATTGAATAATAATTACAGTATAATTCAATTAGTGAAATTTCCAACACAAGCTTTGAGAAGGAGAGGGGAAAAAATAGTAAAAGGTAGAGCGCTTGATATTCTTTAGAAGTAGTTATATGGATTTTGTGTTTGAATAATAATAATGTTATAAAGACTATAAAAATTAAAATGGTGTTTGTTACTTTAATTATATGGATATAATAATCCTATTGGGTATTTTCTATTACCATGATGTAGTGACACCTAATTATAGATGAATGTTAAATTTGATATATGAATTTTGTATAAAAATTTAATTTAATAACTGAACTTTCTTGTCAGAAAACAAAATAAATTGTATTAATGAGGTTGTAGAAATAATCATGAAAATTTTGATTGATTATTAAATTAACCTCTTTAAAGTTTTAGATACCTATTGAATTTTTGTATAAATTCATGCACTAAATTTTACATTTTCCCCTTATTTTTGCATCAACCTACTTGATTTGATACACATAAACTGTAAAATGAATGCAGAGCTTTAGGAACTCTATGGAGTCTACATTATTATCAAATTTTGCGATTTCAAAAACTTGAAATCAGCATATAATTAAAATATAGCTGTCAACTCAATTAAACTACATCATGACTTTAATGATAAGGTTGCTAATGTTGTTACAAGTAGAGCAGCTGACCAAATTTGAAGCAACGTAGGGGACTGTTTTTCACGTGGAAGCAAACTCTATTGCTGATTGACTAGTTAGCAAGATTAAGTGAGAAGATGATGGGGCAGGAGATTGGTTTTGTATCTTAGGTTAAATGCCTAATTGAATGTAAAGTTCTGCTACTATATTATAACTACAATATCACAAGTTCACTTACCCATAAAAATGAATTATTACATCGCAAAAGAAGCTTAGGGAAAGTGTCCGACAACATAGTAACAAATATCCTTATAAAAGCACAGGAGTCATTAACACTACAATGTGCTCCATTCTTTGCAGCTACTGAGATCAAATTTTTGCCATGTTCAACTCAAGACAGAAACTCAGCATTGGTCTTAGATACTCGGCCGCAGATTGAGGCGAGAAGCTAGCTTTTGTCCCAGAGATTTGTCAGCCTGCAACCATATTTCAACAATATTGTGCATGTGTCGGTAGGATCACTAATTAATTCACTCAATGATCTTCGAATAAACGATATGACAATGAGGAGAGTTGCCCCTCTTGTGTTTGGTGCTAATATTCATTCGGCTAAGCCTACTAAGACTTTTGGTATTGCATGATGAAGAGACTCACCTGAGACCAGTATGAAATCCATATGCTACGAATCTCATGGATGACTCTTGGATCAGACAAAGCATCAACCCATCGGCAGATGAAGCGCTCTTGCCTGGAAAGGTGTAAAGAGACAGAAGTTTAGAGATAATTATAGATCATGGTTTTTAAAAGCACTGGACAAGCATTTACCTATCAGGTGCCCAAGAGCGGTATCTCTCGCCCGGTTGCTTGAAGTTGTTCTCCTTTGGAATTACAACCTACATCAAGAAAAGTTATGTTAATCCACATCTAACATTTACATTTGGCATGCTGGGATGAGCAAGAAGTGAGTGTACTTGATTTAGAGATTAAAATGAAATCCTAGTTCCTAGTACCAATGCCACCAAGCAATAAGTGCTAAATGGCTGGTGGCTACCAAATTCACCAGTAAAGAAAGGTGTAGATATATACCCTGTCGCGCTTTCCAGTTATGATGGCAGAAGGGATCGGATATCGTTCAGCATGACGGACTGGATCATACCTTGAAGGGAAGTAGTTGACCTGCAGCAGAAATGAAATATGTGATTCTACAGGGCAAGTGGTATAAAATATTTATCCTTCTCTAATCATCAAAACCTTTGATAGAGGGATAATATGATTCAGATGCATAACTTTCTTTTTGAAGATGGTTTTGTTTTCTACTGTAACCAAGCTCTTACTTAAAATGCTTTGACAAAAATCTAGTAATGTAACGGTAGAAGCAGAAAGACCAGTAATTGATTACCTCTTCATCTCTATGCATGAAATTCATAAAACCCTCATGATGATTGTTGTGATGAGCATTCTTTGGAGCATTAGGTGGGAGCAGCAAGTAGTTTGGTCCAAGACGGTGCCTTTGGGTATCAGAGTAAGAGAAGATTCGGGTTTGGAGTAGCTTATCGTCAGAATAGTAGATTCCGGGAACTATAATAGAAGGGCAAAACGCAAGTTGTTCATTCTCAGCAAAGAAGTTATCGATGTTCCTATTAAGAACCAAGCGGCCGACTGGCTGCAATGGCAAGATATCTTCAGGCCAAGTCTTTGTTACATCAAGAGGATCAAAGTCAAACGTGTCTTCATGGTCAGGATCAATTGTTTGAATATATAGTTTCCATTCTGGAAAGTTTCCTGCTGCAATGGAATCATGAAGATCCTGAGTTGCATGACTGTGGTTTGTTCCTCCAACCTTAACAGCCTCTTCTTCCAACAAAGACTTGACTCCACAAGTTGGCTTCCAGTGAAATTTCACATAATGTGCCTTTCCAGCCTTGTTGATTAGAGTATAAGTGTTAACCCCAGAGCCTTCCATATGCCTGTAGTCTTGTGGAATACCAATATCATCAAATAGGAAAGTAAACATGTGCAAGCTCTCTGGATGGTGGGAGAAGAAGTCAACAATCCTCCAGTTCTCCTGGATGTGGGATTTCGGGTTTGGTTTAAGTGCATGGACCATATCAGGAAATTTCATCCCATCGCGAATAAAGAAGACTGGAAAGTTGTTTCCCACCAAATCAAAATTACCCTGCAATTAGCATTAAAAAAAAAAAGGATTGTCACTTGTTAAGACAGCCTTTGCAAATTCTCCTAAAACAACCTATTTTTTTTATCATTCCATTTGTAATGACGACAAGAGCACCATTCAATACATGTGCCAACGAAGGAACAAATGTGGTTTATGAAACAAAATGACTTAAGCAATATTTGCTCAGTCACAATAAAAATCCAAGAAAATTCAGTTGGGGGATTAATTCCAGGATTTTAGCAATCAAATCCTTAATAAACCAACAGCAAAACATGATTATAGTAACATATGAAGTTGTTGCTATTAACAACATTCATAATAATGGTTTGTGACTAGGCAACTAATAAGCATAATTCGTGGGTTTTAACCACAAACTATAGTTAATTAAGTAATAACTTTGGAACTATAATCTTGGGATATTTCTCTCACCTCTCTGGTGTAGAACTTCACTGCGAAACCTCTAGGGTCCCTCAATGTTTCAGGGCTTCCCCTCTCATGGATAACAGTTGAGAAACGCACAATAACCGGTGTTTGAGCTCCGGGTGCACGAAGGAAATCAGCACAAGTAAGGTGAGTGATGTCATGAGTAACCTCGAAAAATCCCTTTGCACTGGCTCCCCTGGCATGAACAACACGCTCTGGAATCCTCTCCCTGTCAAAATTAGCAAGCTTCTCCACAACATGGTAGTCCTCAAGGAGAATAGGACCTGTCAAATATTAATCAACAAGTTGATACTAGATATAAGCTACTATCATAACGAAAGGTTTATCATGTATACCTTAACTTCATTTTCATTGTACCATTAGTCCATCATCTACTATTAGAAAAAATAAGTACAATAAGTGGGATGTTGATTATTTTTTTGATGCGACAATAATCAGATATTAATTTAAGTCATCGACGGGATCAATTTCATAAAATCAATGATGGGACCCATTTGTTTCATGGACAAGAGCACGTGCTGGTGGGGAGATGAGGATGGCAACAATCATGGGAAATGTTCGTCAAGATCAAGGAAAATGATTTCCATTATTAAAGAGTAAATTATTCTTTCTATTGTTCATTGGACATTGATAGTTTCCATGGTTGCTAATAAAGGATTTTATTGGAAGCTGGTTGTTATAATTACTTTTAGCCATAATTTATAAATAAAAAAAAAAACCATAATATGTGCAACTTTTTGACCATGTTACCATAAGAAATCATAAGACTTAAGCTTTGACTGTAACAAAAGTCAATAATAATTATGAAAAAATTTACATGCTATTTTATTCGCCTAACCAAAGATTTGTCTAACTGGTAATAAAAAAGGGTCTAAAAACTCTTAACGACAGCCAAGGCATAAGTTTTGCAAGACGACGGGTTGCTTTGTTTGCATAAATTTATAGGGTTAAACCGAATAAAAACTTTAATCCTTTATTTGCTTGTTGTCATGAGTTCTAATACTGAACTAGCCATAAAAGTCCGGATAAATTTGAAGAAAAATAAAATCATGTAGAAGATAGGGCAAATTCTCTTTTCATTGGACAACACAAATCTTTTATAATATTTTTGTATTATATTTGCATATACCGGATAATAGACAACACAAAAATCATGGTTTAGTATTGCACATACCAAACACGATACTAATACATTGTGTTGTCTAATTTCTTTTGTTCTATTAAGTTCTTATTTTAAAAAATAAATAAATAAGAGCTGCTTAAAACTACTATATTAACCATATTCTGTGTAAACAAGAGAGGAAAAGGATTATATAATGTGTGCATAAGATATATATATATATATATATATCATATGACATGTACCTCTAGTTCCGACAGTCAAGGATGAGTTGTTGTTGTAAACAGGAGCACCAGCGTTTGTAGTCCAGAAGGGAGAGTTAAAAGCACTGGATGGACGAAACTGCATCACCATTCATCAAAAAAAAAAAACATGTAACGGTTGTGAGACCAACATACACGAACAATATATTAGCTAGCTAGCCAGCAACTATGTTGTAATCCCACATAGCTAGCTCACTAGCAAAAATCTTGAAAAAAGAGGCGGATAGAAGGGGGATGAAGAGTCTTAGAATGGTATGTTGCATGTACCTTGTATGGATCCATGGTGCAAGAAGCTTAGCCGTTTGAAGAAGAGGAAGAGGGAGGGAAGCAGAAAGCAAAGCGATGTTTGAACTTGAGTGTTATAATATAATTTATTATTTGGAAGTGATTTATATATATTGAGTAGAGTTTGTGGTGAGGGACAGTCTGGGCCATCCAATTTTTGGGTTGTTTTTATGGACACGTCATTATTATTTCCAGTCTTTTAAGTCTTAACCTCTATAATTCTCTCTTCTCACTGCCACTCGTAACATTGCGATCCGGAGGAATAAGAAAACGATGTTTCTTATGCCCCTTTTCGCTTTTCCAAGTTATGTTTCCAATATATGATGATTAACAGGTATCAAATTATAAATGTATTACGTTGGACTTGCATGCGTGTACTAAAGTAATCGATTAGATCGGAAAAATCTTTATATGTAATGTTTGGCTTTCAGTATTGGAATCTTTAATTACGTTTTCGTGTCTTTATAAATTAAACAAAACAATTAGTTAGCAAGTTGAGATTCCAATTTACATAGAAATAGTGTAAAGAGAAAATAGATGTTATTAGAAATGCATATTGTGGATAGAGAATATCTCTTCTATTATAATTTTATTAACGGTATATCATATATGTAAAGTTTGTTTTTTTTTTTTTTTTCCCATAGCATAAAAATTTATTTTAGTACTTAAAATTTTAAATAGTTAATTTAATATCCACTCAAACCTTTTGTGATTACTTTTATAACATTCTTAATACCATTTACCATTTACAAACGTAAAATATATAGTATATCATTAAATTTTTATTATATCTCTAACATCACATGATACTGAGAGACTACTTCTTTCTATCTGAAATAGAGCAAACAATGTTAGTGAAGCTATAAAAATAACCATAAAAATTTTGATTAGGTATTAAATTGACTATATTTTAGGTAATAAATTGGATTTTTATATAAAACTGAGATACCAAATTTAACATTTTCTCTTTTATTAAATGTTAGTAATGTAATATAAAAACTACAACAGCGTCCATTTTTTTATATTTAATGTACATATAGATAGCATAAAATGGATTTTCCTATTCGGATGATTTCTAATAGTATTTATTTTCTCTATTATTAAAACATTTCACTCTCTATTTCCTTTCTATTTTTTTCAACTGTTATTCGTGCAATTATTAGTGTAATAAAAAACCAGCATTCTTCATCTTATTAAAAGACCCATTTTCATCAGACTTAAATTGCAAAAGCTCATTCTCTCTCTTTTAATTTTACCTAAAATATACTTGTTCTTCTTCCTGTAATTGTTGTTATTTACATATAATTCTAATATATATCTTCATTCCATTTGCCGTCGAACAAGGACAAAACACAATTAAATTCTTCAATTGGAAATTTTGTGAATACCATCTTCCAGAATATTATAAGTGATATATGCACGAAAGCTGTTTCTGAGGTGGGGAATATCCGAAAAAGAAATACTAAAATAATTGAGGACGAGAATTAATGTTTTCTTATCTTGGTAATTTGGTATTTTGCTGCATCAAAATGATAGCCACTGAAAAGTAGAGGCCAGTGCATGGGCCATTTGAGAAATGCCACGCGTATACCAAAAGCTTATGAACCAGAAAGAGCTTCGCGACCCCCTCGATCCTCCAAGAGTTGCTATGGATGGAAGACCTAGGACAGGCAACGGCAATTTGGCATGGCGCACAAGGATGCACGAACGAAACACGACTGTACATCATGAATGGAATGGTACATGTTGGTTAGCTAATCGAGTCCATTGAAGTAGGACGGTATTGGTTGTTTGTGTTAAGATAAATATATAATAAATATATTAAATAATATTAATATAATCATAATTAGATATGAATTTGAGTAATTAAATAATTTATATGATCAATCCAGTTAAAAAATATGATCATAAAATTTTCTCTTGTGATATTTTATAGTATCTTATTCAATTAGATAGTTCTTGATAAATATTAATGTTATTAAAAAAAGTCCAAATATAATTTTTCAAATCTAATCTTATAAGATAGATGGTATTCCCCTACTAAAACCTGCCAAATTATTGAACAATACAATAAATGAAAAACCATATTATATTTTTGCTAAGTTTTAAGTTCCACAAAAAACTAAATGATAATAAATACATGGACGAGTCATAGCAATATATATATATATATGTGTGTGTGTGTGAGTGAGACAAAAGGTACGGAATCATAAGACATCAATGTACCATTGATATAATATTGTACACATGAAATTCTAAATTTAAGCTGAAATGTGATAAATTATCTTAAATTGGGGTAAATGTGTGCTCATCATATGAACATATTAATGGGTTCGAAGCTATAAAAAATTTATCCAAAAATTTATTATAATAAAATATAATGAAAAGTTATAGATTTTCCCGTGATAATTATATTGTATTGTCACTAGAATAGAGGTTTTTTAACCATAATCAGAACCGCTTCTTCAGGTTTCGGAAAACATGGAACCAGAAATTTTTTTTTCAATAATTTTTTTCCGATAACCGGAGAACCGGTTCCAGTAATAGAGAATCTTTTCTTTTTTTTTTATTTTATTTTTAATAACAAATATGTTGTTCAAGCAACAAGTTAATTTTGTGTGTCAATCATGCCTTTCCATGACCTTCATATTACGGTAGACTGCCTTCTTTGCTTATAACCTCTGCTGGGATAACGTTTTGTTTTCATATATTTTATTTGTTTAAGTTTATGTAATAATATGTATGAACCTGTACCAGTTGGCGCATTCGTTTGGCATGCTAGTGGATTGACATATGGCGACGGTGAATGAACAATAAAGGGATTAGTTGAAAGTAATGTAGTTAATGAGTTATGTTCTTGTTTTCTTGGTTGAAGTGTGAGCATATTGTCCAATATTTAACTAACAAAGATGACACAAGCTTCAACGTCGTTTTTTCTTTTTCTTCTTCAAAGAATCGAGGTGAAACCATCGATTCCATTGGTTTTTAACTATGGAACCACCTAGTTTCAGAACCGGATGGTATGATTCGATTCTGTTATGGAACTACCGGTGGTGGTTTTAGTCCGGTTTTCGATTTTAAATAGAACCATATCTACATCTACACTGAATTTTAATTTGTAATGGCTTTAGATCCCACAAGATAAGTTTTAGTTTTAAAATTTATAAATAAACTATAAAATAGAGTCATATTAAACCTCATATCATAACTATTTTATATATATGTGCTTTATTAGTCACCTTAAATTGTCATGCTATTCACCATTGAATTTGTCCCATTTATTAAATGTGCCTGGTACCAATATGAATACATATTCCACATAATATCTACTTACTACTAAGTATTAGAAATTTTTTAAAGTTTTATATATTTTTGTTTCTTTAAATTATGATATCTGGACACAATTTAAAATTTGCTGCAGTTCGCCGAATGATAGCCCACCAATCAACTTTGCTTATTCCTCCAATTATTTAGCAATAGAATCCCTTGCATTTTGTATTTTTAGGTATTATGCAAAGTTGCGATTGCAAACAATAAAAGTTAAATTATTATGGGTTTCTGATAAATATCAATTTTACAGTAATGATACCGACTTATTTTAAGACTATTGTTATTTGTTACTAAATTTTCTAAGAATCAAGACATAACCTAATAAGTATAAAGTAGGTCGGCACAGTTTTGACCCAATCCAGAGTTGGAGCCGACCTGGACCCATGGATTTATCAAGTTTAGATCGCGGGCTAGGTCCAATTCTGCATCCAAATTGGTTTATAATTCAAGACCGATCCGTGCCCCATCTAAATGCAACTGATGAATACAATTTAATGGCATGGGATAAATTGAACAATGGGAGAATAAGTTCAACTAGGCAAATTGAGTACCATAGCTAAGAAAAAGGCAAAATAATAAGAATGCCAAATGGTAAACTATATCTTTTGGCTTGTTCTAGACCTTTTGAAATGTACCTACTGTATGATAATCTAAATTGGGGATATAATAATTAAATACTATAAAATTTCAAGTAATTTTGAACCTTGATTTATACTTAGCTAGCAATTAAGTTTAGATAGTTTGGTTAAGTTAGATAATTTGGTATAAATGAATTACTAAATGGGTTAAATTGAAATTGGAGAGTGCAATTATTTCAAATAACAACTCAATATATCAAATTGCTCAAATAACTTCCAATTTCCAATTCGAGCAAAATAATCCCAATCCCAAACCCCTGAACTTCTAAATTCAAGCTAAATATCAAATTTCCACTAATTAAACTTCTAAGCTAAATTACTAAACTCTAATTCAAATCTCTTTTATTAAATCCCAAAACCTCTAAATATAAACCAATCCCCTTAACTTGAAAGTATCCTTCACAAGAAGCCACTTATTCCGTCATTTTCATTTTATTTCCAAAAAATAATATAACCCCTAAAAGAAGGTTTTTGAGAGGACATCACATTTACTTCATTCTCATGTTGTTCTCCAAGTTGCCATCCAAAATATCAATTCTAATTTACCCAAAATCTACCATAAGTTTCAACTTCTTTTTACACACAAAAACAATATTAAGAAGCTCCAAACACTCATTTCATGCCTCTCTTAATTCACACAACAATTTGGTAAATCAATGCCTAATTCCTTCTACTATTCTTTCACATATTTCTTAACAATAATCTAATCTCTTTTCAATTAAATTCCTATGTGATTTTCAAGACAAAACCAAGGTTGAAGTTAGGGGAGGGGTTAGCATTAGAACCTTCTTCAACTTGCTTGTAGTAGTATTAGGAAGGAGATTAAGAGCTAGATTTACAAATTTCCTTGAATTCTAGTTGTTATTTTCAATATATGTGATGTTGAACTTATTAATTTGAGTTTAATACTTATATATATGTTATGAGATGATGTTATTTGCTTGAAAATATATTTTCATATTGATTTGATGAATTTTTACAATTTACTTAATAATTGTGTCATGTATACATGTAAATGTAGTTTATTTTAATAAATAATACTAGGAACATGATATAATCTTAGATCTAAAATTAGAATATTTCTTTATGATGTTTTTATAGAATATATTAACTGTCAAATAATATATGTATGAATATTCATGTTATATTAATCTAAATTGTTTATTTCTGTTGATTTTGGATGGGAATTTGCAAAATAAATAAGGACTTGTATTATATATGATCTTAGAGCAAATTTATAAATGTTCTAATTTATGAAATCATTCTAAAATTGATAAATTCTTATTTATGCAATTTAATTATGAATTTACCATTAATACTATGTTAATTTGCGTGATTTATGAAAATATATGTTGATAGTAGTAAATAATGTTGAAAATTTGGATTTAAACTTACAAATATGTGGATATATTTTCTAGAAAAACAAAAATATTTTTGATAGGTTTTAACAATTAAATTCGGATCTTAAATGCATTTTTCTAGAAAAATAAACTATCATATGTCTATGGTTATTAAAAATATTAAATAAATTTATTTTTTTCATATAAATTGATAGAAATAGTTAAAATAATATTTCTATATGTAAACTATAAATTTTGTGATTTTTGAAATTAATTTGCTATTTTTAATAATTAGTAACTTAAACAATGTTATTTGCCAATAAAATTTGATCCAATAAGCTAAACTAGATTTAAAATTTTAAAAATCTGATTTTAAGTATTTATAAACTGAACTTACAATTAAATTTGACAAATTATAATTTATTTAAATAACTAAATCATGAATGTTAATTAATAATTGCTAACTAAGTGTATCTTAGGGTAAATTATACAGTTTTCAACAAATTGGACAAATTGGATTTTAATAGTAAACCTTTGGTACATTAGCTTGATTCTAATCTAATGAGCCTATTTAAATCTTAATTGCACTTTTCTAAATTAATTTGGGCCTAACTAGTTAATTTAGAGCTCATTAGCTAATTATATGTTTAAATAAAATAAATAGACTTATATTATGCTTTAAAATCTAAAAGGAGCTTAGTTAAAAACTTCAAAGTCTATTAACCCATTTCTAGCCTATTTGTCCCATTTACACTTAAATGGACCTATTCATATTAATGGTGGATTTCCTTAGTCTTTTAAGGTATTTTCAACTAAAAATCAACTCATACATCAAATTAATAATGTAAGGGCTTAAATTGCAAAATATAAGCCTAATAACCAACATTATTCTAATTAGGCCTAATATTTTAATCCACTCTCAATTTCTAGGCGTTAAATTACTTATTGGGCTCAAATACAAATTATTGAGCCCAAAAGCCTTAAAATACAATTAGTGAATAATTGAGCCTATTTAGTAGTCACAAAAGCCTAGTGGCCTAAATGAAATTTAATTCTATTTCTATTGGACTAAAATCTAAAATATCGAGTCCAATATCCAATTTTATTCTAAAAGGCTCAATTCTAATACCTAAGTTCAATTCGACCTAATTAATGGACTATAATTCCTAATGGGCTTATGTTTAATTCCTTGAGCTCATAACCCTATATAATATAATAATTAGACATATTTCTATTTGCTTGATTTATGATACCCAGGAGCCCACTACTTCTAAATAAGAAACTCAATATAAAATCAAGTAGGCTTAACCAAAATCTCTTAAGCCCATTACCCTAATTGATTTATGTGTTCATAATTCTCATGCCTTGACCTATTTCTTAATTGCCTAATTAATTATAATTCGATGATTGAATTGATTCTTTTGTGAGGTCAATTTTCTTGAACAAAAATTTGTTTGCTTCTGCGTTTATCTTCTGATATTTCTCAAACTTTAGTATTTGCATCAGGTTCGCAGTAACTTGCATGATGTTCGTCTATAATAGACATTTAAAAAAGAATTCATATTTGAGGATGATTTAATGAATGATTGATTGATTGTGTGCAATCATTATATATCTGGGTCGATGGGCGATAACCTTACTAGCCAATATCAACACGGTAGTTAGACATTTAGGCCATCAAGAATGGTTCGGTGGGTATTCATATGAGAAACGGTAGTGGGGTAATGTTTACTTATGCTCAGTGAGAAGTGATATAGTCTAGTTCATGTTTATGAGACTAGTTCAACTGCATTATGTTATAGATTGATATAGATAGAGATGTGTAATGGTTGTGACCCTTAGGCAAAGCTATTATTTAGATTCGGATAGGAGGTAAAGGTATTTGGCCTGCCTTTACTAACTCTTTGAGTAATTGCTGCTATCCCTAGGTTCCATCGTGTTATTCAAGTACAAGTGTTCTACTATTGATTTGTTACACTTAAATCAAAAAGAGATAAATTATTAATTATTACATTGAATTTAAAATTAAGTGCATGTGATCATATCGTATGTGCTTGTGTTGCTGATGTATTGGGTTCCAAATCGCTTTTCTTTTTTTTAAGTTATGATGAGTATGATAATTGTAAAGACCCGACATGCTCAATTCTCAAATTAAGCACACCAAGTCCCCAACCACGTATAACTCTTACGAATTATACGTAAGGTTGTCTTAAAAGAAGGTGTTTATGTTAAACATTGCTATCCAATTTTTAGATTATGAAATCCTTCAATTAGATTCTGGCAACAACTGGATTTAGCAGCGGAAAATAAATTTTATAAAACAATTTAGAAATAAAGACATTTCAAAACTTCCACTCTTCTCAAGTAGAGAATTATTAGATTAAACAAAGCTTTGCAAAAGTTAAATTACAAAACATGGGCTTTACTATGCCCTTTAAAGAATATAACAAGTTTAAATCATAAATCCAGCTCTACTAATACAAAACAAAAAGAAATAAAATAATTAACTACATCCACGCTCCTACTCACTTCACTCATCCACAAATTCTCTCCGAATCATCATAAATGCCCAAAACCCGAGTCAAGCATCAACAATAGCAACAACATCATCATATCATCGTCTCATCATGCATCATCACCAACTTCAACAAGAACTCATCATCATCAACTTCATCAACATCATCTTTATCAACAACAAAACTTGTAAAAAGAATAACAACAACAAGAATGAGCCGAAGCCCAGTACACAGCAACACAATCACACACGGAGTGACACACGAGCTTAACTACATGCAAATGCAACAATCACAAGTTATTATCTTTCTTTAAGGTAAACAAATCAACATGGGAGTATTCAAACTCCGGGCAACAAGGATAAGGGATCCTGAGTAACAACCTTGACGCTCAGGGGGTTGATATAAGTAGCTCGGATACTTATACCGTTCTAGATAATTTTACAGAAAACACCTAAATCTACCATACCCAATCTGAGCAGGGTGCCGCTCCCGAACCAGATACCAATTCCACCCTAGGCTCACCCAATCTGGGGGGGGCCCCTAGGCACTCATGCCACCCTGGGCAGGGATTGGATTTAACGGCGTAAAACATAAATCAACACTCACAATTAAGTTTTTCTTAATATATATAGTTTTCATAAATGCCTATCCTAACACAGAGACAAGCTAGTTACTGCATACCTTGAATATGAAATCCAAACATAGCTTCGGAAGGAAATTTCATAAGATAATCCAGAAGATAAAATCAGATATCCACCACAGTTAAGAAAAGAGCTCGTGTAAGAAACTAAACTAAACTAATCATCCACTTTATATCAAACTTTTATTAATCCTATTTGATCAGACACTAATGTGGAACCCCACTATGGATGCGATAAATCGCCCCGCCAAAATATGGACAGTTCTCCTTTGTCTGTCAAAGAATTTCTTTTCTCTTTATTTATAGTGTTTTATTACAAAAGCATTAACAAAGAATTCATAAACCGAAAACATTCATTTTCCAAATAAACACACATTTGAAACAGCATATTCCCCATACTATTCAAAGATCATCCTGTTTCATTCATCTAAGCTAATTAATAGCTATTAACCCATTTTAGGTTAACATTAGCCAAATTGATTAAAATTAGTCATTTAAGTCATTTACTAAGCCAAGGTGATCAAACTATATCAATCTAATTCATTTTAGCTTAGTAAAGTTCATTAAGCCAAGTTGGACTTAGATTAATTACTAATTCATTATATATCTAAGATCTAGTCACTTAATCCCAAGTTATCTTAAGCCTATCCAAATTCATCAAAGTTAAACAATCTAATCCATTTTAGTTCATTCAAGTTCATTTAGTCAAGTTGAACCTAGGTTTGTTAACTAAGTTCATTTTATAACTAACTTCTAGATTTAATCTAATTATTTGTTAAATCTATAAATCTACTTAAACCATGTTTAATTACATGAATTAATTCACTTAACACACCAAATATCACTTATCTATCTCATTTTAGCTCAAAAAGATCCATTCCTAAGCAAAAACACATTTAACAAACAAAAAACAAGTTTTTGACTTTATTTTGGAAAGTGTTGTAGCTGGAAAGAATCAAAATTTAAGCATCGATACTTTTTGAATCTGTAAAATCTAAAAACATGAAAGTTGTAGATCTCTTTTTAATCTTTCCAAAGCAACTTGAATCACCTCAATCGGAGGTCGTATGAAAAAGTTATGGCTAAAATACAAACGGCTGCGAAACAGGAGAAGTCTGCACGACCGAGTGCATGGCCGTGCTCGAGGCCGTGCAGAGCATGAAAAAGTGACTCGAGACAAAGTTTTAAGCATTTTAAGGCCTGCACGGGCATGTGCATGGCCGTGCATAAGGTTGTGCACACTGGAACGAGGAAATTACGAAATCCTTTATTCTTGAAATGCATTTTACACTTTTCAAAGTTCTTTAAACTCATTCCAAAGTTCCCCAAAGCTTGTTATATGATCAATAAAACATTCAAACAACATAAATTTCACATTCACCACATCAAACATCTCAAACTTCATCAACCTCCATAACCACTATTCATCATCTTCTTCCTCCAACCAAACCCCAACTTCCATCAACCATTAAACCAACAAATACATAAATAAACAGCACTCTCAACCCAATTCCACATCAATTCATCAATTACAATTGTAAATTGCAAGTAAAAACAAAGAGAAATAGAAATAGAAAACTTAGCTTTTTGGCTAAATCATGCAACTTCTTGTATTTCTAGCTTTGATTCCTCTTTCCTATCTTCTTCCTTAGTGTTAATTTATCTTCTTGATCTTGTCTAGGGTTTGAGATTAAGAAGGAAAGATCAAAGAAAGAAAGAAAGAGAAGAAGAAAAGAAACGGATGAAAATAAAGAAGAAGAAGAGAGAGGCAGAGGATAGAGGGTTTAAAAGGAAAGGATAGGGACTAAATTAATATAAAGGATTATAGGTATAGTTTTAGAACTATTAGATCAAATATCTATAGTTTCAAGAGTATTTAAAAGTTTGTTTCGGAACCAATATGTTAGAAATTAAGAACTTGCAATAAGAACTTAATTTGAGAATTTATTTTAGATAAAAGATATTTAATTTGAGTTCGGGTTTAAGAACTGATATTTTTATTCAAGCAAATGAACTCAAATTTTGTAAAGATTTAGGAATTAGTGTTTAGGCTAAGAATCAAGAGTTTAGGAATGCTCTAAACATTTCAATGACTTGTTTAGAGAATTTAGATTTCAAATCTCCAATTTTATTTAATTAATTACTAATCTAACTTTGTCAACTTGTCTATTTATATCCTATGATTAATTTAATTCATCTAATCTATCTAAACTCAATTTCTAATCTAGGTGAAGGTTTAGGGTATTTCAATATGATCCTTATGATTACTTCGGGTATGGTATGGACATTGATGAGCTAATTGATAAGTGATGTGACTAGGGTTGTTGGATTTGTTAAGCTTTTAACTAAGTTTTTTATATATAACTTTTGGACTTATATTCTTGATGAGGACCTAGCCTTGAGCCTGTGGTTTATATTTTGGATTTATCAATATTTAGACTCATACTTGATGTTTTTGAACTCCTAGATACTTGATACTATTTTTAAGATGTTTTATATCATGTTTTGAAACTTATATATATGTATGACTTGCTCATGAGAGTAACCTGCTTGGAAATCTTTTCTAAATTTACTTTTTCGCTACAATACCAAATGTTTTCAAAACCTAATTGAATGATTTCAGAATCTAAAACTGGATAGTAAATAATAATGATAAACTAATAGTTTAAGATAACCTTTGCATATAAAACCTAAGTGTTATACGTGGTAAAACTGAATACGCCTTGATTTGGGGCGTGTCACCCTACGCCTAATTTCTTGTTAACCTATGCATATCCTGTAATGGCCTAAATTTAATTAAGGTATTACTGCCACGTATAATACTCAAGTATTACACACCCAGGCTTCCTAGAATTGTCACGCCCCAGAGGGTACCCTAAACGTGGCAGTCCGCCGCATACAATACTAAAGCTAATGGATGACAACCATAGTCATTCAGGAGCTTCGATTATCATATGCAAGGCGTGCTTCCAAGATAGTAGGAGACTCATAGGGGTATTACGTTTAAATAGATAGCAAAAACAAGTATGAACTTAAGTAGATAATCATAAGATCTCCATTTCATCATAATTTCGTACATAGTCATAGGGGCATTCCCGCGTCTTAAAGTCTTTGATCAATAATACTAATATCAAAATAAACGTATCTACTACATAAGTCTACTATAGAGATTTTTCCTAGAAGTCTAAGTTCAAAACTAAAAATACATAAACTTCCACTAAAAACTCCTAGTAGCTTACACTCGTACCTGGCATACGGGGCTCCTTGGGGCCAACCATAGGAAATCATACTGTAATAGAAAACTATAAGGGTATAAGCATGACTAGCTTAGAGAGATAATTCCAACTATAAGACATTTCCGAAAATCAATCAAGTATTTAATCAAAGCATATGAAAATGCACCAATCATATGAATAAGTAAGATACACATGATTAACCGGAAATCAAGTGTAGCATGGATTTAACGCCCTCCATGACAAGGGTTGGGAGGTTACAGGCCCATACGACCATCATTATCTGCAGATTTACCGGCTCCTGCTTGCCCTGTAGACTTTCCGGCTCCTACTAGCCACCACGTAGACTTACCGGCTCCTACCAACCACCACTACCCTTTCCTCGTTTCCCCACATGAAGAAAAGTAGTGAACAAATGCGACTTATGTATATGATATGCATGAATAAATTTTAATTAAACATTTAACCATATAGGTTAAATTTCATATTAAAGGCGATCATCCATAATTTCATCATCTCAATACACAAGTCACACTTTATTTAACATATCGTCTTTCGATATACTTAACTTTCATTCAACAATTATTTCATGACAATTGTTCATTTATCTTTTCCTAATTTTCTAGTGCTACTAATTACAAGCACAATCAAGAAAATGAACTTAGGAAAAGAATTAATTCACTCCATATCGGTGGATCTAATCAAAGTAGTCCTCAGGATAGACGATCTCGGGTCCTTCGTCACCTAAACAAGATGAAATACCCAAAATGAGTCTTTCATAAGACTTCTATTTTTGAAGATTCTAAAATTCTCTTAAAATCGCGGTAAAAATCGTATAGAAGGAAATTCCAACTTAAAATGGTCATAACTTGCTCATTTTAACTCGGAATTTCGCGTATAATATACTATTTTCTATCTACTCGAAAAGATCTACGCATTTCTAAGCTTATTTTCATAAAACTAGGTCGTTTGGGTTCCAAAAAGATAGCGACCAGATTTACCACGAATTTACAAAGACTTGCTTCCCTTATTGAAAACAAAGCTCATTTGAAAAGATAAATATTTCAAGTATTTTGTAAGCTTTTGAAAGGTATATACATATATGTAATGACTCATGACAAATGTATGAAGTAAATGAAGTTGTCTCAACTTATAAAAAGTAAGGTTTTAAAAGACTTGAACTTGAGATTCTTATTAGAATACTCATTTTACTTTTGGAAGGATTCTTGAGTTATTTGAGATGAATATTTCTAAAATTAATCTTCTTGTAGTTACTTTAAATCCTTAAGGAGTAGTTTTATTTTCTAAACAACTTTCAAAATGATACTTTTGTTGCTTTATAATGATTTCAAAAGAATTTCTAATTCTTAATGAAAGATAAGCTTTTCATGAAATCTTTTGTTTATTTGAGAAAAATCTTTTCCAAGCATGTTCTTGAGTTTCTAAGAAATCTATTTCTTACACTTATTTAAAATGAACCTTTAGTTTAAGAAGACACTTCTTTATTAAATTTTTGTTGAGACAAAAACATTATGTTCATGCATGAATATGAATCATAAACTATGAAAATATGAAAAGAACATAATAACTTAAAAGAATAAACATATAAAATAAATCAAGTATTGGGACCTTAGCTTCATCAAGGTACCCCGGGACTAAGAAAAGACTAGTCCCGAAAAGAAAAGAAAATGTTTTGACTTGATGAGGACAAGTCTAAGACTAGAATGACTAGTCTTAAAATCAACTTAAAATTAAATAAATTGTATTGAAGTAAATAAATTGCATGAAAGGTAAATTAATTGTAAGACTATGAGCTTATATGCTCTAAATAGTATATATAGCTACATAGATATGTTAGATAGTAATGAACATAAAAGAAATATAAATAAACATAAAGAAATTGTGATTATGAACAAAAATAAAGTATGAACCTATTGTTGCTTTCTTAACCTTCATGGTTTTAGAAAACACACATTAAGTTTATACTATGTAGATGAACATGGAGACTTCTTGAAGAATTTTTACCTAAAGAAGATGAGCTAAAGAGAACTTCTTGGAAGAACTTCTTGGAGAGAAATTTTTTGAGAGATTTTAAGAGAGTAACTTTAGTATAGAAGTGGTGTGAAAGAAGTGAAGGTATGATGGGGTATTTATAGGAAAATGTGGGAGATAATTTGTGTTAATTAAATAAATAAAAATAAAACAATTTGATGCATGGAGGGGGTGTGGCCGGTGCCATTTGAGTGTATTGGGAGGGGAGAAATTTATTTTTTTGTTATTTTGTTAATTAAAAGTAAGAAATGAAAGATGTGAAGTTGTATTGGAAATGAAAATGTGTAAGAAATAGGTGCATGGCTTGTAAGAATAGGTTGTAAGAAAAAGTAGAGATAGATGAATAGTGTAGAATAGCAGAAAATAGTGTAATGTAAAAGTAGACATGACAATTTAATGCCGGTAGTAAGAAAATACGTGTATAAAAGCGATATATGATATTTCTAGTTACCGAAAAATTACAAAATTGATATTTTTGGAAATCTTACATTTTTATGAGTCTAACGGTATATTCGGAAAAATTTTCCTATTCCGGGCTTCCGGACACGTTTTTCAAGAACTATGTCCGATCGGGTTCAAAGGACACTCAAAATTCTTTAATCTGATATTTTTATGCAACCAATAGCTATTACGGACCATTATAGCTAATTTTTCCAACTTTGTTTCCTAGGGCTAGAGAAAATGGCAATGCCGGACTTAAGCGGTTACGGTCAACTAGGGTTTTGGTTGACTTAAGAATCCGTTTGACTTCTTATTAGGGTTTAGATTTTTAATTTGGATCCAAAAAAAATTCGGGGACTTACAAGAATTATATGTTTATATTGAATATTACTATCCACTTTCAATTACAGAAATTGTTTATTTAGATTTCTAAAACAATTATATTTGAACTTTCATAATAAACTTTTATTAAAAGCAAAACATATAATCTACTCACTTGATTAGATCAACTTTCATAAAACAAAACTCTACCATCAAGTATCTTCATTACTTTATATGATGGTAGATCAAAGCTTTAAAATATATTACAAAACATATGGGCTTCTCAACTAAGCTATCACGACCAGCCACCCTAGTCTCCACCACAACGAAGGGGGCGCCCCTAGGCTCTCACGCCACCCTAGACAGGGATCGTGATGCCAGGTATACTGACCCTCCTAATGTACCCTTAGGCATAATCAGGATACCAGAGATACTATGTAACGATTCGGAACTCTACCCATCAAGGTATTGTCGGCATTGGCTATACGCCGCATAGTTTTGTCCTTTTGGTGCCAGCACTTCCCAGGGGCCCACCATCTTGGGATTGCTCTGCCTAGAACATGCTTAACTTTGGAGTTCTGACAAACTCTAAGTCATTACACCGAAAAGGGTGTCTCTGTGATTAGAGTTCCACCATCTATATTAGAAGGGTATTACATACACTTCCACTTATAGAACTGACTTCCTTATCAGTTTCATGACACAGATCCAGAACCACTGCTCTGATACTATTTGTCACGACCTGCCACTCTAGGCTCTACTGCAGCGGAGGGACACACCTAGGCCCTCAGGCCACCTTGGGTAAGGATCGTGATGCCAGGTACACTGGTCCTCCCAGTGATCCTTAAACACAACTATGATACCAAAGGCATTGTGTAACGATTTGAAACTCTACCTACTGAGGTTTTGTTCGCTTTGACCATATGTCGCACAGTTTTGTCCTTTTGGTACTAGCTCTTCCCAAAAGGTTACCCATCCTAGGATTGCTCTGCCCAGAGTACGCTTAACTTTGGAGTTCTGATAAACTTCAAGCCATTATACCGAAAAGGTGCCTCTGTGATTAGAGTTCTACCATCTATATTTGAGGAGTATTACATAAGCCCTATTAAAAAATACATATTTCAAAAAGATAAATCCAGTTCTTGATCAAAACAGAAACAAAATAACAAATACAAATAAATCCATCAGCCCTACTTCACTCACTCCTCCAACATCACCAAAACCTGAGCCAAACATAAGCATCATCATCACCAACACAATCAACAAAGCAATAACCCCCTCATCAACATATCATCATCTTCATCATCCTCAACACAGAACTTGGAAAAAGAATGACAAGAACAATAATGAGCCAAAGCTCAGTACATAGTAACATAGACACACACCAAATGACACACAAGCATAGTCAAATGCAATGCAACAAATAGCAAGTTATTATCTTTTATTTTAATAAATTAAGTAACAAGGAAATAGTCATACTCCAGAACAAGTCACTAGGAATTTAAGGGTCCTAAGTAACCACACGACACTTAGGAGGTTGATATAGGCAGCTTGAATACCTGTATCTCGTAGATGATATAATCGATAAAGAATAATAGCGTCCTCTAGGGTTCACAGCCGTTATACACTCTTTACTTAGTCTTAGTCAATAACATTGTCTAGTTCAACCGATCTTATAAACGTGAACTAAACCATGTTTTATCACCCTAAGCAAATGTTACACCGATATTATATACCCCATTAGCTATCTGTCGAACCACATACGAATTACCATGGCACCAGGGCATACCATCATCATGGTAGAGGGTGGCCTAAGTGCCTAAACTACCGTGCCTCGCTCGAGACAAGGTTACTACTTCCAGGATCGGATTCAACGGCACACGTACAAAACAACACTCAATACTTAGGCCGCCTTTAAGCTCTTAATTCATTTTAGATGCTTATTTTAGCATACAACACGCAAGTTACTATGTATCTTATTAATACAGAATCCCAACAGAATTAATAGATAGACAAGAATCCATTTTAGAAAATAAATCAGGTATCCATATCTGTAGATTCAAGACGTAAACTCATATAAGAAACTATACTCATTGTCCACTTATCTCAAATTTTATTAAGATCTTATTTGATCATACACTAGATAGGAACCTAACTATGGCTATAAAGATCACCCCACTAAAATACAGACAGTTCTCCTTTATCTGTCAAAGTATTTCTTTTCACTTTGATTAGAGTTATTTATTACAAAAGCATCATCACATCATTCATATTCGAAAACATTCATTTCCTATGCAAATAGACATTTGAAACAACATATTCCCTATGTTATACTAAGATTTATCCTAACATATTATTCTAATCCAATTATTAGTTATTAACCCATTTTAACTTAATCCTAAGTAAATCGAGTAGAGTTAATCATTTGATTCAATTATTAAGCTAAGTTAATCAAACTTAATTAACCTAATCCATTTTAACTTATTCAAGCCCATTTAGTCAAGTTAGACTAAGATTATTAACTAATTTATTTTATAACTAAGATTCATATTAACTTAAGTCTATTTTACCTTAATCTTAGCTAAATTGATTAAACTTAATCAATCTAATTCATTTTAGTTCATTCAAGTTCATTAAACCAAGTTGAACTTAGATTATTAACTAAGTTCATTTTATATCCAACTCTATGTGAAATCAAATTATCTATTAAATTTATAAATTCACTAAACTCATGCTTAATCATATCATTCAACAAATGTAACACATCAAATATCATTTATCTATCTCATTTTAGCTCAAAAAGATTCATTTTATACTTAACTACACACGTTTATTTAGTAAAACAAGTTTTCAACTTTGTTTGAAAAATGTAGCAACTGGAAAGAATTAAAATTTTAGCCTTGATAATTTTTGAACTTATAAAAACTTAAAACATGAAAGTTGTATATCTCTTTTTTAAGCTTTCCAACGCAATCTAAATCTCTTCAATCCGAGGTTGAATGAAAAAGTTATGAGCAAAATACGAAATATGATTGCTGTAGAAAAAACCAAACGGGGCTATATGAACTCATACACTCCCCCATATGGGCCATTTCGAGGGCCACTTCAACCCAGGGATTTCACTAAAAAATGATCCGAAAGTGAAACACCTTTGCATATGGGTTGTAGCAAATGAAACACCCTTGAGTTTGGGCCATATCCAAAGCTGTTTTAACTAAGGGGAAATGCATTTCAGAATCAGTGGGTGATACAACCTTGTATATAGGTCGTATCAAGGGTTGTATTAAAACAAGCCGTATATCGGGTTGTATGAAAAATTTTTACTCTCCCTGTTTCAAACTCCATATTTCTCCACTTTTCTCATACCTTATCATACCCTAAGCCCAATATGAACATCATTCATCATGTCTCATGCAATTATCAACACAAAACAAGTACTAAGTCCACTTCAACAACATAAAACAACTCTCAAACATCATTCAACACCAATAAACTTTTCATCTCCACATTCACCAACTCAAGCATACACAAAACAACTTCAATAGTCATCATAACTCATCCAACTCTAATACTTCAACTCAAAACACATTAAAGCTTACAACAACCTATTTACTACAACTTCAAGCATCCAAAAGCTTTCTCAATAACTCAACAGCAACTCAACATAACAAGATTACTTGTAATCTACCATGAATTAACTTTTGATAGAAATTTCTTGGAGTAAATATGTAATAATTATCACAAAAAGACATATAAAGTTACCTTAACTTGTAGATGATGAGTGGGAGTGAATTCTTGGTGAATTGAGCAAGGAAACTTGATCAAATAGGTTAGAAAGATAGGCTTGAAATTTCCCACGAATTTTGGGTCTATTTCGAGTTTATTCTGGATGTCTATTTTTGTCCAAATAAAAGTTGATGTGTATCCCTTATTTGTTGACTTTTAAGGCAAATCTAAAAAAGAACAAGAGGGGCTTTGGGCTTTAAATTTGGCTTGCCTTTGGACTTTGTTTAGTTAACAATTGGAGCATAGGTATGGGCTAAGAAAAATCTACTATGTTAAGCTTTGGTTTTGGGTTGAGTTTGATTTTGAAAACTCAAGTTTAACGTGAATTGAAACAACAATAAACACTATTATCAATCACACCAACATATTATATTTATTTTTATCACACATAACTTATCAACCATATTTATATATAATAAAAGTAATTTTAACAATATCAATTACACAAATCACATTCACATATAAATCATAGAATACACTACTAACATACAAATCATAGAATTCACTAATAATATTAAATCACACTAACTCATTATATTCTATTCAACTAAACACTTAACAAAATTCATGGTTTGATTAAATCAACCTATATATATTAAATTTAATCATGCTTAAAAGTTAAGCTACTTAAAAAAAAAATCAAAAGGAAAAAGAGGACAAAAGGAAAAGTTTAAGGATTTTTTTTATTAATAAAAGATTAGGGCTTAAATCTTTCAAATCATTATTTATAATATCAAAACTAGTTAGAAAATAATTTGAGAACATATGTATTATAAATTCATGACTTGATATAAAAACATGATTCAAAAGTATAATTTGTGAAAAATCTAATATTTAACTCAAGTTTGGGTTTAAAACTGATATTTTTAAACTAGCAATTTATTTCAAAAATTATTAATATTTTACAAAATGAAAGAATACTAAAGTTTAAGGGTTTAAGAGTTTTCAAAACATTTAAAATATTTCTTTTGGGAATTAGGAATTGAAATTGAATAATAGGGATTTTACTAAAATGAAAGATTTGAGTAGAAATCGGATAATTTGATTGATAAAATCAATAGAAGAATAAATGGATATTTTGAAAAGAATATTTAAAATCTCAAATCTCAATTTTACCTATTTACTAATTTAATTATATCAATTCATCTATTCCTTTTTTCCCTTGTTTACTTATTTTATTTATTTAAATTGTCTAATTATGTTTAAAATTAACTATCAATCATATTATTTAATTAAATCATTTCTAAATTAACTAGATGAGGGTTTGGGGTATTTCATGTTCATGTGATAATATATGAAAATCATATATGTCTTTCTATGCATCTTATCCATTTCTTTTTAGCTTCTATATTAATCGTTTGAAATTACTTGTGACAATTTTCATTTAAGCATTTATGCAAAATTATAACATGGTGAAGTTATGAAATCATGAGCTTTAGGAAGTATAATTTCACATGCTACTCAAATATAGTAAGATAGGGGTAAACCATCATGTACTTCATCATGGTTGACCAGTCGACTTCCTTGACCAATTATCGCTTAATACATAGGAATAGTGCTAGTTTCCTTCATTACATTACATCAAAATTTAGGTATCAATTTTTACCTTTGATGTAACTTCAATTAAAACCCAAAATTTCTTTATTCCTAATTTATTTTGAGATTTGAATTGTTTACGTAAATTGACAGTTGGGTTATTCTATTATTGTGGATTCAATTTATTAGGGTTTTATCACACTTTTAGAAAACTGAATTAAGCTTTATAATTCTATGGTTATGAATCCTCTAATAACCATACTAATTGAAGTGAAGTATCAGCAAGTCCCTCAAATATAAGTCGGAAAATACATAATTCATATTATGGTTTATTGAATCAAGAATTGATTCTCAAGACTATGAATTTTGTCTTATAAGGCCTTTTAAGGATTATGTAGATATCATATAATTACAAATACAGGTATAATTTAGATAGCTTGTTGTAAAATTTGGTAAGATTTAAGTTATAAATTATAAAAAGAGGCAAAATTCATGTACCAAATATGGCAATTACTTATTATGAATGTTAGTAGAATATTAGATGATTGATAAAATCTCTCTTAAGTGTCTTGATAAGTGCTTTGATGATAAAAAAAAGGGAATAAATATTGTTCAATATGTTTTTTAGGTCTGGGTGAAAAAACGAGTCTACCTCTCTTACTAAAAATAATTACCAATATAAAGTTGGTTTTAAAAAAAATCACCAAATTACATTTCAAAATTGCATTTTTAAATCAGGATATGCAAATTTTACATGTAAATCATGCCTTTAAAGCGTGATACAATGTTTTCACACCTTTGTTAAATCGTGTTTGTTGGTCAGGATATACATGTTTTACAAGCATATTGTGATTTTCTTGCATGATTTAGTAGTTGATAGGAATCAAGTTGCTTCAATGTGTAGAAAAGGGAAACCAAAGAGTAAGATACCAAGGAGGAAGCAAATAAAAAATCCCAGGTATGGAAAGAAGTGGGATAGCCACAGGTTACCTCCTACGCCGGCTCTACACTAGTAATGTAATCGCCCAACACTGGTGGCATTGAAATCCTAAGGCGGCAGCATAGAAGCTCCAAAGGCCGATGTTGCTGTTTATAGAATCAAAACTTCTAACACAGGTCAACAAAGCTACCATCATTCCTTCGTTATTTTGCCAGCGTTCAAGTTAATGTCTTTTGAAAGCATGTTTCCAAAGTATTCTCTTTTATATGTATTAAGTTTTCTTTTGTCTTGAATTAGTTTTATATATAATATATATATATATATCTTTTAGAGCACTTTGAGTATGAGAATCCTATTGTGGTTTATTGATTTTTGAGATCTAATTTACCTCTTTAATCTTTTTTTTCCCCTTATCAATTCTTGTTGTCATTTAGAATTGTGGTGAACATTGTTATATGAATCTTGAGATTCATTTGACATCGTAAGTGATTTGTAGATCATGGAATCTATCGATCTGTAATTTATTCACACACTAGTTTGATTTTGCTGTTCGTGGTTTTCGATCGAGTGGCGATTTCATCTATATCCAATTTATAATTTTCAAATTCATATCAACCTAGAAAAACCCTAAAAGATAAAAGATCATATTTGATCCAAGACACGTTGAGGGGATCACGTAAGTAGTAGATCAAAATTTAAATTGCCGCCCAAATCACATAATTGAAGCTCTGCAATTGTGGCTAAATGATAAATGATAGACAAAATTAAAGGACAAAAGATGACTTGAAACGACAAAAGGACACCTAAACTCCAACCACCTAACTTAACTTCTAACAATGTGCATAAATTATTTGCCCAAGGGGCATAGCATTTGCATATATTTTATTTACCCTATCAGCAATAATCGAACCTAGACCCAGAGAGTATAGGAGTTTGTTCTAGTGCATATCACATGATGAGCCCGCAATATTCATACAAGACTAAAAGATGCGATATACATAAGGGGTAATAATTTTCATATATACCATGTATAAGCCATTATTTTATAGTTGTGTATTGATAATTATTTTCATTTTGACCTTAAATAAGTAATTATTTGCTAAAAACCCTAAATAGAAAATTATTTCTATTTTTTAAGGACCAAAAGGTTAATCTAGACTAGACCTCTTAAAAAAGATAATTACTAAAATATAATTGGTGGAAAATTAATTATCAAAATAAGCCACTACTATCTTGAGGTTAAAAAAAAATTGCCATATTAAAGATGGAAGTAGTTACTTCAAATTCGAATTGCTAGCTAGTCTAAATGCGCACAAAAAATTATACTTGTCCTTAACACAAATCAAGCCACAAACTCTTTACAACATAAATCTATACCTTAACAACTAAATTGAATTACATTTCTATTATTTTAGACCATCAAAATTTATTTATATTATAATGACATATCTCATATTTCTTATATGCAGGTTATGTCTACACTAAGTTAGCATGTTAGACATGCAAATTCGGTAGACTACATCACTAGTTAAGTGTAATAACAACCTATTTTAATAATTAAATAAAAAAATCTAAACTAACAAAGAAGTTATTTCTTAAATGAATAGAAGTATTTAAGTTGTTTAAATTTGTAATTATTTTTGTTTGGTAGCGTTTTTTGTAATTATATTTAAAAATATTTTTTTTTATTTCCTTTCCCCAAATATTAAAGCCTCCATAACCATAACAGAGATTGCTTTTTTTTTTTTGCTAAATATTTTAAGGTTATATGAATATATATGTATATATATCTTTTATTTTTGATAATCGGTTTACTTAATAAAAAACAATTTCTTATTTGAAAATTGATTTACTAAAATGAAGAAAGAAAAAAGGAAATACCCCTAAAATGGAATGAAATTGAAGCATTTGACAAGAAGGAAGGGAATAAGGATGCAATCGAGCATGTTATTATAGGGTATTCGAGTAGCCCGATCAGCTAAAAACTCGAAAGGATCAAGCCAGGAATCGGGTTTGTTGGAATCCAATCGGGGCAAGTTATAGGAACAATAAGAGAGATTATAAACAAGGTTGTGGTTTAAAGACTTGCGTAAAAATGTTGAGAAAAGGAAAAAAAATATTACTAATCTTAGAAAAAAAAATTACAAAAATGCCATTGGGAAGAAAATATTCCCAAATTTAGGCAACTTGACCTCGTCTCTTGAAGAGACCATGTCATTACTGCATGATCCTGTCTCTAGAAGAGACGAGGTCTTCCACTTAGGATCTTGTCTGTTGAAGAGATGGGGTTCTTAGTAGACAATCTCGTCTCTTCAACAGACGAGGTTAGCAAGGATTAAAATAACGACAACACTTCATCTTCTTCATTTGGCACTCAAAAACACTTCCAAATCCCCAATTCCAAACCTAAACCCTAGCCCCCCATTTTCCAATTGTGATTGATGCAAAATCGGGGCATCTTTTAGAGTTGGATCGATTGTTAAGTGTTGGGGAAGTGATAAGATCGTGTGGAAGTGAAGAATTTTGTGCAAAAAATCCCGAAATTGATAGATAATTTGATTTTTAATTTTCGCGTGAATTTTCGCTATTTGTGATGTTGCATTGGATGTTAAGATCCTACATTTACTGTTAGTATTGCTACATTATGATATAGGTTTGGGAAATGAGCTTGGCATGTTGCTTTGTTTTTTTTTTTTTTTTGTCCGTATCGTGTTGTTCCTTCGTTTCAGACTGATGGACCAATTTTTTTTTATAATATTTTTCCATTTTTTCACTTTTTCCTTTTTGGTGTTGTAGTTTTCTCCGTATAATTGATGAAATTATGATGTAATTGTGATTATATTATTTAGTTTTTGAAATTAGAAACCAAATCATTGAAAAATCATATACTATATACATCATACACGTTGATAATATACTATTAGAAGACTGGGGTAAATATAGTAGCATTAGTAAATATGCTTAAATATTAGATGAGTGCGATAGATAAGTGATGGTGAAAATTTCATGTATTCACCTTATATTTTATGCGATAACAGGATAGGTGAGGAGAGGAAATTGATAAGGCAAAGTTTGTACTATACGCTCATGGAAACATTGTGGAGGGGAATGATGGTTTTGGTTATGATAAACGGCCAGTTGCGGTCTTCAGTGTTAGTAGGAATTTAACATACGAGGAAATAGTTGGTATAATTTGTGATAGACTTAAGATATAGGTCTACACATCGGGTTGAGCTGTATCATAAGGTAGTTACTGTAGATAGGCCGCTACGCTATGATGTTATTCCGGTGATTGATGATGAGGCCGCACATGAGATGTTAGTGTACATTGAGAGGTCAGTGCCTATGTATGGCAAATATTTGATATCGATCTGCCTCAGGCACTTGCAAAGACGGGAGGCTAGTGAAGTAATGAATTAGGGCTACTTACACCATATGCTACAACGAAGTTTGAAAGGTGGAATAATGTTGCAAGTGCCCATCGGGTAACATGTTTTGACTACCACGAATGAGTATTTGAGGTTGTAATCGCTCCGTACCCTACAATGTGTGGCCAAAAGGGAGATCACATTCACAAAGTGGAGTTCCAAGCATGTAGATGCACATGCAATAAGTGGCAGACATATAAAATCCCACGCTCCCATGCAATGGTAGTAATGAGAACTCTACACATGGATTGTGTTGGCCAAGTAGGGCAATGGTATAGATGGAATAATCAGCTGCAGCTATATGGGCGATCCTTCATACCTGTAGCAGATAAGGCTAATTGGACTCCTCTAGATATTCCAACGTGGCACCCATCCCAGGACTTATTAGAAAAAAAAGAAGGCCTAGAAAAAAACGGTTCTAGAATGAGATGGATATTTCAGATGGACTACGAGGCTATTCATGCGATTCATGTGGGCAGACAAGCCACAACATTAGAAGTTGTCCTAGTAAGCAAGCGGCTAGTAGGGCCGTTATGGGGCAGTCGAGTCGTAGTGGTATTTGTTTGGTTCATGTCATTTATTTTGCTACATTTACATTCCATACTTCATGTATTCTTGCTTCTTTTTTTTCCATATGCTTCTACTAACACTTTTCCTACTTTTTTCATTGCAAATGGATCAAGGACTGCTCGATGATTCCATACTTACAAGGTGACTTGTTCACAGATCCAGGCTGGCATGGGAGGAACAGGTAAGATTATTTCCTCATCTAATTACTTATATCATCCATATACAGACCGAGTCATGGATTTGTTTTCAAATGCAGGAGCATGTGGTGTAACATTATTGCCGTAGAGAGGCAAAGCTCAGACAGCAGGATCGCATGCCTATAGACCTAGATTAGAGGCTTGTTCCACTTCTATCGAATGCCGATTTTATAGGTATTGCTTAAATATCGCTATTGACACCTTATTACAGCTCTGGTGGAGAGATGGCGTCCGGAGACACATGTTTCACATGCCGATGGGAGAGTGGACTGTGATGTTACAGGACGTTGCTACACTCACTGGCCTGCTCGTCAATGGCCATGCAGTTATCGGCATATCTCGGATTGATTGGACTGAGTTATGCTACCAGATATGATGAGTTAAACTATAGGTTGGTGTGCACATGGATGGTGGCCAGCTGATGTCATGGTTAGATACACACTTTAGAAACCTACCTGATCATGCAAATGACATCACTCTCCAGTGATATGCTAGAGCATATATTCTATTGCTACTGGCATGCCTCATTGTTGCAGAAAAATCGTCGAATATGGTTCACGTTATGTACGTCCAGCTGCTCGATGACTTAGAGAGAGCAGGGTAGTTTGCATGGGGAGCAGCTTACTTGGCATGGCTATACAGCCAGCTATGCATGGCTTCTCATATAGAGATGGGTGACATTGCAAGACCCCTAGTAGTCCTCCAGATTTAGGCACGAGAGCACTTCCCACACACCACTCCGCTGCGACGACAGATCACATCAGTTACTGCGGATCGCCCATTGATCAGTTATTGGGGTACTACTTTCGATATCACTCACTCCCCCACGCATTTGATATTCGAGTATAAGGAGTGTTTCAATAAACAACTCCCCGGCCAGGTATCGGTTCGTATATTTAATGTGTTCACATGTATATAGTTGTATTGTATTTACTTACTTATGTATACTATGCTTTTCCTTCTTCTACAGGTTGTTTGGGCCCCCTATGCCGTTATTATGGATTCCCTCCTTGTTTACTGCCGAGTGGGCAGTAACATATGGCATGCTCGAGCCTCTTTGGTTTGCTTTCACATGGTCGAGCACTACTACTTAGATAGGGTGCTCAGGCAGTTTAGTGGTTTCTAGGGGATTCCCGACCATCTATTTGATATGAGAGCCCTACATGAGATATACTTACAAGGGTGTTCCGAGTGGAACTGGGCGTCGGAGCATGCCGGGTGGATAACTGAGTGGGATGGCAGGCAAGATCGCATTATCGAGGTAACAGGTAGTCCAACTGACACATTTGTAGATTATTTTAACTGGTACTATACGACCACGAGGTGTTGGATCAGTCGTAAATGGGTCATTATTCAGTATATGGTAAGTTCACTAGTTACATAAACTATATATGGATTTAAATTGTGTTTATTATTAATTGATTTACTTGTTTCCCATCACTTGTAGGTAGATTTTATCTAATGAGTCCCAGACATGCTACTAGAGGACACTCCATCCACTACACGAGATGTCATTCATGTAGTGGATGAGTTTATGAGACTTAATTTGAAAATTCACCACCACCAGCACCTAAAGACCCATAGCCTCAGCCTGTACAGAGATGGCGGCCAGCTGAGAGAGGCGTGAGCGAGGACAGGGTTAGGGTCAGGACTGAGAGCGAGCCCGAGGTGTATATATATCAGAGACGAGCCTTCGCCCTCACATGAGCACGTATCTGATGAGCCAGGCCTTCTACTACATTTTCTTCTTTCCGAGCCTGGTCTATCATCTTCATCATATGCTCATCTAAATGAGACCCCTATGGCAGATATAGCATACACCGAGTTCCACACCCTCCTCGCTCCATAGAAGAGGCGACCATTACCATCACATGATATGGGGGAGTGACTTACCCACGTGGAGCCAGACCCAGTCCCATTTCGTCCTTATGGTGCTAGTGGTGGAGATGGAGATGCCACACTTACTCAGGTGGATCCGACCATGGAGCTTCCTCATCAAGATGTCCACTAGCGTATACTATTCCCTCGAACTTTTGTCAGATGAGGACGAGAGAGGCGGGGCACCCAATAGTAACTGTTGTATAGATTTTGTATCTTTTATTATTCTTCTATGATTCTTGTATATAGATTCTTCTTTTCTCTCATTGGTGTTTGTAGTTAACATAACATTCATGTATTTAACACATCATTCCTTCCACTCTTCCATATTCTGAGTTTTTTTATGTTTGCTGTAAATGATTTTACAATTCTGCTATGATAGAATGAATTGGATTTGACGCTGAATTTTTTGATGGATTGGGTTTAAGAATACTTTTGTGGTTGGATTATGAAGTCTGCAATGGCTAATGAATGATTATATGACTCATTCTGTATGATTTTGACAAGTTATAACAATTAATATATAATCAAAGATAATTTATGATTTTCAACAAATTTGTCTGATGGTAAACTTAACCTTATCTTTTTAAGACACGAGATCATTACTTAGAATGAACTTCTTCTCTTCGAGAGATGAGGTTTATATAGAACATTAACTTTAATTTTTCAAGAAATAAGCCAAATTGACTAAAATTGAAAAAGAAAAATTTTCCGGTGGCATTTCCATAATTTTTTTAGAAAATAGTAATATTTTATCAGTTTGTTTTACTTCCACTTTCACTTGCCCCCTTCCATGGCTTAATCACTCTTTCCCCATGGCAGAAGAAGCAGTTTGATGTGGGTCTGTTGATCAATAACAGATTTACAATATATTGGCATTATCTAACTTCATCCGTTGGTATTTACAGAGCATGATCTCTGATTGCATGTCCAATTCTTCATATATCATCGTTAATTTCACGCAAGTTTCAATCTTTTTGGGTGTTTGAGGCATTCCTTACTGTTACATAGTAACCACTGAAATAGATTTAATAAATCAAGAGATTATAATTATGATGTTTTGTTAATTTGATGCAGATGATTTGAGTCAAAGTGGAATTAAGTTAATGAGTTATTCAAACGAGTTAATTCTGCTATGAGATTAATTTGATCTGGTCACGATAAAAAAGGAGTGATCTTGCGTTTGTCTTGTGTTGTGGCTGTGTGCAGGTTAAATTGAAAGTTTGAGTTTTGAGGGTTTTTTGGGTGATTTTGGAGTCCCATCCAAGCATCCAATGGGGCCAAAAGCGGAGAAAGTGGGGAGGAGAGGTAGGGCTTGTGTTGTTGTTTTGGGGGATTTCGGTCGTAGTCCTCGAATGCAGTATCATGCCTTGTCCCTTGCTCGTCAGGTTTGATCATCTCTTCTTTCTGGAATGAATTTCATTGCACTGATGTTTCAGAGTACGCTTGCTCGGTATTATGCTTGAGACTGCCTATGGAATTAATCAGCAACATTTATTACTACGAAAAAAAGAAAGAAAATTTTTATGTCCCTCTGGATCGATTGCTGCGGTAAAGGAATTTTCAGCTTCCTTCTGCCATATAGAATAGAACACCTTTCATGGAATTGTTTGTCTACCTGCTTAATGTGGCAGCCCAAAAGGATACATCAGCTCCTTGGGTTTATCTGAACTTGATAGTTGTTATTTGTATATCCATGCATATTGGTTTAAGGAGAGTGCTTTCAAATGATGTCTATGGAAATTTCTCGATGTTGCTTACAATGTTGGAGAACTTAAGATTTTGATTCCGTGTATTCTTTTTCCTCTGTGTTTAGTTATTTCAACTCCCACTTGATAGTTTTTAACCAAGCCTTTCGAGGGGCTGACCCTGCTCCTTTGATAAGGCTGTTTCAGTAATAAATTCAAATGAGAATACTTAAATGATCAAAAGCACCTCTACATCGCACCTCATGTTGCATATAATTCCTTCGTGATGGTACTTACCACATTAAACAAAAAGGGAAAAAAAAAAAAGAAATTCCCTTGAAGCTAATCAATCCTCATTAGTTATTTGATGTATTTTGTCTGTAGTATCTGGAACTGTTTATTGGATGAATCCATAAATGCCTTTGAAGGAATTTGTGTATGCATGGTGGCTTGTTGGGTAATTATTCTCATGCTTGGCTTTTGTTTTCAGGCATCTCTAGATGTGGATGTTCTTGCTTATGGAGGTACCATTTCTTGATTATTTAATTTATTTATTCCAAACTCATATCCTTTTTGGATAAGTTATAATCAAATAGTAAACTTAAGCTTTTTTACTTTAACATTAGGGTTTGCATTGAATCCAATGGTTTAAGATGATCCATGTAGTCAATGTCACTATGAAGGCCTAGGACTTTGTAGTATTGCTATTAAGTTTTGGGTTTTAATGAAGAGAGATGTTGTTTTTTTATAAGTGGCTTTTGTGTGGGAGAAAGTCACAGAAAATAATTCCATTAAGGATGACACATGTATGGCATTATTTCTGTGGTGTTATCTGTCACTTAAAGGTTTCATATGCATGTATGCTTCTTTTGTAGGAATTTGGCTTCTGTTACAAGAATGAAGGTATTTTCGAGTCTTAGGTCTGTTTCGGACGAAATTAGTTTCTAGCTTTTCTATAGGTGTTTTTCTTCCTTGTTATTCGGTTTTGATAGGTAGAATTAGGACTCATTTAAGAGAACTCTACAATCTCTATAAATGGCTCAATTTAAGAAGATGCAATTATCTTTAAGAACTCCTAATTTCAGTAAAAAGTAGGACTTGTGTTCCTTATTTCTTCTTCTTTTCTGTGGGCCAACTTTACCTTGTTCAGTATATTGTAAATTACAAGCTGTTTTTCCCCTAACTTCCTCTTTTTCTCTCTAATTTTGACACCTCTAATAACTACATAATAATTCTCCTTACACAGAGAACTGTCTAACACATAAACACATAACTGACTTATTACAAATGCAACACACAACAGCTAAGAACATAAACACATCACAGTACACTTTCACATGCATGCTACGGAGACACATGCATACACTACTCAGCTCACACACACACACACACATTTATCATATTGTTACAGTTGCAGCAGCTTCATTGTATTCTGAAACATGAACTAGTCAAGTGCGATTTATAGAATTCTGAGAAATTTTGAGTTGATAGATATTGTTTCCCCATCTAGCTTGTAGGTTTTTTAGGAAGCAAGCTGGAAGTGAATGTAGAAACAATCTTAATCCTCTTCTGCTATTAGTATCGGTTACAATTCACAGTAGGTTTTTCTGTTCAAGGACATCAGATGCAGATTATTTATTTATTTCTTTTGGGTTTTTGTTTTTCTTTAGGTGGTTGTTTTTAGTGGTTATTCATTAGATGCATATAATCTAAATTACAAATGCAGAACTTTTGACATCCTTGTTTATTGGAACTGTGATTTATGGTGTGTTGTATACTTAACATGTTAAATAAGATGAGGCATCTTCACTCATCTTGCTAAGCCAAGACAAAGTTTCCTTGTGCATACATCCACTCAAAAGGCAAATGTTCAGAAGTTTCTGAATTCCACATTTCCCAGTTCTTTGAGAAGGATTTTCATCTTTGTTTGATCAACAGGTTCAGAGCCTCATAAAGCATTACTAGACAACAAGTCAATTCACATTTATGAGATGGTGTGTATTGTCCAAATTTTTTGTTTGCTATTTCATTCAATAAGATCTTGCTTATAATGTATACCAATGCAAGCATGAATTTTTCACTAATTTTTCTTTTGCAGACACAATGGCCGAGATTTTTGCAGAGTTTGCCAAGGATATTTAGGCCTCTGGTGCTGCTACTCAAAGGAATTTCTCAGTTTATTACCCTGCTTTGGTTTTTATGTGTCAAAGTACCTTCTCCTGATGCTTTCATAGTGCAGGTTAGTTTAATTTCATTTGTCGGGGGGTCGTGGTGGGGTGGGGGGGGCGGGCGCAAGGGAAGGGAAGAAAAAGAAAAGGAGGAAGAGGATTTCATTAAATGCCACCATACACTAGTTAAGACACTGTGAAAAGCAATGCACATTTTATGGAAATTGCATTTTGTCTGTGTGATCAATGCTTCTCATGATGCTCATAGTGCAGGTTAGTTTACATTTTATTTTGGCGGTGGCGGGGGGTTGTATTAGCAAATTCCCCTGTACACTAGTTAAGACGCTATGAAAAACTGTACACATTTTATGGAACTTGTATGTCTTGTCTAATGTGTAATCAGCGTTTTGGGAATTGTGAATTTTCTTTTTATGTATGTTTAATATGCTCCTATGGGGTAATCATTAAAAAAAATAAATTCAATCACACCTTCTGAGGTTTGAAGTCAATCAAGTTGACATGTAATCTACCTTGAGAAATTTGTCAGGAGAATGAGCTCTAATTTCTTTTCCCATTGAGGGGGGGAATGCCCCTTTACACTTGTTAAGACACTAGTAAAAGAATTACACATTTTATGGAATTTGTATATCATATCCAACGTGTAATCACTGCTTTGGGAATTGTGAATTTTCTTCTCAAGCATGCTGGATATGTGCCTATGGGGTAATCATCAACAAAATCAATTTAAATGCAACTTTCTGAGATTGGAAGTGGATCAAGTTGATGCCTAATCTACCTTGATAAATTTGTCAAGAGAATGAGCTCTAATTTGCTTTTTTGGCTGCTCTTAAGAAAGCATCAGTTTTCATTCTTAAATGTTTTTAGAATTGACTGGCAAGTGTCAGCCAAACACTTCTGATAATGAATGGTGTCTGGTGTTCCTGTGGCTTCATTGTTTTAGTTATAGTCATGGTTTTGTTTTATCCTTATCTTGATCATTGTGTTAACATAGACTTGATGCATGTTATTTCTAATAGACCTATGAGGAAGAGAAAATCCATTTTCAGTTGTTAGTAACTAGAGCAGAATGGCCTAGTTTGTGCAAATACGTTTAGAGTTTCAATCCTTAGGTATTTATTAAAATGAACTGCAGGATCCATTAATTTTACCCTTATTTTAATATATTATCTATTCACTTCCTTATCATTGCAATTCCATTACAGCGTTATTTTTATAAATGGTTATTATAAGGTTTACTTGATCGTAATAGCGATTTCATAAGAATTCCTATTACAAAAAAAAAATATTAAATAGCCATTCTTTTCTTAGACTATAAATAGTAATTCAATACTGAAATTTTTTTTTCTAAAATAACCCAATTAAAACAAAAATCAATAAAAGAAAATCCTATTACAGCTCTATTCCATTCCTAGTAATAAAAATTCTATTACTGTCTTATTCATTCAAGTAGGGTGAATAGACCGTTATAGTCCTAAGAGTAGTGGCGGGCTTGGCATTCCAAGATTAATAGTGTGACTAACTGATCAGTTTAAACATATCTAGCACTTGTGTAAGGGTAGACGAAGAGGACTTTGAGTTGACTGGATCCGCTCAACTTACCTAACGGGGAGAAGTTTCTAGTCAGTAAATACCCCTGCAACCTTCTTTTGGATCTAAAAAAGGCTGCTAAAGCTGTGCTCCTTGTGCACAATCACTTTCATTGGGAAGTCATTGATGATCTCGCAATCTCTCTTTGGTCCAACTATTGGCTATGACGGGACCTTTGGACTTGCTCTTTACTGCTTATGAGATTCAAACTCAGGTCTGCCTTCTAACACAAGACTTGTCTCTTTGATGGATGTTGTAGAGTATTACCTGTTTTTGCATGCTTCTGGACAAAGTTCCAAATCCTGACCTCTATTAGGCCGAATCCTCACCAGCCTGATGTCTTACCCTGGTCTCTTGCTTGGTCGGGTGACTACACCATCAAGAGTGGCTATGATCTTTTGGTCCCTCCTTGTCTTGTGTTGCTTGGTCTAAGGTGGTATAGGCCAAACTACTATTCTGAGAAATGCATTTTTTCTTTGGCTTGCATGGATTAAAAAACTTCAGAAATTAGACATAATGATGGCATGGGGCATATCCACCATATCTACCTGCCACCTTTGCTCTTGTGGCCTTGGAGATCATGCCCATTTATTCTTTGAAGATCCCTTCTCTGCCCAGGTTTGGATGAATGTATGTGAAGTCTTGGATTGTTCCCCTCTTTGCTATTCATGGTCAGGTGTAACGAGTGGCATAGTTGCCTCTGCAAACTTTAAGTCTATCCTATTCCAATTGTGGAGACCCTCCTTCACAGTAGCAGTTTATTATATTTGGAGATCGAGAAACAATGATTGTTTGGGGAAGCCAAAATCCCCACCAAACTCTTTAGCTAACCAAGTCCTAGCTTTTTTCTGTGCTTAATCTCACTTCATGATGAGTCTACACTTGTTTCCAGCAGTGTTTTTATATACTCTTTTCTTTTATAGGATAGAGTAGCTGTGTGAACCCTCTTGTCTATGATGGCTATATATTCTTCCTTCTTTATTAATTAAATTTTACATATCCCAAGAAATAAATAAATAAATAATTCACTTAGATTCGATAACTAGGCTTCACAATGCTTTAGAGACACCAAGCAGCACATAATGTTCTTTTTACTGAATTTCTTATGTCCATGTCTTCACATTTTAATGCCATCTCTCCGCAGCTCGTTAAATCCAAATAACGTTCTCTCCCGAAAAAGGCATGTAACTCAAAGTTGTTTATTCAGTATGGATTTGAGTATTTCACTTTTGCTATACCTGATGAACTTGTTTGAAGTTGGTTTATGGATTATTAAGCATCATGAAACAATGTTTTCCAACTGGAACTCTTCTATTTATGTTTTTACACATGATAATACTACTTTGCCAACTTAGGCAGTCATAATGTTTATTCAATTGGACCTGAAGAAGTATTTGGAATCTTATGTCCATGAGAAGATCCTAAATTATAGTCTTTCTTGTGCTTTTTACTGCTGAAAGTTGCTAACTTTTGGTGGGCTTGTGCAGAATCCACCATCTGTTCCAACTTTAGTTGCTGTCAGATGGGCTAGTTGGTTGAGGAATTCCGCATTTATCATTGACTGGCACAATTTTGGATACACTTTGCTGGCACTATCTGTTGGAAGAAATAGTATATTTGTTGCTGTGTATCGCTGGTACTTATTGAATTGCCTTGTGCATTATGGTTTGAGAGCCTTTCTCTGCTAGAGATCAATTCAAATTTTATCCCTGTTTACATAGGATTGAGCACATTATGGGAAAATGGCTGACGGTGCATTCTGTGTGACGCGAGCAATGCAAGATGAATTGGCACAGAATTGGGGAATTAAGTAAGATGGCGCAAACTTTAAATTTGTGGAGTTTCTATTAGAAAATTGCATCATGAGTCGTTAACAATACCCTTTTTTTTCCCTATCAATAATAGAGCTACAGTTTATATGATCAGCCTCCTGAATTTTTTCATCCTGCTTCCCTTGAGGAAAAGCATCAGGTGAATTATTTCTTCCTATCTGTTGCTTTGTATCAAGCTTAATTAAGACTTCAATATAGAGTTTGGATGTTGTAGCTGTTTTTCAGGTTAAATAAGAGTCTATGCCTGCCTCTTGGTGTTGCAGATTGTATTAGCGATGGTAATGTCACCTTGCAAGCCATTGTCTTGTGGTTTTAATAGAGTGCACTATCTTTATAATACCTTATCCTTGCAGGAAGCAATCTGTTGGTGACAATAATGAACAAGGGACCCTATTTACTGCTCTTGTAGATGCAAAGATTTCACTAAAGGAGATAGGCCTGCTCTTGTTGTTAGCAGTACAAGCTGGTAAACTCTTATTTTCACGTGGCTTGTTTGGGCATAGAGCATTTATAATAAATTCCCGTAAGGTGTATTCTAGGGATCTGACTTCAAAGACAGTTCTGGCATATTTTCTGCATCTGCATACACAGCAGATGGGCCTTGTCTGGCTGCTATCTGTCAGGTTTTGTGGGAAGAATAATCTTTTTGAAGAAGTGAAGAGATTGTCCTTTCTAGTTCTGCCTGGAATTAAAAGGTCTTCAGCAAACCCCAATCAAGTTTTGGAGCCTTTTGAATTAAAACTTAAAAAAAAAAAAAAAAAGAAAAAACCCTTGGGTTTTGACTTTATGACACAATAATGGAACTGTGAAATTAATATAATAAGTACATACTTGTCTATATTTAATATTGAAATTGTGTCAAATGAAACAGGAAGTCATAAGCTAACCTATGGGATTTCTAAAGTGAGAAAATACTCTTCTATCTAGAAAGCCTCTCTTACTTTCTTCTTTCTTTTCCTTTCTGTTTCCTCTTGTCCCCTCTCATCTCTTAATCCTCTTTTTCTATTTGCCATGTGTGGTTGTTGTTCTTATTGGTCTAGAGGTGGCTATTAACATACCCTTGCCTCAGGATTTCCACACTGTTTGATCTGAAACCAAGACAAAGTGGGTAAAGGGACAGACACCAACAACCCTGCTGCGTTGCCCCAAATCAGAAAGAAGGAAAATCTTGTTCTTTTGGGCCCTCTTCCCAACACTAAAGAAAATGCCAAAAATGTTAACCCAGGTTCTAGTGCGCAAAAGTTGCAGGCTTCTTTGTATCTGCCAGACTAAACAACAGTACTAGTTAGTCAAAGCAACTTGATCAAAACCAAAATGAAAGTGGCAGCACTTCTTTTTTGAATTACTAACTTGAAGGAACTAGGAGACTTGTTGGAGAAAATTGAAAATCAAAAACCCAAATCGAATGTTTCTTCCTAAATCGAATGTTTTTCTGACTCCTCTTAAAATCTATCATGCTTGTGCAGCTCAGGAGCCTTCTTAGATGCTGGAATTCAAGTCTCAGTATTTCCATCATTTCAAGAGGTGCCATCTCAAAATGAAATCCCTAAAAGATAGTTGTGGAGCCAGGAAGAAGCATTGCTTTTTGGAAGGAAATTTCCATTCTTTCATTCTTTTTGGCTTGATAGCCTTACATTCCTGGAAAGACTATTGACTCCCTTAGCATCTTGGAAGTAAGGATGGTTTCCTCTATTTTGCCTAGCCACAAGCTCCTTTTGGAAGTAATCATGTCAAATCTGACAGTGGATTAGGACTAGATGGAAAGGGAAGATGCCAGGTGACCTTAGGGAATAACTTATCTCCTTCTATACCTGAGGAAGCTCTCTAACAGTGAGGGAAGTGGTTATGTCCCCTCCAAAAGTGGCCCAATAAAGAACTTGTCCCCACTGGTGTGGGAATGGTATAATAGAGTTAGAGAAAGGAAGGAGCAGAGGGTCTGAGGTCATTTGAGCAGATTACTCCACAAGTAACCAGGAACTTCTAGGTTGGAAAAGGTTTTTGCCATTGCAAAAGGATATGTGGCCTGTCAAGCAGGAGGCTTCCTCCTACTTTTCCCTACTCTTCAATGGAAGTTCTCATCCTTTACCATCCTAATATATTAAAGAGTTTGTTACATGGACATCAATTGAAGACCAAGTTGATTTCTGAATAGCCTCTTTTTACATGGAGATATAAAGTCAGCTTCCTATTCCCAAGTTGATGGAGGATCTCATAGCCGAAATGGTTTTCCAACCAGCATTTCATATTAGCATGGAAAGTGGTGGGTTGTGAGCTGATTTTCAGTAATGAGGAGTTCTCCTCATAAGTGGTATTTTTTTTTTTAAATTAATTAATTAATTTATTTATTTCAATATATAAATCAAAGGAAGTAAATTATATCATTATCACCTTAATTTCCAAGATAATGAATCCTTCTAATACGGCTGAAGTTAGACTGATCTCTTGCTATAATGTCATCTATAAGGCTATTTCTAAGCTCCTGGCACAAGTAATAGAGGGCATCATGCCCTTGCTTGTTGGAAGAGAATGGCCACCTTTTCCTAGGCATAGATTCATTTGAAGCATCTTTATTGCCTAAGATAGTCCATGGCTGCCACATGAACAGGGTTTCACCTAGGTGTGCAATTGAGGTGGATATTATGAAAATTTATGACACTATGAGCTGGCCATTCTTGGAGTCATGAATTTTCTTAACCCATTTTTGAAGACTCCTGTTACATGCTTCATGAATCCAAGATTTTCATCGAACATATATGGCAAACTAGATGTATTCTTTTTGAGACCTTGCAGTCTTCACCAGGGGGATCCTGTTTCTAGTATCAAGTTCATGCCAGGTATACAAAGCAAACTAATTGCTTCTTCAGATTTTTATTCATTGGAAATGCAAAGAAGAATTAATATCCCCCCTTTTGCTTTGCTGCTGATCTCTTGATTTTGTACACACGAATCTCCTTCAATGTCCTCTGGGAATTTGCAAAACCTTTAAAATTTTACACAATTTAGCTCAAAATTGGTTTATGTGGGATGTCAGGGTGGAGTCACTATCCTTATGGTCTGATTTTTGTTTAACCTTGCGTCTTCTTCTTGATGCAACTTTTGTCCCAAGGACATGGCAGCATCAGGTACATCAAGAAGGGAAAAGCTATGTTCAGTCACTGAGGGTAATAACTGGACTTTCCTGAAGGATCTTTTTGCCTGATAAGCTAATATGGGTACCTTAAAAATCAGGAATTTTTTCAACCGAGAATGAGGCTTTGAGGTCTCAAATCCAAGAGTTGATTGGAAAAATTTGTGTCGTGCAAGAAGTCCATTCCTAGACATCCCTTCATTTTATGGTTAACTTTTCATAAGAACCTGCAGATTAGACTCCATACATGTTGCTTTTTGCATGAAGCTTGAAACGAAGACCAAGCCTGTCTTTTCTTTGCGTGTGCTTACCCTTCTCAAGTTTGGATCAGTGCATGTACATCATTAAACTGTTCTCTATCATTTTTCATGTGGCAAGGTGATAATGGTAGGTTACCAGCCATGTCCTCTTTTAAAGTTCTGCCAATCCTTTCTTGGAGAGGAGCTTTCCCAGCTTCAGTTTATTGTATTTGGAGGATGCAACTCTTGTCTTGTAGACTCTTTTCTCTTTTGTTTCTAAATTAGGGTTTTAAATGTATCATTTTTCATTCCTGCTATAAGCACTGTACATCCCTTCTTATACATTTCTTTGATTTACGCGCCACACAACGAACCCCCCACCCCACACCCCCCACAACCCAAAAAAAATAGAAGCCATTCCCATTTTCTCATTGATTCTGCCTAATGTGATCCAAAAGTTATTTATAATCTTTTCACTTGAACCACAATTATTTCATCATTGGTGGAGAACTATACTGTAAGGTTTATGCCTGCAAGTAAGTGCAGAGTACTCACCTTGATATTAACAACTAATTGCTTAGCCAGTCTGTTTATTTGTGCTTTCTACCAAACCATATAAATGTTTTATATGTGTATGTGAGTGAGTGTGCTTGTGGAGTACTCCCTTCAGCAAAAAATGTGAAGACAATCCTCCTAGGTGGAGGGCCATGCTACACTTCTTCAGGACATAATATCACTGTGTTCGCTATCATTTTGTGTGCATGTGTACTTGTGCATCTATGTGAAAAGAAGGTGTTATATGGATCGTGAAAACTTTGTCTTCACAATTTATAGAATCATATGCTTTCGTTTTTATTAATTCCCTTAATTTGGGTTACATCTATCATAAGTTATGGGTACATTTTCCAGGTCTTCTGATGAAGATTTTAGCATCCTTCTTGAAGCTGCTGTCATGTATGATAGACGTGTTGGAGCCATCTTAACTGAAGATGATTCTATTGATGAGAAGATCCTTTGGAAGGAGATGCATGATGGAAAGAAATACCCATACCCGAGGCTGTTGTTTGTAATCACAGGTAATTCTGGAGTTCATCTTCTTTCAGGTTATTTTAAATATTTTGACTGGGAACCCATGCAATGTTTAGGTAAAGGGCCTGACAAAGAAAGTACGAGCAGAAGATTAGAAAATTAAATCTTAAGCGTGTGGCATTTCGTACTATGTGGCTGTCAGCTGAGGATTACCCCTTGTTACTTGGTATTTGCTTATACACCCCCAAGTCTTCACCCCATAGATGTGGAGTAATTTCTTCTTTTTGTCTTTAGATTTTAATAGATATTTATTTTTTTCAGGGTCTGCTGATCTTGGTGTGTGCTTACATACCTCATCATCTGGGTTGGACCTGCCAATGAAGGTATCATATAAGATCCAGAACCATAACTTTTGACAGAACAGAATACTTTCTCTGGTTATATTTTCCCCTCTTTGATATCAGGTTGTGGATATGTTTGGATGCGGATTGCCTGTTTGTGCTGCTTCATACTCTTGGTAATTCTTCTTGTGAACCACTGCCATTCATGTAATGCCTTCATTATATCATGCATCTATGTAATGTTAAATCGCCCCTTTTTCCTCCTTTCTCAAGCATAAAAGAACTAGTGAAAGTCGACAAAAATGGGCTCCTATTTTCGTCTTCTTCAGAACTAGCAGATCAACTTTTGGTACGCCATTGATAATTTTGTTTACTTTTTTTTTTTTTTGAGTGCCAAAATTATATTATTTTCCTTATTCCAGGTCACATCTCAGTTGTAGGATGATTAGTATATAGTAATTAGAACTGAGACTGCAGCCTACATGGTCAAAGCATTTTATTTTTGTTTCTGGTGCTCTGCTAAGTCAAAAATGATTTTTAATGTGCTTCGTTTAATTTTTTATATGCATTATTTGTATATTTGATTTCTGTTTTATGTGCTCAGATGCTTTTCAAGGGTTTCCCTGATAAGTGTGTGTCATTGAGGTTATTAAGTGAGGGTGCAAAGGAAACGGGAGCCTCTGCGAGGTGGGCCACCGAGTGGGAACAACATGCCAAACCACTGTTGCTAGAGGCAAGTGTAATTTCCCTGTTTCCTACTCGGTGTTGATTGTTGCACACAGTTAGAAATTGAATGTACAATTATAGTTTTAAATTCAAATTTTTTCCTTTACCTCATGAATTGTCTACACATTCTCCAATATATCTGCTTTCTTCTCTAAGATTCATTTTTTCCCTCCCTTTCTGTGTTTTTTTTTTTTTTTTTTTTTTTGTGACTGTAATTATTCATCGTGGTTTTAAAAGGCCATACTTTTGCAGGTTATATCTCAAAAATCTGACAGAAGTGACGGACATTCAGTTCTCACAGCAGTTTGAGACTAACTTAGGTGAGCCTGATGGATAAATAATTATTGTTTTTTTGGCCATCGATAAATAGTTATTGTTAATCTGTTGGAGTTTTGTTATGAGGCAAAACTAGCAACATCCTGAGCAGTGGTTTGAATTGTTGCTTAATCTCTGTTAAAGCACAATACCACCATGAATTTAAATCAATAGAGTATGGAAGGGAGCTACTGGCCTTCTGCTTTTAATTCTCTAAGATTCACTGTTTAATGTTTAAAAAACAACCGCTCTCAAGGTTTTTCGTCCAAATGATATAAAGAACATCAGTTTTACTAAACATACAATACAGTTTGTGTATACTGCAAAGCCTAGAGGAGAGCATGAATTAAATTTGTTTTGCCAGGTATAAGACTCCGCCATGAAGCTGGAAAATCGTTTGGCATCTATAAAAGGGCAAAACCAAATATAAAATCAATTTTGATATCAATGTCGATCATAACGTCATGATTGGATCCCGAATTTATCCCATGGTAAAATATCAAATGATAGGACCCCATTTCCTTTTCTAAAAATGCGTGCCCCCACTTTCAGCTATATGTTCAACTTCAACGGCACCTCCAAAGCGAAAAGGGACATGCAATCCAATTATCATTAGAGGACGGTGCACCATGAGTGTGATCTTTCGCTTTAAAGCATCACGAAATGAGGATACACCTTTCGATCGAATAAAATATGTTAGGTCTGTTTTGATTGTCCGTTTTCTTCTTTTTATTATTATTTGTATTAGATTTGCATCTATATCTTATATGTATTATATTTGTTTAGTTTGTTTATGAGTAAAACGATTAGTTTTTTATTGGTATTTGTTTTTTGATATACATCTATTTAAAAATAATAAAAATATAATATCAAAATTATCAGAATACGGTAAAATAAACATTTCCATAAATCTCGAGATTCTCGCGTATGCTTATCGTTGGAGGTACTGTTAACTAAAATTCGATTCATATCCTTGTTTGAGATTATGCTCTGCTCATGCTAATGATATCTTTTGTCCCCCGCGGTAAAGGTAAAGATTCAGTTGACATCAATTGATCCGACTGATACGTGAAGACTTTAAAAAAGAAAAATGTTGTGTTTGGAAACTAACGATTGTTTTTTTTTTTTTTTGTTTTGGGGGGGGTGGGGGGGTGGGGGTGGGGGGAGGGGGGGGGGGGGGGGTGGGGGTTTCGTTGCTTGTTTTAACAGAATGGATCTTATTTGTTATTTAACTATTTAGATTTATACTCAATTATCATTGTCTACTAAAATATTTAATATAAAAATCAATATATTCAATCTAATGTCAAATGATTGACCCGATGGATGGGAGCATAAAAGTTTCCACAAACTAATTGAAAAGAAAAAACTGCGAATATCTTCTAGGGTCAAAATATAAATCGTAGGTAACTGGAGTTTTTCCTAAATTTTTGGGATACCAAAGCTTTTACTAAAAATATATTAAGTACAAAAGTGAGTACATTCTCAAGTCACATTTCAAAAAACGGTTCGAACAATCGGTTTATGGCTGTATTTTTTGAACCTAACTGAAATGATTGGTTTGTTAATATTTTGATCCATTATAAACGATTAACTGCTTTAGTAATTAATTGTTTTTTCGGTTAATTTTTTTTATTTTTATTTTTTTACCATTTAACATAATGGTGTGTTATGTGGAGAATGAAATAAAGCTTAGGGTTCGAAACCTTTAATATCTGACTATTTAATTTTTAATAAAATAATTATATAAGTATATTATAAACTATTTTAATATCAAATTTCTTTGGCATGATCAAGTATTCATTCATACTATATACTCTTTTCTTTCACTAAATAATAAAATTAACAAATCTTGCAAATTTGCCGACATTTTTCTAGCTCATCATACAACCGGTTTGTACATATTTTTTTTTTTTAATTTGGTTACATGTCAAACCAAAAAATGATGTATTTAACTCAATACAAGTACACCTAAGAAGTTATAATATCCGACTATTTATCTTTATAAAATGAGTGAAACGCCTTCATATTTTAATTTTTTTAAAAAAGAACATTCATTAATTTAAATTGAAAAGACCTAAAATAAAATATTATCAAGGTTCAAGCCCACAAATTCCACATGCAAAAGTCCAACATCTAAAACAATGGCAGCAGAAACAAACTACATCAATATTAAGATGTCACATGCATTATGCATATAGATCATTAGCAAACATATCTCCACCTGAAAAGCTAAATCCCATGGAATCACAAAATCGAGAATCCAGCAACCACAGACACACATTTCGTGTCGCATGAATGCCTATTTCTAGCGAAGCAACTAGTGTTTGTTAAAATAATTATTTTAGCATAATCAAGTAATTGTTAAATAGATTTCTCATTATATAAATATAGTCAAATAATAAAATAGACTACATGGGAAAAATGGAAATTGACTAGGGCAAATGTCATTTACTCATTTGTGTAATAAATTACCTAAAAATTAAAAATTATATTATTTTACTACCTATAAATTTTTCAAGGTCAATTATAATACTTAGATGAAGTTCATAATTACAAAAATGATTAAAGTCCAAATAGTTAATTATAAAATTTGGTAAAATTCAGATAGTTAACTACAAAATTTGTTAAAATTGAAGTTGTTTTTTTTTTTTTTTGCTGTTAAAAAAAAGTAGTTAATAGTAAAAATAGACAAAATATAGATACCAAATTGACGATTTTAAATATTAGGTAGTTTCTTCAAAATATAGGCAAAGTTCAGGTACAAAATGTGACAATACCCTATTAACTAGAGTGTAAATTTTCCAAGCAAATCATAGCCTAATAGGAGAGAGAAATTTGAATTGTTCAAAGAGATATGCTTTTTTATGTCGGTTGGTGGTTATACCTATTACTTAAAATATTGTATCTTTTGGTTAGGTTGTGATCTTCATAATGAATGGTGATTGTGCTAATTACTTGAAGCATTATATCCTTTGATTAATTTGAGTTGTGAATTTTTATAATGAACTCTTTATCTTAATTTATAACAATTGTAAATATGATTTAATGATAAAAAAAAAAACAAGTGTTCAATGCCATAACCATTGGAATAGTGATAATTCATGAAATTAGTGAATAGTAATTGAGGATATATATATTAATATTGGGTAGAATTTTACATGAATGTTACACATTTTACTTATTTATTTTTCTATTTCTTCAACCATATCAACAACATCCAATTAATTCTCTAAATATCTTGTAAGCTTGTATGGTCCTTAAAAGAAAAAGAAAATGATTGTTCCTTCTATTCTTAATACACATGTAGTTGTATCTTAAAAAGAGTTATGAATTTTTTAGCAACTTTGTAAGATTGTTAAAAACTCTTTTAGGAAAAAGTCTTTTATGTACTGGTAAGTGTCAACTTTCCCCTCAATTTTAATAGAGTTTTCCAATAAAATATATTTCTTGTGTCTCAAAATTTGGAGTACATCTTAACTCCAATGACACATAAGTAGGTATGAAGAGATTCTAACTCCACTGCGTTTGGGGTTGACAAGGACAATTAAATCACCATGTCTGAAGCTGAAATACTAGTAATCTCATATGGAGCTCTCCACCATATGAACCATATACAATCTATCTATGATGTATTATATAATGGGCCTCATAACTTTTAATAACACCTAAATTCATTTCTACTTAAGTAGATTGAATCGATTATGAATCATTCACATCAATTACCCATCGAGCCATATTGTGGCTTAAGTGCCTATTGTATCATCTAGAGAACATCCACAATTACAACCTAGTTAAAGGGCATCGCCTGCTAACTTGGAACAATCAAGTACAAGCAAACCATATATATTTAATTAGCTAAGTTTATGCATTAATCTAGTTTACCACTTAATAGGCATACACTATGACACCTAAGATGTTGCTATGAAGATTTGAGATGGGAATCTAGAGTCGTATTGTCTAGATACTAAGAATTAGGCCCCCACTATTTATAAGCTCAAATGAAATGTCGACAATATAAATGCATAGCAAGTATTTTGATCATTCAAATTTTGTAATTATACAACTACTTATAAATGTCCCTATCAATAAATAAGGAACAATATGACAAATATTTAAAAGAGATAACCTTCTTAAATAGAAAAGTAAAATCTCTCGAGCATTTAAATAGAATTGTATAAAAGGGAAAAAAAGGGGGAAGATACTCAACTATACTAGTAGAAAAATATTTAAATATACATAGCTTTTTGAAAATAAAAGAGTATGGAATATAGGAAGAATAATATTATTAAATGAAAGAAACAATATCATACACACTAATGTGTGTGCCCCACTATCAACCTAAACTAGAGGTGGATTTTCTTACTTTGTGACTTTTATTGATGATTTGAGATATGGGTATATTTACTTAATGAGACACAAGTCGAAAGCTTTTGAGAAATTCAAAGAATTTAAAAGTGAACTAGAAAATCAACTTAGATAGATAATAAAGACACTGTGAAGTGATAGAGGCAGAGAATATGTTAGCAAAGAATTCATGACTACTTAAAAGAGTATGGAATAATTTCAAAGTTAACGCCTCCTAGAACGCCAGAATGGAATGGTGTTTCAAAAAGGAGAACTGCACTCTAATGGACATGGTTAGGTTAATGATGAGTCACATGAGTCTTCCTTTAAGCTTTTGGGGTTATGCTTTGGCAATAGCAACATATACACTCAACCGAATTCTGACTAAGGCAGTAGATAAGACACCATATTAACAATGGTTTGGAAAGAAACTAATTTGTCTTATCTCAAAGTTTGGGGTTGTGATACTTATGTGAAGAGTGGATTCTTTGATAAGCTTGCAACAAGATCCATTAAATGCACATTTGTTGGATATCCCAAAAATACCAAGGGATACTACTTTTATCTTCTAAGTGAGCATAAAATTTTTATTGCTCAGTATGCTACATTTTCAGAGGGAAAGTTCATCTCCAAAGAAATTAGTGGGAGTAAAGTAGATTTTGAAGAGATTTGAGATTCCACAAGTGAGTTGGAACATGAGCAATTGGATGTGGAACAAACACCCTAAGTGTCTATGATGGTATAACTAGAAATTGCTCTTAAAAAGCAAGAACCATAAAGGTTAACAACAATATGTCAAGAACCTAAAAGATTGAATCTTTCTGTGACAAATCAAAATGATATAGTACGCGTTGAGAGTGACGAACCGTTGACCTATGAGAAATGGTTGTAAGCTATGAAATCTGAGATAGAATCCATGTACACTAACCAAGTATAGGATTTGGTGGATGTACTAACTGGGGTAAAACCTATAGGGTGCAAGTGGGTCTTCAAATAGAAGACCGACATGGATGGAAATGTAAGTACCTATAAAGTAAGACTAGTAGCGAAGGGTTCACCCAACGTCATGGAATTGATTTTGATGAAACATTCTCGTCATTAGCAATGCTTAAGTCCATTCGAATTTTGCTTATGATAGTTGCTTACAAGGATTACGAAATTTGGCAAATGGATGTCAAAACAGCTTTTCTTAATGGAAAATTAAAGGAGGAAGTGTACATGGTACAACCTCATGGTTTTGTAACTCCAAGAATACAAATAAAATCTATATGCTGAAGAGGTCCATTTATGGATTGAAGCTAGCTTCTTGGAGTTAGAATTTGAGCTTCGATGTGGCAGTCAAGGAATTTGACTATCTTAGAAATAAAAAAGAAAAAAAAACCTTGTGTTTACAAGAAGTGAGTAGGGACGCAACAATGTTTCTAGTTTTATATGTTGACAATATTCGTCTTATTAGAAATGACATACTTACCCTATAGTCTATCAAGACTTAGTTAAGTAAATGCTTCTCCATGAAAGACTTAGGAAAAGTAGCCTATATCTTAGGAATTAAGATAAACCGAGATAGGTCTAAAAGGCTGTATGGACTAAGTCAAGGCACGTACATTGACGAGATATTGAATAGATTCAATATGCAAAATTCCAAGAGAGGTTTTTTGCCTATGTCACGTGGTATACACCTCTCTCAGGTAGTGTGTCCTAAAACACAAGCGAAGAAGGATAAGATGGATGAAGTACCATATGCTTCGGTAATTGGGTCTATGATGTGTGCCATGATATGTATACTGCCAAATATCTTACACTGTAAGCATGACTAGTACATATCAGGGTAACCTAAGTGAGGGTCACTAGTCTAGGGAGGAGATGAGGAACTAGTTGCTGGAGGATACATTGATGCTAGCTTCCAAATAGATCATGATGATCTAAAATTGCAACAAGGTTATATGTTTTGCTTAAATAGTGAAGCTATTTCTTCGAGGAGTTCTAAACAAGAGACAGTCGTAGATTCTACAGGAGTCTGAGTATGTAGCAGCTTCTCAAGCAGCTAAAGAAGCAGTTGGAATAAAAAAAACATCACTTCGAATTTGGAGTAGTTCCTAGCATGGTGGATCTAATTACACTTTATTATGATAACAATGCTACTATAGCTCAAGCTAAGGAACCCATGTCTCACCAAAAGTCCAAACATGTGCTTCAGAAGTATCACATCCTCAAGAGATTGTCCAAGAGGTGACGTGTTGGTTTACAGAGTGGCAATAGAAGAAAATGTTGCAGATCTACTCACAAAGGCCTTACTTTAGTAGAAACATATGACTATGAGGAGTTTGGGACTAAGAGTTTGTAGTGCTTAGCAATAGTGCAAGTGGGAGTGTTGTAATGGTGCACAACGTGGCAAGACACCTTTTAATGAATTTATGAATTTTATTAATAAAAGGCAAGTATTTATTGTGTTTGTATACTTTTCTGCTCATATATATATTACAATAAAGTTCCATAGATAATTAGAAAATATTTGGAATAGTAATGAGGTATATTATTAGTGGGAATTCTAAGACATGGTATTATCTAAAATTTTTCCTTATCGGATAAATATTTAGAGGAGACAAATATTTAGACCAACACATTGTATGGTTAAAGGTCAATCTTACTAGACCAAGGGAAATATATCCAAGTTGTACAAGTGAGTGCTCAAGGTTAAATGGGTCCACTAGACACAATCTACTAATAGAAGATACCACATATTTAATGTCATTGGTCTCTCGTTTATATAATTAATGTAAATAATCTCTAGACTTGAGACCTTTATATATCCTATATATGGAATGTTGCAATTTAATGTCGTTAAAGTTCTTAATATATATCGTAAATAATACGATTATTGGGTGCAACATAAAATATAGAGAGGATAATAATGAGTCAAGATAGAGTTTATTATTCTCTTGGATTAGGGAGATAATATCCATTAGGCACTTGATTGAGATAAAAGTGACTCATAGCCGCAGGCCACAACAAGTTTTATTGAGTCTAATTTATCTTAAGAACCAAGTAAAATGATTAAATATTGATGGCATTAATTACATGCAATGGTTTAATTAGGATATTTCAATAAAGAGATTTAATTACGTAGTAATGAGTTTATGGTTGTTAAGGTTTACAGCCATTTTATCACATAAGATGACCAATAACTATTGCTAGATGGTTACCCTGGTTTATATATAAAATACATTACCTATGAGAATAGAAACCTAGATGGTTGCATACAATAACATGATTAATAGGAACAACATTTATTTTAGAATTAGAATAATTTGAATTGTTATTTATTATGAAATAAATTAAATAATATAAAGAGTATTTTATTGTCAAGTGGACATTATGTAATCTAAATAATACCTTTTATTAAGATTTTACTTACTATTTTGAAAGATTGGATTTTAAATCTATTTTTCCTATAAAGAAAAGATTTTCTCTTATCCATATATAGATATATGTGTGTGTGTATAAATATGAGAGACGAGGAAAGATAAAGCCTACTAGAAAGACAATTCTCTTCACTAAAAATAATATAGAAATTCTAATCCAAGTTACCTAGTAGTATAGGGATTACAATTGAGATCATACTTTTTCTATATGTGTTTTTTAAAACTTTTTTTAATCTCTTTTTAAATTCCTTTAAACATGCAAATATTATCTGTCTAGTGTACCAGGTGCGTGTGCAATAATAAAACTTCGGTAAATACCGAGTCGTGTCCACAAGGAGTGATGACTAACTTTCAATTATATTAGTCTTAATTGTAGCTAGACAAATCAAAAAGATTTTTTTTTTTTTTTTTGTATTTTTGAGATAAAACTAATCTACAAAGAATCTAGGATTTTCAACACCTTTAATTGAATTAGGTTTAGAGCCAAAAGCTCAAAAAATCAATTAAATGTATGCTATTGGCCAAAGTACGCTTGCAAATCCAAATTGATAATGGGTTTAGTGTTTTCAAATAATCAAATGCCAGGTAAAAACTTCTTTTTTCAAAGAAAGTAATTGCCCTAAATTAACCAACCAATTTTACCTATTCTTAGGAAAGTGATTTAATTGACTAATCTATTTAAATTACCAAACCTTAATCGAACTCAAGTCCATAATCCTATGAGATTTATAATTGAAATTAGCTAATCACAGAATTGATTAGAAAGGAATTTCCCAATTACAATCTTAATCCATCACGTATTCCAAATTCAATTCAAAACACATGCTCAATGAAATAGCATTAACAACATGAACACAAGCAACAATTCAATCAACAAGAGAAAAACATCAACTGGACAATTCAAATTAGTAACTCAAAACCCTAATAAGATCAAATAGGAAAAGCTTTGAATAATAAAAAAACATGAAATCAAAGAGAAATGAATGAAATCACCTTAATTAGTGATCCAATGCTTAAATCCATGTTCAAATAGTATCCTCCACTTAATCTCGGTGTGGAATCCTTAATCAAAATAAAAACAAAAACTTTTTAGTGTTCTATGCCCTAATCTCTATTAAAGAGCAAAGGAAAATAGTTTAGAGTTCTATATAGGATTCTGCTCTATCTCCCTAATATCTAATAAGAGAGTATATATATGTTGAAGACGTAGGAGACATAGGCTAGCTTCAAGGCCGGTGGCCTTGAAATTAAATTGTTTGGCCTTGCAATTTGAATAATTTCCTAAATCAAGATGGCAGGTGGCTTTAGAGCAGCGTTAGAGGCGACTAAGGTTTACGCCGGCCAAAGGCTGACAGCCTTTCTTCCCATGGAGCCAGTGTACAGTGTAATCTTAAAGGCTAGTTGCGTTTTGTTTACAAGTTGCATGTGTTATCGTTTGGATTGGCCAGTGTACGTTATAGGCTGGCAGCTTACACGTTCATTTAGCTGGCCTTGATTGTCCACTTCTCCCATGTTGCATAAAACTCCTCTAATTTGCTTATATTTAGAATATAAGTCCTCAAGAACTAGAAATATTACAATAAACATACTTAAGTACTATTTCATTATGATTTCTATAAAATCAATAATAATTTAGCATGTTTTAATAAATGAAAAGTAAGTATAATATGCCTTTATCAAATTAGTTTTATTTTCGTGTGTGTAGATACCGTTAGAGGGACAATACTTGGTGTCCTTTTGGTGAACAGAACAGAGATCTTGTAATAAGCTCCGTGAGTTTTATATCTTTATGTGAACTCCATCCTTAAGAGGAAAAGGTATATCTTTTGCAAGAAAATGTATAATTCCTATAAATTGTGTCAAAAATTAATTTTGTTATATGTATTATTTTACATGTTACACATGAATCTTGAGATAGGTTTTGTAATTAAAAAATAATAATATTCCGCTACGTTTTTTGAAATTACAAAACCCAACACCTTCAAAACACATGATGAATGTAACAAATCAAAATTGATTTTTTCAACTATAAAATTGTTTAAGCATGTGCTTTATCATTAGAGAACTTAACCAACTTTTAGCGCCTTATTTCTTCAGTAACATTACATGTTTAATATACCTTCAAAAAGAATTATATGAAACGAAATTGTAGAAAAAATATTACATGAATAGTGTCACTATATCGTATATGGGAGTTGTGATATAGCTTTTTATGTATAACACACCATCGAGGTGCGATACATGGTTTGGCCTGTATTGGATGCCCTATATGTGATATAAGGCCTAAACTATTCCACTTTCAACTTTTTTCCATTTTCTTGCCCAACTTTAATATGTACCTATAGATTCACCTATTGCAGTTTGTTTGGATGGTCTATTTTTTATCTGTATCTATATCTGTATCGAAATGATATGTGTAAATAGAACCAATTTGTATTTATATATCTATATTTGATCTATTTAATCTTTTTATGAGAATTGCCAACTTTTTTTTTCTATATATATACTTCTTAATAAATAATTTATTATAAAAAAAAAGTTTTAAAAAAGTGTTTATATCTGCTAGAAAAAAGCTAGCGAAATAGACCCATACATCAGGCATATATTTTATCATCGTCTTTTACCCCACTTAATCTAATTGTTACCCAAAATTTCAACAATGACGTCTTATTTCAGTAATCAACTCTAATTCATCCAACTATTAGCCAATATTTGAATTGTTCAATACTATCCCATCATCATTTCATTCAACATAAGTAAATGATCTAAATCATGTAAAACAAACAGTATCAAAGCATCATGAAATACAAATTGAAGTAAATATATGTACAAGTTATTTATTTACAAATAAATCCTATATAATTCTCTATGTTTTTTTTTTCCTTTTTCTAATGAAAATCTTCTTGAATTGTTTTTGCTTTAGATCTCTTGCTGTAGATGTATCACTTGGTCCTTCTTCATCCATCCTCATAGGATGAGGATACACCTACAAAATAGATTGTAGTTATATTAAAAATTATTACATTATACATTTAACTATATAGTGAATCAACATTATGTTTGTTCATATCTGTCTTACTCCTTCTCCTATATCTGATGATACTGGATGATTTGGTTTCATAAGAGCTAATGGAGTAACTATACTCAACACTGATAATCTTTCAGTAGGTATTTGAGAGATCATCAAATCAAACGATAGACCCCTTTGAATCAGCTAGAGTTGTATTGTGAGATGGAGCATCTATAACAATTAATGTACCTACATGTAGAGGCTGAATATGATCAGGATAATAGAGGATGAGGAGAATGATCTGCATCAGGATCTGCAAATGGGTGTATAGAAATGTTTGGAGCATCACCTGCAGGTGGATGTGGATGCGGAACTGAATAAACATATCGAGATATATCCATATCTTCATTTATCAATTGATCATAGCCTCGTGTTCATCCCCGTCCCTGTCCTCGTCCTCTCCCCTCCCTCTCCCTCTCCCTCTCCCCATTCTTCTCCTTTTCCTTCTGCCTCGTACATGTATAACCTCCTGATTTTGCTCTTGTTGATATGGGTGTAACAATCTAACTCTTCTATATCCTTATAATGTGTTGATCCCTGGATTTGCTAGAGCATGCATCTCCTCTATATTTGTGGATGCCTAAATCCTATAAAACGTGTCTGTTTATACATTCATATGCAATAACAATAAGTTATAATGAAATATTAATATTTAACAATTGATTTTAGATATGATTCTTACCAGTGTAGCTAATAATGCTCCTAAGCGGATTCTAGGATACCAGTCATAATAGTCGACAGAGATCATGGATGGTAGTATATCATCATGCTGCAATTGTGCCAGTCTCTGTTGTCTGTCATCCCATTAGGTGATAAACCTAGCATGTTTTATCACCCAGTCCTCAACTGATTTGCCCTTAAGACCCATACCATGTATATTGTTTGGATTCGTCTCACAATCCTATGGGATACTCCGAATATCATCAAATTGTCTCATAACCCTGTCTGGTATGTGCATCTCAACAATGTGGAAGCAAATCAGGCACTTTGGCTAGCCAAATATCACGTCCCTCTCTACAAATATATAGCAAAGACTATATCATCTCCAGAATGTATGGTGTCGAACATATCTATTTAAAGATATAAGATCATCTTAGTACATAGTAACTATATTATATATAACTTTTGAAAAATTAAATATTAGAAGTATGACATACCTATGAGGGAGTTTAGAGATTAAGCTCCCCATGGTACAGATGTAATACATGTGTAGAGGCCTGTCTGACATCAAAGACGTTAGGGAGGTTGCCTCTGATCTAGTACATGTGTGAGGGTCTTACAAGGGGCTATATGAAGGAATTTATCCCATGCCCGTACCTGTAAAAAAATGCAAGTACATCATATCTCGTAGATAACTGCCTGTGTAGCTCTATACAAATATCTGTATAAAAAAGCTAGACAGGCTGATCCTCAGCTATATGTCTTAATTGCTTGGAAATCCTTTAACAGTGGCGGGAACATCAAATAAACTAGGCTAGATGACGTATGGGGGAGTAAAACCCCACCCATCAATAACAAGATGTATGCCATCGCATGTCACTGGATGGTAATCTCATCCACTAGCTATGGTAGACCCATAATAGTATCTCCTTCAACGATGTCATCATCAACCTCTGACTACTGAACATTTTGTTATCCCTCTAACTCTCAGTAGCGCTCACACACGTCAGACCATGCGGGTCCAATACCCCCATCACTACTTGCCCATCAATGGGCAATCCAAACTACATAATAATGTCCTATTAAGTCAGCCCAAACTCCATGTGGCGTATGAAAGGCGTCTGGTCTCTACCTCTCTATCAGTGTAGTGATCAAAGCTTAATCTAGCGTATAAACGGTAGATAGTCTACATAAAAAAATCTAGCCTACTCAAGATAGGGGTCTATACGAGCATCATATCCAACTCTCATCTTCTCTAAATTATTCAATGATGTCTCACCTCATTGCATATTACGTGTCTGTGCTCCTACAAAAATTAAATAAATCATAAATAAGCTGACAATACGAATAAATCAATTATACACGTATTTTAGCCTAGTTTTATACCTCTCCATCCCATACAATATGTGACTTATATATCTACTATTGGGTCAACAATGATCTATCATCTGGTTCTAGATTCCTCTGTATAAAGTAAAGTAAAGATTTGTTAGTTTTATTGATAAAAATTGTCTTAATATAGAGTAATTAGTCATTCAATATTAACACATCATAACAAAAGTACAAAAAAAAAAAACATTGTGAATTTGCTATTTTTAGTTTGTTACATAATTATCTAGAAAAGTTCCTAGATTGTGTCCTTTTTTCAACATTTTCCACAAAGTTTCCGTAGGTTTCTCCTTTTAGGTCCATTTCATTATGGAATCTGCTTGTTGTTGTTTTCCGTTTTCTCTAGCCTTTTCAAAGTGTGGATGTATACATGGCATCTCTTCTACATCGATCTATGTTTATCTATCTCCTGGAGGCTGAAAATTGCTTATGTAACAGGCTAGTTGATTCTCCCAATGATCATCTTTCAATTTTTTGCATGGGATCCATTTTCATATGTGCCATAGCTGCAAAACCATGGGAGCATGGTATTTTGAACGCTTGCTACTTGTTACAACTACGTGAATTATTGAGAATATCAACCATATGATAATGGCCCCCTTTTTTCCATAATCTGTAAAATAAACTCTTGTTTGCACTTAGAAAATGCCAATCGTTTTGCTAAATGTAACCACCTTAAGTCAAGTAGTTATTCCTTTCCATCTTTCTATCTTGGTTCTAACCCAATTAGGACAGTTTTTTCTTTCTTTATAGCCTTGTGTGCATCATTGCACCGTTTGTCAAAATAGCCAACACAGTTGTAGAAAATTTTCAGAATCAAGGTTGATGCAGGCAATGATTTGCACCTTTCAAAACTGCATTGTAGCTTTCACTGAGGTTTGTTATCACCTAACCATACCTGAAACCTTCATCATATACCCTTGTTCATTGCTTAAGTGGCAAGTTTTCAATATAGTTTGGAATGGTTCTGTATCTCTTCCTTATCTCCTCCAATAAAATTCATATTTTCTTTTCTGTGTTTGAAATCCCACTACCGTTACTAGCTTCATTAAATATTGATTTTTATATTTTATTGAAATTGCTAGCAACATGTCTTATGCATATCCTCCATTGTGCAAAGGGAGGCTACCATCCAACATTCTTATCCTTTAATGCTTTTATTATACCCTTGTGTCAATATGATAAAAGACACAATGCACGATCATCACTGCACGATCCTTTGCTTTTTAAGGAACCATGACCATGTGTCACTTGATTTCTTATCTACCAATGCAAATTCCAATGAAATGATATGATTTGCTCCATCCACACTACATGCAATCAATATACTGTATGGATATTTGCCATACAAAAATATCCCATCAATACTAGCAATGGGGCCTATAATATCTGAAGGCTTCTATGCAAAGCCCAAAAGCCCAAAACAATCTAGCAAATACCACATCATTATCACTTTCGATTGATTGCACTTTCCATGTAATACTATATGTGGGTTAATTCTTTTGATAGCAGCCATCAGTTTTGGTAATTCATTGTATGATTCATCTAATCCCCATTCACATTTTAATTGCTATCCTTTTCGCCCCCCAAACTTTCCTTATCGACATCACATACCCATATGTGTCTTTAATCTGCTATTTAGAGTTGAGATATTAACATTAGGGTTACTCTTCACTTGACCCAAGAAACATTGGCTCATGAATGTCTAGTCAAGTTGTGGATGATCTTGTTTGAAGCTCATTTTTGCATGTGTGTGCAACATCAACAATGGTAATCACAAAGTTGACATCCCAACATTTTTGGCATCTACGAAGTCATTATTTACAATTACAAGTCGTCTTGACTTCACAAACAACATTCCATATCTTGTTATTTGATTCTGTCACTATGAAGTTATACTGATTCTTTATGTGTCATATTTTTACCACATAGACCAAATCAACTTTAGTTTTAAACCACATTCCAAGTTTTAAATTCATTACCTAAACGCAGGTCTTTAAACTCAAGGAATTCTTCCTCGGAAGATGCATAACTGTCACCAACATCCATATTACTTAAGAATGGAATAGGATATTGGAATGAACTTTTAGTAATTTGTTGGTATGCTTGAGCACATTCTACAACAATGCCTTCCTGAAGAAGTTCAATTTTCTTTAGAGACTTGTTTTCATCAGTGGATGTGTCAATCTTAAATGACATCTGCTTTTCCTCATCTTGATTGTCCTCAAATATTACTTATATTCTAAATCAGTTTCTTATAGGGCCTCCCATCCCTTTCTCAATATCATTTGCAATGTAAACATTTTCTTCAACTTTTGATATTAAACTGTTGTTCTTTCTATATTTATTTGAACATTTGCAAACTCTTGTGTCACTAGTCTTGTTGGTATAGCAATGTGATCATTGTGTTTTGCTCCATATGCATGGTTGAGATATTTTTAACTTCAACATATAGTTGTTGAAGGCATGTCATACCAAATGACTTTGCAAGATCAATAAGAGCTTCAACACGTCCATATTAGTACTAATGTCTTTTAGCATGACTTTTTTGTAAGTTTGATTATAGAATGATACCTACTTATGGTACATTTTAACTTTGTTTCTCCTAGGATCAATTCCTAATTCTTCACATACTATGTTCAAGAGCCCGCTATAATCAATATCTGTGCTTACTTTATATTCCTAGTAGCCCTCTATCATAATATAGTTCATCTTGACCTTGCAAAATCTTGCCATTGGGAAAAATAGAAATTCTGACATAATATGTCATTACTATTGTTCATTTAGCCAAATAATAGCATAAGATAGATCAGTCATGTTAGTTGTGTAACGTTAAATAATCAAAGTTTATATGATGTATGCATGATTAGTTTTATTCTTTGTAATTTATAATCAAAGGAGCTACTTTTAGTGTTGACTGATTATGAACAATCGTAAATTGAAACCCACATAATGGTGAATATACTCCAAAACCAAAAGCAATACCAAGAGTAATCTACATCCTACAAACCCAATTTGAAAGAACCGTATACCCTAGATTCAATTTATTCCTCAAGCATTTAGTTTAACCAGCACCATTCACATACTCATAAACTAAATACTATGAGCATGGCAAGTTGAAACTTAGGTTCATGCATTCACAACTATACCTTTGAAACTCCTATAGCAAAACAACAACTAAATGGATTTTAGTCTAGTTATGAGAAAATAATAATAGTAACCTCATCAATTATGAGGTGACCGAGATAGAAATAATTAAATAGTACATTATGCCGTAAGAAGTTCTAATTTCTACTCTTATCATGCATATTATATACCACAAGAAGATGTTGGAAATGTAAACCCAATACTGCTAGTGTTGTTGTTGGTATAACGGCTACAACAACATCTATTATTTTCCTGATATTAAGACTTTTGTAGTGGAGAGGATGTTTGGGACATGAATCTACACTGGAACAAGGTATCGGGCAATAAAACTGGTTCTTTAGTTGGGTTGCACTTAACTAACTAAGAGACAATATGTTATGTACACTTGCAGTCTCATCTTGAATCTTTGTAATTTGTTAGGGTAGAGCCAATGTGACTTTTAATTTTTTGTACTGGATATATAAGTGCTCGGGTACTACATTTGTTGATTAAGAAGTTGATGATGAAGTCAAATATCGAATTTTGCCTATAACAAAATATCAGAAACAATAATTTGTTTTTCTAATGTCACTAAACAAAATCAAGGGGTTTGCCATTAATAATTGCAAGCTGATTTAACACTATCAACACCTATCTCTATCTTCTCAAAAAAAGTCACATTACTTCACTTACACTCATTCCACAAAGAATTGAAAGCTCCAGTCAATCAAATATGTGAAATTACACCATCGAAACCAACCTGTGCTAAGTAGTATTTGTTGAGTAATACCTAAAGTTGAATTTTGAGAAATAAAGGAAGATTTAAGCACAAATTGTACAAACACGAACCATACATTTCATCAAACATCTTCCTTACGAATCCTAACTCTATAATTTAGTGAACATTTAAGTAAAAATGAAAAGTTTTACAAATGAACAAGCAAATGTTACCTTATAGATTGTATTCGAGGTTTCAAATGCCTAGAAAGTTCAAATAAAACTTTTGTAAAATCCACTACAACCAGTATACTCGAAGGGTGAACAAGCGGTATTTTGAAAATATGTGGGCAAGTATCACGTGAATGAGAAAGAAGGAGCTGTGCAGTGACATAATTTTATGTATCGCTTACAAAAGGATCGATACAACAAGTGGTACGCGCCGTTTCATTTAAAAACGTTGTGTCGCCTTTTATGTATGTGATATAAGGACTTGAATCACCGGTGATATATGTAATACAAGCATTGATATGCTACATTTCATCAAAACACTTGTATTACCCATAGATGTTCGATACAAGCTTATATCGCAAAGACTATGTACGATACATGTATTCTTATCGTAGATGCGATACACAAACTTCTCAAAGCTTGCACAGAGGTATGTCACGTATTGCTGGTGGTACATGCGATACAAGTAAAATTAAGGCTATCTCTATTACAATATGTGACATAACAATACTGATTTGGCATTTATTTTTGTACAATTTGTATTTGTGTATTTTTTTAAAACAATTGCCAGACACATGTTTCACCCTATTTTTTCGTAATATATAAGAATAATGAATTTTAAGGAGTATAGGAAATCTTTAAAAAACATCACTTAAAAAATTTAAAGAAAACTATAACTAATAGTGGCTTTAGACTCTACTTAGACTAGCTATGGTGGGTCCTACTTTAGACCCACCTGGGGGACCTACCATGGTCGACAAGTTCATGCTAGGTTCCTCATCAGGACCCATAGGACCTAGCAGGTCTCAAGGGTCTAACTTAAAAAAAAAAAAAAAAAAAAAACTTGTTTTTTTCCTCCATCTCTTAAATAACTTAAAAAAATTTGACGAGTCCAAATCGGTAGACCCACCTTGTAAATCAACAAGAGCGGTTATGGGTCCTAAAATAAAGGACATGGACTCGACGAGTTAGGTCCTGGTTTGAATCTGACACGTAATCGTGAGATGTCTAACTAATAAAGTCCAACCCCTCTTTGACATATTTTAGGGGGAAAAAGGATATTTATATGCAAGTTATCTTTTCAAACAACCCCATATATTTTCATGTTTCTTTTCCTTAAAGGTATCAATTTTGGTTTACTTTATGTTGCTTCCTATTTAAACCTATTAGCTTCTTCTTTATTTGTAGTTCTTTACTTAGGCAGTTGGAACATCTTTGATTTACTTATTACTAAGTTACCAAAGAGTGATTATAGTATGAAATAACTTGTTCTCTTAAAAAAAATAAAAGAAAAGGCCTTTTTGTAAGTATCATTTTAGATGGATAGGCAAGTTGGTCTTTTAAACTTAGAAATTTGAGTGCTATATTCATAAAAGAAAGAAAGACATCTTGCCCCTCTTGATCCCATGTAATTCCTTCTTTCTCCTCTCCAAATAGCCTAAAATCTCTTTTTTATAATGAGAAGTAGGAATAATTTTTTCCTTTTGTTTGTGCATTTTTCTTGCATGAAGGGGAATCTTAAAATTTACAAAACATAAGTCATGAGGGAAAAAAAGTAGCAATCTTTCACAAATCTTGCCCTACTTTATTAAATTCTAATGTTTCGATATTAATGATTGAATTTCTTCACAATCATGCTAAAAAGTATGAATATATGTGTTGTTTCGTGGTTATAGGCACACCAACGATGAATTGGTAATTTAGGAGTAAATTTTAGAAATCTAACCGCTTGAAATATTTGCTTTTAATTTACAAGCATGGATGCTATTTGTGAAAGAATTTGGTTTAAACATTGTTTATAAGTAAAAGAGATCATTAAAATTATTTGAGTACAATCAATTTCTCATTAGATCTGTTTTTACGGTTTTCATTCAAAATTTTTGCAAAAAAAAATAATGAATGTTGGCTCACTGGCATGGAGCATACTAACAATCTAGTGTTGGAATTCAAGTCCACAAAATGTGAATTGCTTGAACTGGCATATTAGTCTAAGTCATATTGGCTTACCAATGGCCTTTATAATGTTAGCTTCATGCTAATGGGAAGTTGATTCTATTAGTCAATTCCTAATGTTTTAGAACATGTTTTTGTTACTTCCCACTAATAATTTAATTAATTTTAGTACATTTATTTTACTAAGTTGAACACTTGATTGTAATTAACTCTTTTTTTAATCAAAATTAAGCTATGTCAAATACCTTTTTCAAAGCCTTAATTTGTTGGTATAGTAGATTCGATCTAGGTTGCTTTACACATGGGCCTACAATATAATAACTGGTTAAGGAGTGCTTGACCATTGTCTAATGAGATTGTTCCAATGATCAAGTTAGTGTATGTTAGAGCTATTGAGTAAATAAAGTAACAGGATATTTTCTAATTGTTACTAGCTTATTCGTTGAGAATATTTAAAGGTGACTTTTGTAGAAAAACAAAGATTAGCAACTATTGGAGGTAATTGCATGTTCGTGGAGTTAATGGGGTGCATGGCGGTTACTAAAATAGTGCATATCAGTCCACTAAACCACTTCCAAGAACGTAGGATGTAGAGTGACATTGTCTGAGTAAGGTAATTTCAAACTAAGTGTAGAGCTTGTGGCCAGCTGGATTGGATGATCTCATTAGTCCGCTCATCTTTGCTTAAGGCATCCGAGTTAAATCCAGATGTCAACTTAGGGGTCATAAGACTATTTTTTCCTATGAACATGTTAGGCTAGGTTTAAAGAGCTTTAAGTCTAAATTTGCCCATAAAAAGCCTTATTAACACATTATTTAATACTTTCATACAAATATCTCATATATTATGTATATGCATCAGAAGTAAAAAACAAAAATTGTTACAAAGTTAGCATGATTTCTAAATTATAACACATATTTCATATCAAGTAATGGGAATGATAAGTTTTACTTACTATTTGAGAAATTAGTTTGAGGAATGTGAACACTGTGTTTACAACTTATGTAAGCTCATGCTAGTACGATAAATTGACTTAATTAATATTTCACAAAATATAGTGATGCATTTCATGTGCATGGTTATGGTTATTAGTTTAGGAGTTTAAGTTATGTTAATGCAACATCACGTGATCCTTATGTGGTATTGTCCTCACGTAAAGTTGCATTTGAAAATGATAAGATGACTTGTAGATTAATGAATGTTGAGGAGTACTTAATATCATACACATATGTGTATTATCTATATATATATATATATATATATATGGCATGCTTTGAAATTTTGGTATTACTCCTAAATTGTTTGTAATGCTTAAAATTGAATATATAAATAAATGGTGAATATCAAGTACTTCAACTTTGATATTATCAATTTAATAGCCAATCAAATTTTTAGTGGCTATTTTTATCATCTTCATAAATTGTTTACTCTATTCATTGCATGGAAGAGACAACCTATCTTTGAATTTTTACTATCTCCCTTTGTGCTATTACTACCTCCCCTTACGATTGTCTTTTTCATGTCAACAAATAGAACAAACGACATTATGAAAAGTAGTAAAATTAGTTACAAAAAATTTGATTGGATATGAAAATTAACCACTTAAAAGTTTAGATACCAAATTGAATTTTCATGAAAATTTCTAATATTAAATTTGGCCCTTTCCTATTATATAAATACAAATATTGCTTTTGTTCAAAATTGTGCTCATTGATCTCAATAAAAGATTTTTGTTGATTGCTATTGCCTTACTTAAACTTCATGTATCATAGTTATATTGACCTTAAACCTTTTCCCTTCACACCATCTAAGGGCATAAGTAAACAAACTACTTCACAAATTATTTAAGTTTGACTTGATTTTTACTAAAGTTCTATTTAGGAATAGTTAAGTCATGTTCGAACTACTCAAGTAATTTATCGAGTTGAACTTGAGTTTCATAATTATAACATTTAACTCAATTAATTCACAAACCTAACCAAGCTCAAGTTAAACATAAATGTTAATCAAATTCAAGCTTAATTTGTGTTGTACCACTTCAACTTGGAATTATGCTTAAAATTTAAACTTAGCTAAGCTCAAATTGAGCTCTAGCTTTGAAATTTAATTAAGCTTGAGCTTTAACTTAGCATTGTATTGTCTTGACTTAACTTTTTTGTAGCCTTAATGCCATCCCTATACATATCATCGCTTGCGAATGAAAATACACTAGACTAAACTTAATAAGGGGGTTAAATCAAACTTATCTCTAATTTTAATTGATTTTTTATTTTTAATCACAAAATGATACACATATCAATAAACAACAGAATAAATTGTAATAAAGTAAAGAGATAGGGAAAGAGATGACAGTAGCTTACTCGGAACTACACTTACTTCTCACAAAATCACTCAGCACTTTAGAGTAGTGCCATACAGGGGAATATACAACATTAACTCTAAATGGAACTACTTATGTCTCTCAACAAATTAGCAAATATAATTTACAATAAGACAAAGAACTTAATTGCAATAATATAAGAGGAATTAATGGCAAGTTGTAGCTCTTAAAATTTATTAAAATCTACCAAAGTACTCATATTTAAAACTTTAGAGAGAAATAAAGTTGTTGTAAGAATTGTGACAAATTTGTCATTTATTAAATGAGTTAAACAACTAGTTTTCGAAGACCGGTAGCCAAATGCTAGTCGTTATCGAGTGTGTTCCCTATGGAATTAAGCAGTCTTCATGTTGTCTCACTTGTACATGACACTGCATAAGATAAAAACAAATCACATGCATTGGGCGAACACCTTAACTTAGTGTTTGAACTAGCTGGATTTCACATTATTGGAAACATTTTAATAATGTAAAATACCTTACCATTTGGACACCATGCCCTGATGTACAAACATTATACCATTGTCACATGATCAGAAGCATTTTGATCATGTCTAATCAAGTTGGCATTCAAACATTATGTCTCGGCATCCAAACGCCTTTATTACATAATTTGATCAATACATGATTGGGTTTTCTAATCCTGTTAATGTTGGACTCTGTCCTTTGGTGTTTGGACACTAGCTATAGTGCAACAATGTTTAAAAACAATATTCACGAAATGTAAACAACTTCTTTAAACTTCCATTATGCACTTAAGTGTTTCAATGATTAAAACACACATACTTTGCATTTTTAAGTTGTTTTTTCATGCAAAAATTAGCGTATATTGTTTATGTGCAATTTGTCCCTAAGTTATACTTTTAATCACGTAATGTCTTAAATCACGAAAATATAATGTAAATCTTTTGATTAAACAACAAGTACTTTAAGGGACCTAAGTTTAGATGTGATAGTTGCTTGTCTACATTAGCCCCATTGTTGGTGCTCTTTGCCTGGATAGCTAATTGTATTACATCATTAAGTATTTTATAAAATTGCAACTCCAAAATATTCCTAATCTCATACTTTCAACTTGTGATAAATTCATTTAATATGTAAAGTGAGGTACTACATTTTCATAAAAATATTCATCATTTCTTTTTCTCTCTTTTAAAGTTTTTGAGATTATTTTTTTCCTATTTTAGTTGGTTAATATATATAATTATTTAAGTAAATTTATTAATAAAATGTTTGATGAAAAAAATCTATCAATAATATTGACGTGACATAACATGTCATCATCTATACTGTATATGCGTCGACATCTACATAAGCAAGCAAAATCATGATTATATATGTTATATTTTTAAAAAAAATATTAATATAATTAAAAAGTTTATAAAACAATTAATTTAATTTATCCTAATATTTTATGTAACAACAACCATGAAAACCAAGTCATACAAGCTTTGTTTGGTTTGTATCAGCACGTCGTCGTTTTGGTTTAGACGGTTGTTAAGAAATATATACAGATGAAAAATAAATATTTTTTATAAGGATTAAACACACCATATGTAATGCCCTAATTTTGGGACATTTACAACCCGTCATGTGTCTATATTAGATATAGACACACAAAGGTTTAGAACCTGCTAAATCATTTCCAAATACATTAATAACACCAAATATACTTTACTTACATCCACACGGAATCCGTAATTGTAACAATTCCACATATAGTGAGACATACAACATTAGACTTTGAGTCTATCAACAATTTTAAACAACCAAGAAACATCATAACTAACTAAAGGATCTAACTCAAAGAGGAGACACTCCATAACAAATCTACAAAGTTATTAATTCCTTACACTGCATACTAACATATTAAACGTCATTGGTCTTCGTGAAATATACCAACTTTGGCATTGCCCCCTCTAAAAACACTGGTAGGTTACATTTACTTTGAAAACTACAAGACAATACCTGTATCTGAAATAGAAAAGAGTGAGCTAGATTCTAGTATGATATACCATAAACACACACATACACACATGATCAAATAAACACACGTTCACATGCATACCTATTATTAATGCGACAATCAGCATCTTTTTATTATTATTTTAAGCTGAGCAATCAAGATAGGGATAACTTAGTACCTGCCATGTATTAATATAATAATATAGATATATACGATATTGGATACTCTTCAACATCCAAAATCTAAAACTGAATATTGGGTACTCCCCAATATTCTAAAAATCGAAACATATAGATCTACTCAGATAATTTCCATGCATGACTCTACTTAGGATACCATCGTACATTGATTATTCAGATGTCACGATAATAGCATGGATACTATCCATTATTACCGGCATCCATGCACAAGTAACAAGCACATTTATTTAGTCAGGTGATTAATTAATCCATTTTAGTTTCTAACCTAAATAAGCACAACAAAGCATGCATGTACTTGGAATTTGGTTTCGTTTAAAAGACTAGTATTCACCACCTAAATTACACACAAATAAACCACTCAAAGTCCTCTATACATCTAAGTTAACTCTTGCTACATTTTTATTATATTCATCCTCACTCTACTATCACCCAAGTTCTCAGAGTATTCTTGAAACCTTAAAGAGATGAGTTAAATGGTCTCTAGTCATTTTTAGGCAAGAAAAAGATGATTTTCAGAATGTTATAACGTATATAAACTAGTACACAAGTGGGTATATGGTTAAGTATTACTTGGGCAGAGAAACACAACCAGGAACAAGAGTTCATGTATATGTCGTGTTATTTTCAAGTTCCTTTCATGTTGAAAGCATAGAGAGAAACATGTCTGGATACATGAGCTCATGTATTTATGGAAAAACGACATTTAACCATAGAGAGATACATGATTGGGAATGCGGGCCATGTATTAGACGTATACTTCTAGAATTCATCACTTTCATGTATTTTTCACTCGTTTGCAACTTGAAACCAATTTCAATCCTTCTAATAAATTTTCATTACCCCAAACACCATAAAACACATAAGTTTGCCCTTTTATACCAAAGTAAACAGTCCAAGACATTTCTAATCTTCTTTATACTCATGCCAAACATACCCTTAATAAAACAAAACCCTTAGTTATATATTTTCCATAAAAAACAAACAAAAGATTGAAACACGTCGAAATCCTTACCTTTCCAAAAGTTTCTTAAATGCTTCCATGAAGTACATCGTTCCCCTCCTTCGCCTTCGAATATTTCTCCAAGAGTTACTCCTAAAATCCTTGCTTCTTCTCTTTGAGTGTCATTGTTGTTGAATTCAATTGGATTCCTTCAAGAATTCCTACATTTTTACTAAAAGGGATGAATGAAGGTTTCTACATATATGGGGAGAAAGGGAGGTTTCTACAAAATACAAATGAGATTTTGGGGTAGTTTTTTTCCTAACATTAATATGCGCTGGTTTAAACCAATGCATCATTTGAATTTTATAGTATTGGACAACTTTTCTTTCTTTTAAAATCTTAATTTACTTTTTAGTCCTTGCACTTTATTTTAATTAACTTTGAGATCTTTCACCATATATAGATCAAATACAGATAAGATATAATTATAAATACAAATACAAATGAAAGTAAAACAATTCAAACATACAGTTGTGGAAGACTTAGCTCTAATGGAATGCAATACCTAGTATAATGGCTAAAAATGAGATTAATTCTTATTTACCTATCAATTTAAAAAAAAATTTACATAAATACAATTTAAAAAAAATTAATTACCTATGTACCATTGCTGTATCTCATGTCTAAGATACGATAACGAATTTTTTTTGTATCGCATGTCTACGTATGAATAATATATGTGCATCGCATGTCTAACAGGTCATACACGTGTGTATCATTCATGTAACATGCGATGCACATGTGTATCTTTCGTGTAAGATGTGATACGTAATTGATTAAATTAATGTATCATATCTTGTATATACGATATACGTAGGGTATACATGTGTGTATTGTTCATGCAACGTGTGATACACATGTGTATCATTTGTGCAAGATGCTATGCACAATTTGGTAAAATTAATATATCATATTTTGGATATGTGATATGTATGAAAAATTATGTATCTTATATCCAAGAAACGACATACTAATGTTATTTAGGTAATTATTTTTATTTAATTTATATTCATGTAATTTTTTTTAAAGGTGGTGCGTGTTTTAGCTGGCTAAAAACTATGGCTTTTTCTTGTTATTATTAGTTTAAACAGAATTTCTCTGCATTTTCTGCGCAAATATATGCATAAATAATAAGTCTTCGTGTTTTCTATTGTCATTCATGCATTGAAACAGACACGAAAGAAAGCATTAATAATAGCATTTAAGATCAGTTTATTCCTTGAGGTCTCGGTGGGTCCTCCATCTATGCCCCCGTCATGGACCGTCAGAAACACATCCTCACAGATGGATTAATTTATCAGGCCGTCCCAACCCCCCGGATGTAACTTGTGAAGCATGTTTTAAGGAAAACGACTTTTAAATTCTTATCCTCAAACCGTCCCTGCATCTTCCATGTCCTTCCGACACCCGTTCCTGTAATTCCGCCCAATACCAAGGGCATTAATTTCACTCTCCTCCCAGTAAAGCTTATTCTTATTAACAATTATTTAAAAAAATCCCACGACTGACGACCCTATCCACACCAATTTATTTAATATCTAAAAAAGGAAAAAAAATTAAATTAGTCAGTAGAGTAAGTACACTTTCTATAAACTCTCTCTCCCTTTCTCTCTATTTCTTATTTTTTATGTGTAGAAACAGAGTGGAATGCTTTGTAATTTAATAGGAGTAGGTTAGAAGGAAAGAGGATAGTGTTTGTTGAATGGATTTGGTTGAGGAAGTAGGAGAGAGTTCCTCTCCGCCGCGGAGTTTGGTGAGGAGTTTGAGTAGTGGAAGTGGAAGCTACGATATACGAATTGATGTGTATAATAGGTTAGTGGAGAATGGAAACGAAGAGGCTTTGAGTAATCCAGAGTTTCGTGAGGAGTTGGAAGCTCATTTTAATAGATTGCCTTCTAGGTACACCGCTACTCGCTTAAATTTTACTAAATTTCCTCTTTCTTACTGCATCCGAGAATGCGTTAGTGTTTGTGTTTATTTCTATAGATTTTCTGATTGATTGATTGCTATTTGCTATATTAGTTTCATTTTGAGATATTTGATTTGGTTTTCTTGATTTACAAGTTAATGACCGATTGTTTCGTTTGTCAGTAGGTTGTCTGAGGAGAATTAGGCTTAATTTATTGTCATTATTTATTTAGTGAGATCACAAACGATTAGGTGGTTTAATCTCAGTTGTATCAAATTGGATCGAATTTGTGTCCGTATATGTAGTATGTTATTTTCTTTTCTTGACCGGAATTGTCAATTTTGGTACATTTGGTTGACTTCGTAAGGGCAGAGTGGAATAGTTATCCCATCTGAAATCTGGTGTGGGAAGTTTATATTCCTTATGAATAATTATTACTGAGCATCAAGAATAATGGTGCATTGTCTCTTTTTCTTTGAGATCAAGAGCTTGATAATGTGGATCGGTTTGGAGATTGTTCCCATCTTCGACTCCTCTAGGCTCATGTCCTTCTTCTTGATTCCCTTGCATTTTTTTTTTTTTTTTTGCTTTCTCTTTTGCTAACACAATGGTTTGAAATTGGACTGATAGAGATAAAATACTTTGGAGTAATAATTGTTCGTAGAAGAGGTTGAAATTAGTTAGGTACTCATAGTTTATTGCAAAGAAGGATTTTTGGAGGATTGGATGTACTCACATTTTGGAATGTCACATTTTGAAGTTGGATTATTAAAGTTCTCTTGGTTTGCTAATTTGGATCAGTTTTCAAAACCAGAGAGGGGCTAAGTAAGATGGATTCTTAGGTTCAGACTTCTGGTTGGATAGATTATGATTTATTATTGTTTGGATTTTCTCCTCTATGCAAACTGTTTGTAATGCAAATGTAATTTTAAAATGTAGCAACAAGATCAACACCCACACATGCAATGTGGTCTATTGGAGTTCAGTGTTTGAATTGCTGGCTGCTGAAAATCCTGTGATCTTTTTATCTAACCTACTGGAAAGATTGGAGTTATGGATGAGTGTATCTGAAGTATAGGATCCTTACTGGAAGTATTTTAGCGGTTCTAAAAGTGGTATTAAACTCCAGTTCTTTTGTTTGATTCATGGACAAGTTGAATTTTTTTTTTTTTATCGTATTATTCAATCAAATCTCTCGGCTCTATGTCCTATTGGTAGGTATTATCAAGTGATATACAATACATTGTGTACTCATCACAAAATAAATGACAGAGCAACGTGGCAATAAATTGCTAAAAGCATTAGAAGACCTTCATATATGGAAATTGGTCTGGTTCTAAATAGGATACAACGATGTTGTGCAGACCTACAATAGTAATGTAGAATTGTATGTTACTTTGAGAATAGTTGTGATAAATGCTAACTTGCTGACTTGTCATATTCAGTTGTCGTTTTATCAAGAAGGAATAGTTTCTGTACTTTGATACTGTAAGTAGAATGATATCGGGTCCAACTAACGATGAACTCACTAACTTAAATTTACATCATTTGCAGTTATTTGCTGGATATTAACATGGATAGAGTTGAGGATGTGTTATTACATAGGAGGCTTCTTGCACAGGCTGAGGACCCAGATAACCGTCCTGTTTATCATATTCAGTTCTTAGAGGTACTTTTACTTTCTAATAATTTGGAGTATCTTTTTGGTCTTATTCTTCTAATGACGACTTTCATCACAAAAGGACAACAGTTACTTGAGGAATGTTGATCCAGTCAAGTGTTATGTTTTATTAAGTAATCTCACCCATAACAAGTATGGAAAGATGTATACTTCTGGAGAAAACATTGAATCATCACTAGTGTCTAGTGCATTCTTAAGCAGCTGGGTCAATATAGGTTTTTGCTCTAGATTTTACAGATTTGATCAGGTTGGTTTGATACTCTTGGCCATTCCCTCTGACTTCACTAAGCTCTTGATGGATCAGCGAATTTGTATTTATTAAAGTTTTGGTTTGCAATTAGAAGTCTCATCATGGGATGTGTCTTGGGCTTATTCTATTGAAACTATCTGAGTTTTTACTGAGGCTTTACATGCCTTAGCTCTTTCTAGCTGTGATAAGTGCCGTTGTCTTACTTCATGCAACTTGATACTCTTTTTTGATGACCCATAGATCTTTCATTGGTTGAGAGCTACGAGAGCTACATCTTTAAGGCCTTGCAGAACTTGGGAACTACTTGACATCAAGAAATAAATCCCTCGTGAAAGTCATGAGATCTACACCAAAAATGATGTCATGGTGGGGATTGATATGGGGATTTTTACTTAAGCTTCATTACTTTGATGTTTAGTCTATTTTCTCATTTATAATCATGTCATTTTAATTGTTGGCAATGGCAACTTGTGGTCCCAGGCTTTGGGCTAGTGCACTATCAAGTTAATTGATTACATTTTTTTTCTGTTTTGGTATTTCTGTGTAACTAGTTCTTTGTTGTTGTAGAATTTAGACTTGAGTATTGGATGTTGATTATCGATCTTTTTCATCTCCTTTCCTTCTCTTTAATTTGTTATTTTCATTTAATGAATATAAAGCCTGTATATAATTTACTAACTTAAACTTTTAATCAAGTGGTTGTGGTGCTAGTTTTAATATTGTACCAGAACCAAGAATTTATGAGTTTAAGACCTTGTGCCTCTATTAATTACCAATTAATCAAGTTGTTCACATGATGGATTTTAGTTAATGTTGAACCTACATGTGAGGGGGAGTATCAAGTAATAACTATCTAGCCCATATCAAAGCGACAAGTTTAATCTTCTAAATTAGGTAGCTATGTTGCTAACCTGTACACTTACCTCTCTTCCCTGTCTTGCAATCATCACCTTCTCCCCTTTCTATTCATCTCTACTGGGCAGTCAATTTACACTTCACTCAAACTTCTTGGCATTTCTCTGTTCATGCTTATTCTTCTCACTTCCTTTTTGGTTTTGGATTGCTTCATAGTACATAAATGTGAAAGCGGACGGTAACAATGACCCACAATCGGCAAGTACGATTTCTCCTGCTGCACCACCCTATAGTGAAGATAATTCAGTGGATGTGCCATCTCCAAAAAGGTGGTTCAACCATTCATCTATTTTTCTTTTTCCTTTTTCAGTTTTGATGTGTGCTGAAGCATTTCATGACGACTGCTGTTCTTTTCTTGGTTCAGATCCATATTCTTTTCCCTTTTTGTAATGAAATTTTATGTGGCAGAAACCGGAATAGCATAAATGAGTTTGAACCTTGCTCTAGACTCGAGGACCTAAATTTGGATGTGAGGAAGAATACCAAGGATGTTGATGAAGGATGTCCTTTAGAGAACAACTCCAATAGGTAATCTTCATGGGTAACTTATGATCATGGCTGTGATTTTCATGTTTTGGGGTTTTGATGGAGAGGACATGCCTTTGTTTGTGCTTTATCTCTCAGCAAAAATGATGGGTTTGCTTTAATTGGGGTGGGTTGGGAGTGTGTGGGGTGGGGCAAAAAATTCATAGGTTTGCCTGCAAGATAAATAAGTTATTTAGAGTGTTCAGTAAGCCGAAGGTTGACTTTTTCGGGGGAATATAATGCAGGTTGGACTTAGCACCTATTCCCATTCATGAAGTGATATTTTCTACAGTTGATAAACCCAAGCTTCTTAGCGAGGTACAGTTATACAAATGAATTATATCAAGAAACTTTTGTTGAGTCTACCACCTTCATTGGCTATATTCTTCCTTTTACTGTGATTCTTGTTATATAATAAAATATACGAACTCATACCATATTAGGTGGCTGTGATGCTACCCAATAATATGGCATCAGAGATGGTTTTAATTCGAATTCCTGCATATTTATTTTAACCCATTTAATTAAGTCATCTTGACCCATAAGTAGAGAGAAGTGTTATGTAATAAATATAATAGTTTACACTATATCTATATGTTTAAGTTTTTAAATTAGATGGTAATGGTGTTAGCCAATAGCAAGTTTCATTTGCTTTTTTGAGCTTTTTTCCCCTGGGACGGATATAGATGAAACGGAATGAGAGATACACATGTTTGACGACTACACAGTGAATTTGCAACATCCATGACATAGAAAAGGTAAGGTGAACAAAAAAGAATTTACGTGTGCATCTTGGCAGTAAAGGAGCATAGCATTTGAAGTTGTATTAATACATGTAGCTGAATCAAGTATTCTTTTCTTTAATTAGTGGTATGGGTATGGAGGAACATAAAGAGATATTCACTTGTTTGTTAAGTATACAGTGAATATGCAACATTAATATTATCAAGTAGGTGAGGGGAATAAACATGCACTTATATGTGCAGCTTGGGCAGTAAAGGAGCATAAAGTATGAAGCTGGAATAATACATGTTGCTTAATCAGGTATTCTTTTCTCTAATCAGTGGTTTCAGTCTACTGCAGCTTTCTGCTTTGCTCTCTGATATAGGACTCAACATTCGTGAAGCACATGTTTTCTCTACCATTGATGGCTACTCCTTGGATGTTTTTGTGGTAGATGGATGGCCTGCTGAGGTACTTCGGTTCACTCTCTATAATTTCTTTTCCATTATGTACCAGGTGCACTTATCTCCCCAATTGCTTCACACATGTACTTAAAGGCTCATAATCTCTTTGATGGGGAGAGATTGCTGGATAATTGCTGCCACTATTTGTCAGTTAGCTAAATCTTCATAATTCTCTTCTCTTGGTGTTGGAGCAAACAAAATTGATTGGGATATTATGTCTCGCAAAGCACTCATCTTTCTGTCACTGACATTGATGAATCTTTTGCAGTATGAGTGATGATATTATGATTCACGTGATGTCTAATTTCCACCTATTTGTGACAAATATAAATTCTGCTTGTTCTTTCTGTGAATACTTCAGTGGAGGGGGCTGGCAGCAATTAACATCAAGTATCTTTACATTATAGACTTTGTTTACATATGAGTGCTTTAGTACTTAGCGGTTGCCTTCTTACAGATGAAGGAGCATTATATATACATTCTTTTTATGGCGGGAACTATGCTGAGCCAACATGTTGCTGATTTTACAATGTTGTGATCAGGATACAGATCGTTTGAATGAAGCTATGAGAGATGCAATTATAAGAAGCAAGGTACATTGCTGCTGTTTTTGCTGTAAAATCACTGTAGTATCTGTGATCTTGTACTGCCTTGGTGTCTTAAATTGCTCATGAAGAAAATAACAGTTTAAGGAAGTTTATCCTCTTGCATATTTTTCTATTTCTTTTGTTGTGTTTTCACTCTCAAGCAGATTATAGATTTACATATATAGGAGTTGAAATATACTGACTCTTTAAATCATCATGATAAGCCATGTATTGAGTAATTACATCATTGCTGCCTATTCTAAGATTTCATGTGCTGCAAAGATAATCTGCAACCCTGTAAACTCTTAACATAATTTCTAGAATTCTTATGCTTTATTTGATGACCATTTCAAGTTGAACACTATGTGGTTAACTGTCACCCACGTCTATGTAGATGAAAGACAACAGCAGGCTTGCAACTTGGGCAAGTTTACGATATTGTTATTCAAATTGGCCTAAGCTATCACAGTGGGTTTATGATTTGAGCCCAAAGAATTTATCTCAAGACCCAACAACAATGATTGGAAATCAAATCCTCAGAAAGCTTAAATCATATTAGATGATCCTGACTTATTGATTATGATAATCAATAATGACAGGTATTAAAAAAACCTTGACTTGTGCTTATGAGAATCAAGTATAAATAATCCAAGGAATTTTAAACGCCACAAGGAAATGCTTGATAATTTATAAGTTCATAAGAACCAAAGAGATAACGCACATATCACTTGGCATCCATTTGTTTTTTGATGCCTTGGTTGATTTTATATGCAGCTTGCATGCTTCCTTTTGTAAAAGTCTTCTTTATAAAATGAAAACTAATTAAAAAAAACAAAATTCTCATCTTACCTATACACACACACACACACACATGCAGATTATTGACCCCCCAATCATGGTTATGAGTCAAGGATGGATAATGGCTGAAAGTAAAATGCTCTGGACATATGTTGGATAAAGTGCTTAAACAATCGTAGTTTTTTTAATAGGGGGTTGCCTTAATAATTTGGATGATTTGACTCCTTGAATGTGGATCAATGATTTAGATTATTAAATTTCGCTCCACAACCTACTAGTTTAGAAGTTAGATTTGTAGTTCAATGTGAGACATTATATTTTATGCTTTTAACATATTGATGTCTTGGATGTCTGAGAGGACATGATTATTTCTTGTTTTGAAGAAAATATTGCTGTATACAACTTGCTGAAGATGAGACCTTAGACAGTAATGGTTTAAAAGAACAGATTCTGTGAATTCCTCCTATTTAAAGGTGGCATAATGCACTTTTGTTATTGTGTTCACTATCTTACTTCTTGTTTTTTTCTTTTCCTTTGCCTGCAGTTTGGTAGCTACTTTAAATAAATATGTGGATTGATCTGACATGTTTTAGATCTACTCATAGAACAATTGTTTATTTAGATTTGGGTTTTCTGCAGAAACGATTGTATATATTTTAAGGGAACATCACATTTATGTAAAATTTTCAGATATAAAGAGTTGTGTAATTAATTTGGTCATGTAATTATGGAAAGAGTGAGGCAAGGTTTCTGTTTTCTGTTTCCCTGCTCCTTTTTTTTTTTGGCTTCTCAAATTAGAGTGAATAAAAAACAAGACAATCTTATCTGTAGGGATCTTGGTCTGGTTCTTCGCACTCTCATTCATCTGTAGAAAAAGCACTAGCAGCTAATGTGCAATCGGGAGATTGGGAAATAGATAGAAGACTACTGAAGATAGGAGAAAGAATTGCTTCTGGATCTTGTGGGGATTTGTAAGTTGGCTTGTGTGCTCACAAAGTTGTTTGTGTTTATAAAATGCTGGCTACTTTTTGACATATTCTTTTTGGTTGATTTTTCACATCATTTTTCAGGTATCGAGGAGTGTATCTTGGTCAAGATGTTGCAGTGAAAATCCTCAGGTCCGAGCATCTTAGAGATGCTTTGGAGGATGAGTTTGCTCAAGAAGTTGCAATTCTAAGGTGAATGATTCTGCACCTCGTATTTTAGGTGGTAATGCTACGAGCCTGACATGATTTACCATTTTGATCTACTTTGTCGATTCATGAATGCTATGATGAACCTTTCTTGTGACAACTTATCTATAATAATATTTCTCTTTGGGGATTTTGAACTGTTGCGTCTCCAATTCATTGATGTTTTGATCCAAGAGATGCTGAGTTTGTAGAACTGATTGCAAGCTATGTCCTGTAAATTTTGGATCTTGCATAGTCGACTAAGATGATGTAGGGTTTTTGAAAGTGCATCTTACATTGTATGTTAGAAAGTACTTTGGATTATCAGGAAATTTGTCTAATCCTTTTTACTCATCCCATTTGTACTAGTGGATTTCCACATAATTCTTGCTTTTGTTTTTTTTTTTTAATATTTTTTGTACTTTTTCTCTATATTTATTTGTGATGTTGTTTGTTACTCATCAGAGTTATGTGCAACAATATTAGAACCAAAGGTTAGTATTTTCTAGTTGTAGGTTTTGCCTTTTTGTTTGACTAGATTTGATATTGAGAAAATTGATGGGAACATGATTTTTCACTTATGGCAAATATGGATGTTAGTGAGTTTGGATAAGAACAATTTACAAGAGGCTTTAGCATAGGCACTGAGAAAGCTAGAGACGGGGGTCAATCTTGAATGGGGTTGATACACACTTAGTAGCTATGTAAAGGAATTCAAACATCTAAATGAAATTCAACTTGAGATTAGAGCTTACCAATTGGTACGTCATCTCTTTTAATCTTCAGGCTCTACACTTTTGAGATAATATTCTTCTCTGTCTCCCAAGCTCTATGATGTCTATTATATATAATGTTGTAACTACCTTCTAACAAATGCCAGTTCAGCACTATCCACAACACACACTCACACGATACACTCATACGAACTACATACAAACTACTAACTACGCTATTACAAATACTCATGTATATCAACTACTTTCTAACCCTTCAACTATAAACCTGTAGTAAGGGTTTATGAACATGTGGAAATGTATCAATACCTCCGCCATGAAAAACATTCTTGTCCTCAAGGACAAAGTCTGGAAATTGCAATCGTATGGCTGCGGTATCCTCCCAAGTAGCTTCATTGGGAGAAGTATCTGACCAGTGAATGAATACTTGAGGAACTTCCAAACCATTTCGAGCTTCATATCTCTTACCTAACACTTGTAATGGATAGGATCCTTCATCAACTACTTCAGAAGCCAAATCATAAGGCAAATCTTTGAGAACAGGAAAAGAACCATATGATTTCTTTAAGAGTGACACATGAAAAATCGGATGAATCTTGCGATTGATAGGTAGCTATAACTTATAGGCCACATTACCCACTCGGTTGACAATTTAAAAAGGTCCATAAAATCGAGGAGCCAATTTAGAGATAGGTTTCATGCCCACCCTTGACTGCAAATGTTCCCTCAATCTTAAGAAAATCCAATCACCAATAGCAAACTCCACAGCCTATCACTTCTTATTAGCAACCTCACAATTTCATAGCTGAGCTCACTCCAAATTAACTCGCAATCGTCGTAGTATATAATCCCTAGCAGCCATTGCAAGGCAAAGAAGGTGGAGGACGCCCATAAACAGCTTCAAAATGTGTCATTCCCGCAGATAAATGAAAAGATGTATTATAGGAAAATACCGCCCAACTAAGCTAATTAGCCCACACATTAGGAACCTTAGATGCAAAACAACGCAGATAACATTCCAGACACCAATTTAGAACCTTGGTTTGACCATCCGTTTTTTGATGATAAGCCTTACTAAAATGCAATCGAGTTCCTTGTAAAGAGAAGAGCTCCTTCCAAAATCTACTGATAAACAAGGGATCTCTATCACTCATAAAAGAAACCCATGCAAGCGAACTACCTCTTTCATAAAAACATCTGCATCCACTTTAGCCGAATATGGATGTTTAAGCAATAGGAAATTGGTATATATGGAGAATCGATCCACCACCACAAACACCACATCAAATCCCTCCGATTGCCGTAAACCCGAAATAAAGTCTATAGAAATATCTTTCCAAATTGCATTTGGGATAGGAAGAGGGTTCAATAACCCTGCAGGAGCTAAGTGTTCAACCTTATTGCGTTGACAGACAGCACAAGAACTAACATACTTAGCCACATCACTCTTCATTCCGATCCAATACAAATGTGCAAGCAATGGTCTGTAGGTCTTAACAAATCCAGCATGCCCACCAACAAAGGATGAGTGAAACTCATACAAAAATAATTGAACCCAAGAAGAATTAGAAGGATGACCAACTTATTATTATAGTACAAGTATTTTGTACCGAACGAAATCCACGTCCAGCCTCCTTTCCCTTGTGCAATAATTGAATTTTGCTTGAGAGAAATGGATCCTTAAGCACATCTGCACGAATGGCATCCATATCAGTCCAAATTGGACCTGATATTCCCAACAATTCCCCACTTTCTTCAAACTGATGTGACAGGCATTGCTCTATTTTCCTCTCTTGCTTTATAAATGATATCAAATTCATAACTTAACAACTTGGCCAACCAATGTTGTTGATTAGGGGTAGTAATGCGCTGATCGAGTAGTTGCTGCAAACTCTTTTGATCAGTTTTCACTATGAATTTCCTGCCAAGAAGATATGGACGCTAAGGAGTAATAGCTAAAACCAAAGCCATAAGTTCTTTTTCATAAATAGACTTTGCTAAATTTCTATCCGATAAAGCTTTGCTGAAATAAGCAATAGGCCGATGATTTTGCATTAAAACCGCTCCGATACCCGCTCCGGAGGCATCACACTCGATCACAAAGGGCTGATCAAAATTAGGCATAGCAAATCATTTAGAGCTCTTCATCACCAAAGCCTGTTGAAGAGCTCTAAAAGATTCCAAAGCCAAATCATTCCACTCAAAAGCATCCTTCCTCAAAAGATTTGTTAATGGCCTAGCCAATTTGCCATAATTGTTGATGAATTTGCGATAATAACCTGTAAGCCCCAAAAGTCCATCCACTCCCTTTAATGTTGAAGGAACCGGCCACTCAAGAACCGCTTTGACCTTAATAGGATCCATGGCTACCCCCTCGACTGAAATAATATGCCCCAAGCATTCCAAAGTGGTTTATCCAAAGACACACTTCTTTCTATTTGCTGTGAATTGATGAATCTTCAACAATTCCAACACCTTCCGTAAATGATCCAAGTGCTTATCCATATTTGCACTATAGACAAGGATATCGTCAAAAAACACCAAAACAAAATTCCTCAAATATGGTCGAAACAACTTATTCATAGTAGATTGAAAACTGGTGGGAGCATTCGTTAGACCAAAAGGCATGACCAAAAACTCATAATGCCCTTGGTGTGTCCTAAAAGCGGTTTTGGAAATATCACTCGGACAAACACAAATTTAGTGATATCTTGCTTTTAAATCAATCTTAGAAAAATTGGTGGCTCCAAACAACTCATCTAATAATTCCTCAACAACTGGAATTGGATACTTGTCTAGTACAACCACATCATTCAATGCATGGTAGCCAACACAAAATCTCCATGAGCCGTCTTTTTTCTTAACTAAATGACTAGACTAGAAAATGAAGACGTACTATCATGAATTATACCAGCATCAAACATTTCTTTCACCAGCCTCTCAATCTCATTCTTTTGAATTTGAGCATAACGGTAAGGCTACACATTGACTGGTCCTACCCTCGACTTTGGAGGATCCGATGATCAGTAATGCGTGAGGGCGGTAAAATAGTCTTGGATTCAAGACTATAGCATACTCAGTCAATAACGTTTCAATCCGAGAATCAACTGACCCAATTCCACAACTTTGAAGTCCATGTCTATCTACCATAACACACTACATTCATCATCATCACCCAAACACTGCAAAGATTTTAAAGTAGTACTTGACTTCTGCAAAGTTGGATCACCATTCAACCTAATCTCACTTCCATGATGAGTAATTTTCATGGACATTAAGTTCCAATCAACTTTTATCTCACCAGGAGTTCTCAACCAAGCTATCCCAAGTATAACATCAATGGATCCCAAGTGTAACAAGATACAATAATTTGAATCTCATTCAATTGCAGTGATGATGCCTTACAAAATCCTTGTGACTGAATAGTATGACCATCCCCCAATTGAATAGAGAAAGGTAAAGTAGGACTTACATTGATGTGCAACCATTGAACTAGCTTCTTAGAAATAAAATTGTGGCTACCCCACTATCAGCAAGGATTGTGATATCCTATTGCAACAAGATTCGTCTTAACTTCATAGTTTTAGGCCAATTGAAACCCTTCAAAGCAAGGAGAGACAATGCCATATGGTCTGTATCTTTGAGAAGTTCATTTGATTGCCTCCTTGAAATGTTTTCAGTCCCACTCCCAATCTCTTGTTCAATATTCGCACAGCTATCATCCTCTAAAATCACCATTCGCAGTCACTTATTAGGACATTTATGATTGGGACTATAAGATTGATCACAATGAAAACAGATTCCTCATTTCTTTTATCCAAATATTCATTATAAGTCATCTGTTTAGGCATCTTCCCTCCACTCACTCTTGAACCACCATAACTAACAGCATCAGATCCAACAACTGTCAGTAAAGCCGAGTTTGTTCCAGACAATTATCTATCATTCCATGAACTATTACCTCCTTTCGAGAAACTCTTCAATTTGGATAATGAGCTTATGAGCTATTTGAAATTGAGTTCCTAACATAAAATTAGACCGCTTTCCAAACATCGAAGTGACTGATTGTGAAGAAGCATTATCTCCTCGTAAAAATCCCCCTCTCTCAACTCTACGATTGTCATGAAGAAGAAATATACCATAATAATATTCTTTTTCAGTGTTCAACGACAACATCATAGCTTTAGCTAACGAAGAGGGTTTTAAAGTCTTCACTTGAAGCAAAACATCCTCCCTCAAACCACCAAGATAATAGCCTAATAGTTGCAACTTTGTCATTTTGGGAGCTTGGGAAGTAATAGCTTTGAAATCCTCAATGTAAGAAGCAATTGTAGTATGTTGTCGCTAAGTAGACAAGCTTTTATAAGGATTTAAAGCCGAATGACCTCCATACCGTAACAACAATTCACGTTTCAAACTCATTCCAATCCAGGTTAGGTAACCTCCGTTTCAACATCTTCAACCAATACATAGAGCGTCCATCCTCTCATAAACATAGACACTAGAGGAACCTTTCAATCAGGTTTAGTTTGATGAATTTTAAAATATTGCTCTGCTAGGGTTATCTAGTGGACCTGTTCCAATTCATCAAACTCAGGTATAGTAATATTCTTAGCGTTCCGTTTATAATCCTCATCATCAAATAGATCCGATCCAATTGCTACTTTTCCTTTCATGCTCACCTCCTGTTCGACACTATTATGAATTATGGAAGTCCTAGCTGATGCACTCATCGAATGCATTCCGCGTTGATCTCTCAATAATTCCTGTTACATTGATTGAATATTGTCTATTGAGCCATCGATTGGGCCAACTTTGACATTAGTCTCTCGAATTTGCTGTTGAAGCTCCGAAACACCCTCTCATCTCATCTCCAATTTCCTTAATTTCCTTCTCCGTGGCATCCAAATGAGTTTCCATATGCGTCATGGCTCACTCTCATAGAGTTTTGCACAGACGGTGCTAATTTGATACACACTTAGTAGCTATGTAAAGGATTTCAAATAACTAATGAAATTCAACGTGAGATTAGAGCTACCAATTGGTACGTCAACTCTTTCAATCTCCAGGCTCTACGCTTTTGAGATAATATTTGTGAATAAAGAGAAAAAATATATTTTCTGATATATTTCTTGTTAATTTGTTTTTACATACATAGAGAAATATATAGAAAGATCTTGTGACTGTTAGTATACCTTACCTACCACTATATTAATTATATTATATAGAAGATATAATACTAATAAATACAACTTATATCTTAACACTTCCCTTCAAGCTGGAGCATATAAATCATATGCATCTAGCTTGTTACAAATAAATTCAATACGAGAACCCCTTAAGGATTTGGTTAGTATATCAGCAAACTGATAATTTGAATTGACATGATTAGTGAAGATGTAGCTAGATAAGATCTTTTTTCCGATGAAGTGATAATCAATTTCTATGTGCTTAGTTCTCTCATGGAATACAGGATTGGAAGCTATATGTAATGTAGCCTGGTTATCACAAATTAGTTCCATCTGTGAAGTTTCACAAAATTTTAGCTTCTCAAATAACTGTTTCAACCAAATCAATTCACAAGTTGCCAAAGTCATGGCACGGTATTTTGCTTCTGCACTTGACCTAGCGACAACATCTTGGTTCTTACTTTTCCAAGATACCAGGTTTCCTCCAACAAGAATACAATACCTAGAAGTAGATCGTCTATTAGATGGAGAACCTACCCAATCAGCATCAGAATATCCAATTATTTTGGAGTGACCATGATCTTCATATAGTAGACCTCTACCTGAAGTACCTTTCGCATATTTAAGAATCTTGATCACTGCATTCTAATGACTAGTATAAGGAGATTGGAGAAATCGACTGCCAACACTAACTGCAAATTGTATATCAGGTCGAGTGATAGTAAGATAATTGAGTCTTCCTACCAAACGACGATATCTCCTTGGATCTCTAAAAGGCTCCCCTGTCCTGATAACAATTTCACATTAGGATCCATAGTAGATTCCACAGGCTTGCAATTAAGCATACCAGTTTCTTCTAGTATATCTAAAACATATTTTCTTTGAGAGAGTACTATACCAGAGCTGGATTGAGCAATTTCTATGCCAAGGAAGTATCTCAACAAGCTAAGGTCCTTGGTTTGGAAATGTTTGAAAAGATGTGCCTTCGATTAAGTAATACTATCCTGATCATTACCAGTTATGTCAATGTCATCTACATACACTATTAAGTAATGCATTGCCCTTCAGATGTGTGCGTATAGAAAATTGAGTGATCAGATGTACTATGAATCATTCCAAACTCCATTACAATAGTACTGAATTGGCTAAACCAGGCATGTGGAGATTGTTTCAAACCAGAAAGTGAACGTCGAAGTTTACATACCATATTAGACTCCCCATGAGCAACAAAGTCAGACGGTTGCTTCATATAAATTTCCTTTTGGATTTCATCATGAAGAAATGCATTTTTAATGTCCAATTGGTACAAGGGCTAATGTCGCATAGCTGCAATGGAGATAAACAAGCGAACAGATGGCATTTTAGCAACAAAAGAGAATGTATCAACATAATCCAAACCATACACCTGAGTATAACCCTTGGCAACCAATCGAGCCTTAAGCCGATCAACTTTATCATTAGGACCAACCTTAACAGTATAGACCCATCGACATCCAACAAGAGAGATTTGCTAGGAGGTAAGGGAACTAAATCCCAAGTATTATTGGCATGTAAAGCAATCATCTCGTCTACTAATGCCTGTGTCCACCCAGAATCTGAAAGAGCCTCACGCACATTTTTGGGAACAGAAATTGAAGATAAGGAGTAGACAATAGTACAATAGGATGGAGATAAACAGTGATAGCTAAGGCAATTATAAAGTGGATGAAGATTACGAGTAGAATGATTACCTTTTCTAAGAGCTATAGGAAGGTCCTCTTCATGTATGTCCTCAATAGGTGGAGATACTGGAACAGAAGATGAGTTAGCAGAAGCCTCTGGAATATGCGGGGTGTTTGAGGAAGACAGGTGTCGAGAGCGTCGATGGTAAACCTGTAATAGTGGAGGGGAAGGAATAGACTTAGGAACAGCAGGAAGAGCTAACTGAGAGGGAATAGGTAAAATCTTCGACAAAGGAGTCTCAGATGAAGAGAGAGAATAAAAAGAGGAAGATTCACAAAATGTAACATCAAGAGACAAATAGTAGCGACGAGTAGTGGGTGAATAACACTTGTAACCTTTTTGATGTTTTGAGTAACCAAGGAAAACACTCTTAATAGAATGCGCTGATAGTTTATCCTGACCAAGAGACATATTGTGAGCAAAACCTGTGCAACCAAAGACACGTAGTGGAAGCACATACAAGGGTTGATCAGGAAATAAGATCGTGTGAGAAAATTTGTGCTGAAGAACAGAAGAAGGCATTCTATTAATGAGATAACAAGCAGTGAGAACATCATCAGCCCAAAAACGAGTAGGCACATGATGATGTAAAAGAAATGTACGGACAGTTTCAGTTAGATGTCTATTTTTAGGCTCAATAACTCCATTTTGTTGAGGTATATAAGCACAAGAGGATTGATGTAAAATGCCATGAGAGGATAGAAACTCAGTAAATTGATTAGAAAAGTATTTAGTAGCATTGTCACTGCGCAAAATTTGTATAGATGCATTGAATTGTGTTTATTTCAGCACAAAATGACTCAAAAATTGAAAATAACTCAGAGCGACTTTTCATTAAATATAACAAAGTGCAACGCGAATAGTCGTCAATAAAGATTACAAAGTACTGAAAACCCAAAACAGACACGACACGACATGGACTCCAAATATTAGAATGAACTATAGCAAAAGGAGAGGCAGCTCGATTATTGACCCGCTTAGGAAATGAAGTTCTAGACTGTTTCCTAGGTTAACAAGACTTAATCCAAGGAAGACAATTGAGAAAAATTAGGAACCATCTTCTGAAATTTAGAGAGACTGGGATGGCCTAAACAATTGTGGAGAAGAGTTGGAGACTGTAGCAGAACATGCAGATAAGAAGCTGAAGGGTTGGCGAGATAGCAAAGCCTTTGTAACTCACATCCTGTGCCAATCATCTGTCCCGTATCGAGGTCTTGAAAAACAACAAAATGGGGGTCAAATTTAATAGAGCGGTTTAGGGCACGAGTGATTTTACTAACAGAGACAAAATTAAATGGACAATGTGGAATATAAAGAACACATTCTAAAGGTACAAATGGTAAGGGTTGTGCACTACCCATAGTTGTAGGTACTGCATGTGAACCAGTAACAGAAGGTAATGGTGCAGATTTCAAGAAGTGAGAAAACAAGTAAGGATTACCAGAAATGTGTTCAGAAGCACCAGAATCAACCACCTATGGACCTAAAGTAGAAGACTGAGTGAGACATGCAACAAAATTACTAGTGTGAGTAAAGGAAGCAGTAGAAGATGACGACTGCTGTGAAGCTTGATATTGCAAATAATTCTCAAGAGCAGCGTCAGTGAGAAGCAGAGATTCAAGATGTTGTGCAGCAGAAGAGATAGGACTAGTGTTCTGAATGATATTAGCTCGTGGAGGACATCCATGCAACTTGTGACATTTGTCCCTGGTATGACCCCATTGATGGCAGTAGGTGCACCTAGGACGGGTTCTCTTAACAATCTCACGATCACCACCCTGTACTTCTTTGTTAGCATGTGACCTTGGGAAGCCATCTGAAAAATTAGAGCTGAGTTATCCATAGAAGAAAAACTATGTATAGATGCATTAGGAATTGATGACACACGAAGAAGACGAGAGAAAACTTCATCCATAGATGGTATAGTAGGACTAGCCAATATCTGATCACGAATTAAAGTAAGATCAGGACCAAGTGTAGCAAGGATGCAAACCATGAAAAATTTCTCTCTTTGAGTCAAATCATCTTGGAGAGACTGATCGGGAGGGAGTAAAGAGTTGTACTAATCTTTAATAGATGCCCATCTGCCAAGAAAATCAGTAATTGAAATGCCTGTTTGTCTCAAATTTAGCAGATTAGATATCACCGAGTATAAACATTGAATAACATTTGTATATAGTCTCTTTGCGTGAGTCCAGACATCATAGTAAGTTGAGTAATGATTGTAAATTGGATGAAGAGATGGATCGATGGACTGCCACAAAAGACCTATTAAAAAAGCATCAACTCTCATCCATTGATCCTTATTGTTGATATACGTATAATATTATTAGTGTTATATTTCCTATAACAATGTAATTAATAGTATGGTAGGTAAGGTAGACCAATGGTCACAAGGTTTTTGTATAAATAGATGTATTCTTGTACAAATATGATATGAAAAAATACTTCTCAAATACTCTCTAAATTCATCATGGTATCAGAGCTTCGCTGCCATTTAAGGCGAGTTTTCCTCCATCCGTAGCACTAGGTTCTTTTTTTTTTTTTCCTTTTTTTCTTTTTTCTTTTCCAGTTTTTTGTTCGTTCGTTTTCAAAAGAGGTCGAGTTTCCTCCCTCTATTTTTTGTCACCGTTGCTACAACAAGAAAGAGCATCCCCCGACCAGCCTATCCCAGAAGTTTGATCGTTGTCTGAAGCCACGCGTGGACTCACGCGCTGATCATTCTTCTTGGGAATTCTTCACGCGTCGGCGCGTGAGGGCGTGTGGGACGTCTGAACCATCTCCGACGAGTGGCGTTTGGCTCAACAACCCTATTTCGGTCGTTGCTCGCCATTTTCCGTCGACACCAATACTTCTTCGACGACTCACTGTTCCAACGTGCACTGTTCCGACGACTCACTGTTTCGACGTGCACTATTCCAACGCGATTTATTTTTGGATTGTTTTGGTATCTCCTTTTCTTTTTTTTTCAATATGGAAAGATAAGAAAATTGCAGCTATTAGTACTGATAATCCTTCACTGCAAATTAGCCTTGTTAAGCTTGATGGAAATAATTACCTCGCCTGGTCACGGTCTTGTTTATTGTTTATCAAAGCTAGGGGAATGCAGGATTATATTACCGGTACTAAAGTCAAACCAGCAACAACTGATCCAACATTCAATCAGTGGGATTCTGAAAATTCGCTGGTAATGTCATGGCTTATCAATTTCATGCAGCCCCAAATTTCAAGGACATACTTATTGCTTGACACAGCAGTAAAAATATAGAATGCTGTTACTTTCACCTATTCACAAGTGGGAAATGATGCCAAAATTTATGAGATTTGAAACAAAGTTCATGGTTTGAAGCAAGGAGAGATGACAATCTCACAGTATTTTTCTGAGTTGAATGGCTTGTGGCAAGAGCTTGACTATTATCAAGATTTTCAGGCTAATTGTACTGGAGATGCAGTCAAATTTCAGAAACTGCTTGCAAAAGAAAGGGTCTATGATTTCTTGGTCGGATTGAACAATGAATTTGATCAGATTAGAGTTCATGTTCTGGGTAAGACCCCTTTCCTTCTCTTGAGGAAGCATATTCCTATGTTCAGCAGGAAGAGAGCAGACGCAATACCATGCTCTATATCCCACAGTTGAAAAATCTGGTTTGGTAGCAGCTAGTGATTCATCTGAGCAGCTGAAAACCCAAAGTTCTAATAAGGATCATTTACGATGTGATTATTGTGGAAGACCACGTCATACTAAAGAGACTTGCTGGAAGTTACATGGACGCCCAACGAGAGGTCGTGGAGGCAAACGAGTTAATTCTACTCGGGCAAATTTGTCTGAAACTATAACAACTCCTGAGATGACTCCCTCTGACTTCTTTTCTCCTGATGAGATTCAGTATCTAAGCGTCTGATGTCTCATAAAGAATCTTCCTCCGGTGCCAAATCCAACTTTGTGCAGTCAGGTAATGCTTTTTTGCTACCCTTGATACTAATCATTGGATTATTGATTCTGGTGCGAATAGACACATGACGGGCTCCTCAAAAAATCTTCTTGAATACTCACCATGTTTAATAAGGACAATGTCCGAATAGCCGATGGCTCTTTTACCCAGTTTCTGGAACAGGTTCTGTTTTCTGTACTCCCCATATCAAACTATCCTCTGTGCTTCATGTCCCTCAATTTCCTGTCAATCTGTTATCTGTCAGTACACTTACAAAAAATCTCAACTGTAAAATTGAGTTTTTTCCTGATCATTGTGTCTTTCAGGATCTTCAAACAGGGAAGAGGATTGGCAGTGGTAGATTGCACGATGGCTTATATATGTTGGATGAAAGTCAAGGATCTAGTCTCCAACAGGTTTTTTATGGGGAAAATAAAGATGTTAATCAAGAAATCTTGCAATGGCATAGGCGTTTGGGACATCCCTCCTTTTTTGTGTTAAGTAAATTATTTCCTAGTTTGTTTTCAAAGACTCAGTTTGATTCATTAGTTTGTGATCCTTGCGAATATGCAAAACATTCTCGAAACTCTTATCCTTTGATTAATAATAAAAGCCAGTTTCCTTTCATGACTATTCACTCTGATGTTTGGGGTCCTACTCAGACTACTTCCTTGTCTGGTAATCGATGGTTTGTCACTTTTATTGATTGTTGCACCAGGATGACTTGGGTCTATTTACTTAAGGCTAAGAGTGATGTGTTTTCTTGCTTTCAGTCTTTTCATAAGATGGTTTGCACCCAATTTGATGCTAAAATAAAAATTCTTAGGACTGATAATGGCACTGAATACATGAATGAAAGATTTGATTCTTATTTAAGGTCACATGGGATAATTCATCAAACTAGTTGTCCTATACAAGTGCACAGAATGGGGTAGCTGAGAGGAAGAATCGGCATCTTTTGGAAGTTGCTAGTCTCTTATGTTTACCATGAATCTTCCTAAGCCTTACTGGGGAAATGCAATTCTAGTTGCTGCATATCTGATCAACCGAATGCCTCTTAGGTCCTTAACTACAAGAGTCCTTTAGAAACCTTAACAGGACATAACACATACACTGTCCCTCCAAAGGTATTTGGATGTGTTTGTTTTGTTCATACTAAGGATGCTGGGAAACTAGATCCAAGAGCCCTTAAGTGTGTGTTTATTGGGTACTCACCGACACAAAAAGGTTACAGATGCTACCACCCTCCATCTAGGAAGTATTTTGTGAGTATGGATGTTACTTTCAGAGAAACTGAACCTTACTACAATCCAACTCCATCATCTCTTCAGGGGGAGAATAATGCAAAGGAAGAGATGATACCTAGTACTGTGACCCTCATTGATCTTACCCCAAGAAAAGTGATGATCAGAAGGAGACTATAATCCAGGGGGAGAAAATTGGACGTTTGGATAAACCTGATTTGAAGAGGTACTCAAGGAGAAACAAAGACACAACAGAAGAAGTCATCGTGCAACCTACTCTCTGCTGCCAAGAATCATCCTCTTCTGGTGAGTTATTTTTTGATGATTTAGATAAACCTATTTCTCAAAGAAAAGGTGTTAGAGCCTGTACTAAACATCCCATTTCTAATTTTGTTTCCTATGATTCTTTATCTCCTACCTATAGAGGTTTTGCCTTGTCCATTTCGTCTGTGTCTATTCCACAGGATTGGAAGGAAGCACTCAATGATCCAAAATGGAAGGGAGCAATGATTGAAGAAATGAAAGCCTTGACTAAGAATGAGACTTGGGAGCTTGTTACCTCTCCACCTGGAAAGAAACTGGTAGGCTGCAAATGGGTGTTTACTGTAAAACACAAAGCTGATGGATCAATTGATAGGTTCAAAGCTAGATTGGTGGCTAAAGGATTCACTCAAACCTATGGGGTAGACTACCAGGAAACTTTTGCTCCAGTAGCAAAAATGAACACAATCAGAATCTTGTTATCATGTGCAGCCAATCTTGATTGGGATTTACAGCAGTTTGATGTGAAAAATGCCTTTTACATGGAGATTTAGAAGAAGAAGTGTATATGGAGATCCCTCCTGGATTTGATACTGAAACAACACATGGGAAAGTATGCAGACTGAAAAAGGCATTATATGGATTAAAGCAATCTCCTAGAGCATGGTTCGACAGATTCAGCAAAGCTATGACTTCTTTCGGCTATCAACAGAGCAATGCAGATCATACTCTATTTATTAAACATAACAAGGGTAAAATTACTATTCTCATAGTTTATGTTGATGACATAGTATGACAGGAGATGATGAAAAGGAGATAGCTCGATTGAAGAAACTTTTGGCCCAGGAATTTGAAATCAAGGATCTGGGAAAACTGCAATATTTCTTAGGAATTGAAGTTGCCAGATCAAAGAAAGGTATCTTCATTTCTCAGAGAAAATATATTCTGGATCTCCTGGAAGAAACTGGCATGTTAGGTTGTAAGCCAGCTGAATCTCCTATTGAAAACAACCATAAGCTACAAGTTGGAATTGGTGATGCAGTTGATTTAGGGAGATATCAGAGATTGGGGAAGACTGATATATCTCTCACATTAGACCCGACATTGCATATGCAGTCAGTCTAGTGAGTCAATTTATGCATGATCCACGAGAATCACACATGCAAGCAGTATTTCGCATCTTGAGATATCTGAAGTCTGCTGGAAAAGGACTGCTATTTGCCAAACATGGTCACCTTCAGATAGAATGCTTTACAGATGCAGATTGGGCTGGATCTCCAAGTGATAGAAGATCCACCACTGGCTACTGTACTTTTGTAGGAGGAAATCTAGTAACATGGAGGAGCAAGAAACAAATGTAGTTGCTCGATCAAGTGCTGAAGCAGAATACAGAGCTATGGCTCAAGGGGTTTGTGAGCTTCTGTGGGTACAGAAGATATTAGAAGAATTAAGTCTATCGAGCAAAGAACACTGTCCTTGTATTGTGACAATAAAGCTCCTATTAGTATAGCACAAAATCCAGTTCAACATGATCGAACCAAGCATATAGAGATTGATTGACACTTCATCAGAGAGAAATTGACTAATGATGCCTTGAATTTACATCATGTGACATCTGATAAGCAACTGGTTGATGTGTTCACTAAAGGGTTGTGTTACAGGACTTATCATACTTTAGTTTGCAAGTTGGGCATGTGTGATATCTATGCTCCAACTTGAGGGGGAGTGTTGATATACGTATAATATTATTATTGTTATATTTCCTATAACAATGTAATTAATAGTATGGTAGGTAAGGTAGACCAATGATCACAAGGTTTTTGTATAAATAGATATATTATTGTACAAATATGATATGAAAAAATACTTCTCAAATACTCTCTAAATTCATCACTTATCCTTCTTTGGATCTTTTATTATATCATCCAGTTTGGTGGTTAAATGGTCTTGTAGACCTTAACCCATGCACCATAATTCTACAGCCTTAGACCAAGATATGTAATTAGAACTTCCCATCAATTTCTCAATTGCAATGGCTGGAGATGGAGATAATACACTTGAAAAAAGATTAGTTTTCAAGGAAGAAGAATCATTATCCATGTTGGATTGAGAATAACCTGGAGAAAGGATAAAAAAGATGAAAAACAGCAATAGTCAGCAGCAGATGACGGCGGATGGTGGTTATTGGCAGTTGGTGGTGGTCGAGAATAGGTCGAAGCCAAATGCTGGGGCGGTTGGACCTAGGGAATCTTAGAAAACCGGTGCGTGACACCAAAAGTGGGCCGGAAAAGACATGTTAGACAAAAAGAGGATCACAACAGCGGACGATGGTAGCAGCGTGTCCGGCGGCGAGCTTCCTGGGTTTTGTCGTCGGAGAAGAGAGGAGCACGATGATGTAATTAATTTTGAAATCCAACTCCAGGAAGAGCAAATTCAGACGCAAACCGCCACGGAAAATTAGGGTTTGTGTTTAGGGTTTGTGAAAATTAGGGTTTGTGTTCTATGGCTCTGATACCATTTGAATAAAGAGAGGAAAAATATATTTTCTGATATATTTCTTGTTAATTTATTTTCACATACATAAAGATATATATACAAAGATCTTGTGAGTATTAGTATACCTTACTTACCACTATATTAATTATATTGTATAGAAAATATAATACTAATAAATACATCATATAACTTAACAATATTCTTCTATGCCTCCCAAGCTTTATGATGTCTATTATATATAATGTTATAACTACCTTCTAACTAGTGCTAGCTCAGCACTATCCACAACACACACTTACATGATACACTCACACGAACTGCATACAAACTACTAACTATGCTATTACAAATACTCATGTATATCAACTGCTTTCTAACCCTTCTACTATAAACCTGTAGTAAGGGTTTATGAACACATGGTAATGTATCAGGTGGAAATTGGACGTTATGGCTTTCTTGGTGATATAGTTGTCTGACAGTCATCTACAAAAGATGCTGAGCAAGACTGCAGCAGCAAGCCTTTAAGTAAGCGAAGCTGAAAATGCATTACATATCTAAGCCACTGTCAAATTGGCTAGTATTGAGACAACAGTTGTTTGGGATATATCTTAGGAAGCAAATAGAAATAATTTGTTTTCTTATTTTTATTTTACACAGATAATAATAATGACTGTCGGATTATGACTATGAGTCTAGTAGCTATTATTTGGAATATGGTTATCTTTTGTTTTTATAATAGATATTCTTAGCAGAATATGTATTTTTACTTTTAGAAGTATATGCTTCTAGGCTTGTATAATTAAGTGATTTGACAAGAGAAATAAACGAGCAACTAATTGGTTGTTAGCTAAGGGTTATAGTTAGATATATTAGTTCAATTCTATGATGCTATTTCTTCAGTTGTGAAAATGTCTTGTTGTGAATTGTTAGCTTTAGTTGCCAGGAGACTTGAAACTGGGGCAACTAGATGACAAGGCAACCTTTTGCATGGTGAGCTTGAAGTAAAAATATGTAGGAATCATCAAAGTTTCTAAGGCTGAAGGAAGAGAGTCAGATTTGGTTGTTGATGAAGTTCTTTTATGGACTTAACCAGTCCTTGAGACAGTGGTCCAGATAGCTTAACTCATCCAAACAGTGTATTGGTTTTCAGAGGAGTAACCTAGACATGGGTACATCTGATGGCTCTTTAGTGGGTCATATATTACATCTGATGGCTTAACACATCCAAACAGTGTATTGGTTTTCAGAGGAGTAACCTAGACATGGGTACATCTGATGGCTCTTTAGTGGGTCATATATTACCTCATGCTGTGTGTTGATGATGTATTAATAGCAGTAGAGGATATGTTAGAGATTAAGCAGTCAGTTTAGAAATTGAAATGAAAGACTTTGGTGCTGTCGTGAAAAATCTGGATATGAAGAAACACTGGAACAAAGTTGAGGTAGGTTATGGTTATCCCAGAAGAATTATATCTCGATGGTACTTGATCTCATTGGTGTGCATCATTCCAAGCTGGTTTTCACTCTAGTTACTGTATATTTAGAATTCGCAGAGTCAGAAGACTAAGTGCAAAAATGCATCACAAGATTTACACTCCAGCATGGTAGGCAACATCATTTATGCCATAAATTGTACTTATCTAGATGTTTCTATTGTGTGGTCTGAAGACAAGTGCAAAAATACGTCACAGGGTTTATACTTAACTGTAGCAGATAACATCATCTATGCCAAAATTTGTATCATCCAGACATTTCTATTGTTAGTGTTGTAAGTGGAAATATGGTCAATCAAGGGAAAACGATTGTCATTAGGTTGAATGGGTTGCAGCATTTTGTTTAGAGTATGGTAGAAACTCCAGTGGATTGGTGGAATATATTGATTTATAGTTACTAATGATGCTGATAAGAGAAGATTTCTCACAGGGTATGTATCTGTAGTTGGAAGTGTGTAGTTAGCTGGGAAGTCTTACTTTAGCTGATGATTGCATTATCCAGTAAAAACAGAGTGGATGGTAGTAAATTGGGTAAGGAGGTTATATAGTTGAGAGTTGTGCTTGGAGTTTATAGTGTGTGATGACAGTTTATTGTAACAGGACAAATATACCTAATAGAAACAGGACATCCATTGAACACATACAGATAAGCAGGCCCTTTTGGGGTCACAACTTCTTTACTGCAGACAACTTGAAGAACTTTTGGAAAAATTCTTACCAAAAGTTGTCATTCAGTTTGTTTATTTGATGTCTTTTGTCCAAGTATCTCTGGAAGAATAGTGTCTTTTATCAACAAAGAGATTTACCTCTAATTAGACGAGGAGAGAGAGAGTAATTAATAATATATTTTGTAGGAGTTCAATTCATGAACGTTGTTACATTTGATGCTCCATTGATGTGAGATTTTTGGTATGAGAAGAAAAAATCAGCAACATGCATGTGATTTAGATTTCCCTTCTCTAGACTCTACCTTTGTGAACCTTCTTGTTCATTTTGTCCTGTCTACCATGTTTTGTACCATTTATCCTTGTAAAAATTGTAGTATGATCGTACTTACGTTTGGTGAAATAATTTGGATTAATACTCTGTTGCAGGGAGGTTCAACATAAGAATATTGTCCGTTTTATTGGTGCCTGTACAAAGCCTCCTGATTTATGCATAGTAACAGGTATGAGACATCGGTGCATATAGAATTTACCATGTAGGTGTAATGTATTTCCATGTTTATTTCGGTTACGTTGTTGATGTGAGGACTACTACCTGATTGCTCACGCTTCATTTATTTTATTTTGATGTTATGTTTTATTATATGTGGAACCATTCCTTGTATTTGTCAATCACAATGTGGAAGCCTCAAAAGGCCTGCTTGGAAGCTTAATTTACTATTTTAGTTTGAAATTTGTGGCTTTTTTATGAAGAAAAAGCTGTATATGGATGCTGATCCTTCTTGCAGAGTATATGCCAGCAGGGAGTCTGTACAGCTACTTGCACAAAAATCATAATGTATTAACTATATCTCAGCTGCTAAAGTTTGCAATAGATGTCTGCAAAGGCATGGATTATTTGCACCAAAACAATATAATTCACAGGGACTTGAAGACAGCAAATTTGCTCATGGACACTGAAAATGTAAGATGTATCAAAACTGATTATCTTGTTGTCTGCACGTGCTACTTTTAATTAAAGCATGAATTTTTGAATTTGTTGTGATTTTATGTTTTTAATCATAATATGTTAATTGGCCAAACACATTTACATAAGTACTGATCATGCTAATGATCCAACAATCCTTTTTTTTATTTTTTTAAATCACATCTATACATAAACAAGTCCTGGTGTTCATGAAGGGGAGGAAGTAAACAATGTGGTAGAGGAAGATGAAGCTAGGCCAAAAGTGGTAAGCCTTGAACATGACACTACCTTGAACTTTAGTGAGCTTTCTCTATTGGCTATCAATGGCATGAATGGCCAACTATGAAGTTGAAGGGGTCGTGTCTGGACAACCAGCACTAGTTTTGGTTGACAACAAAACCAGTCATAATTTCGTCTCAAAAACATTTGTGAAGCAGTTGCAACTGGCAGTGAAGGCAACTCCAACCGTTGGTGTACAACTGGGGAATGGTCGTAAGATAGGCTTCAAGTGGAGTTATCAAAATATGATTGTTATGTAGGTCATGTTGATGCTGAAGTGGTTGTTTCCTTATGGAGCTAGGCAGTGTTGATATTATTTTGGGGGTGTCATGGCTAGCCACACTTAGAGAGGTCAAAGGTAAATGGCACATGATGACTACAAAATTCAAACAAAATAGTGATAAGAGACAAATTGCAGAGAGACCTATCCCTTTTCCGAATTGCAACTTGAAATCTTTGATGAAATTAGGTGAAGTAGAGTTTGTGGGCTTTCAGTGGTGAGTAGCGAGAGCGAGTTGACAACAATAGTTAGATCTACCAATACCATGCTAATGTGGAGGTGCTGCTGCAAGAGTTTTAGCAGCTGTTTCCCAGACTTCAACCATGCAGAAGAATGGACCATCAAATTCCCATTGCCATGGGTAAAGGCCAGGTTGATGTGCGGTGTTACCAGTAAGTACATGCACAAAAGATGAAATAAGATTAGTGGCTGAAATGCTTTTAAGACAGTCATACAATCAAGCACGATTCCCTATTCCAGCTCAGTGGTCTTAGTATAGAGAAAAGATGACATAGAGATTTTGTGTTGACTATGCACTAAACCAATTTACAATACTAGATAGGTATCAATGCCTGTTGTTGAAGAATTGATGGAGGTATCAATGCCTGTTGTTGAAGAATTGATGGATGAATCAGCATGGTCTTAAGTTCCATGGAAAATTTGATTTATGGTTGAGGTATCATAAAATTTGGGGTGAAACTCATGTCATGTCTACCACTATGTAAAAAAATTACTAAAATATTTATTATACTGAAATAAATGCAAAAATACCATCACTAAATGTGATATTACATTTTACATTGATATCGCATTTAGTAAATGTGATATAGCTATGGATAAACCTTGCTCTATCGCATATGAAAAATGTGATACTTGGGTTTACAATAATATTGCATTTGGTAAATGTGATATACGGCATATTGCCTGTACAGTGGTATTGCGTATCTAAAATGCAACATCATTGCAATCTCATCGTCGCACGTTAAACATGTGATACTGCGATGATAAATGTGTAATTAATTCATCTAATTGGTTTTTGTGTAATTGTTTATTAAGTGGATTGGTAAACAGAAAATTATCACATAAAATTTGAGTGCGTGAGAACAATGTGGACAAGACCTTATGTGCATGCATGAAGACATTTTGACTTCTGCCCTTGAAGTTGAATAATGCTTCATTTACCTTTCAATTCACCATGAATGAAGTATTGAAACCTTTGTTGTGATGACACCTTATCATACAAAGAAATCAAAAAGACGTTAAGCATTTGTTGATATAGTGAGTCATGTTCTTGGACCAGCAAAATTGGCTACCAAAACTGTTGGATGCCAATGTGCAACATAAGCCCAGATAAGGATATAGGGTTGCTAATGCTCTCGAGTCATAAGGAATTATGATGCTTTTGAAAACTACAGCATTGCAGAGCTAATGTGGGCTGAGTGGGACCAGCTTTAAACTGAAATTGAGCGATATTATAGTTGACTGAGGTTTAGGCACAACTTAGCCACAATTCCAACAACGCTCTGGGTTTATATATGAAAAAGAGAATATTGATGTATCATGACCGGTTAATCATTTCAGTTGCCTCCATATTCATTCCACTACTTCTGTACGAATTTCATGTGCACCTGTTGGAGGACATTCAAGCACATATGTATCAGCGCCTTGTTGATCATTTGTATTTGGAAGACATGAAAAAGAAAAAAGAAAAGGAAAATAATAAGTTTGTAGCTGAGTTTGGAGTGTCAAAAAACTAAATATCAAACCATATAACCAGGGTGGGGTTTATTATAGCCCCTCAGCATCTTTAACCAAATTTTGGATGATATATCTTTTTTATAGTATGTCAGCCTAGGTCTAAAGGATTTGATGTCATTTTTGTGGTAGTCGATCTGCTCATAAAATATGTATAACTTTTAGTGACACAATGTCTAGTTTGCAAAATATGGAATCACAAAGTTCTAAAAATTGGTGCTGTAATATCATGATAGGATAGCAAAATATTATATTATGTAGAATTGTATTATTCAACACTGTGTTTTGATACTGGATGAATTTATAAGTTATGGCTACTTCAAATTTTACCTTGTGTACTAGATTTTGTTTCAAATGAAAGTATGTTTATGACCTCCCCAACAATAACAAGTTTCCTAAAATTGGACATTACTTGCAAAGAAGTTGCATAGGATAGCAGTTACTCGCAGAATTTTTTTTTTTTTAAATAATTTATCAAGTTCTAATATACGATGAAACACTAAATTACATTGAAGCTAAGTATATATACTAAAATGCAAGAAATAGGAAATAGTTGTTAATTTCTCTGTTCATGGAGACACCAAATAAAAACCAACTTGAAAAAAAAAAAAAAAATACCATATCGAAGATAAAATAAAATAGAATTTAGATGCTAAAAGTTGAAAATTCTATCAGTTTTTACGCCTTAGTTCCTAGCATTTGGTCTATTATAATTTTTGCAAATTAGCGGAATTGCAGGATATTTCACTGTGAGAGTGCCAATATTGATCTTAGAATTTAATCTTTTACTTCCGAAGCTTTAATTTCATATGCTTTTCTTATGATGATGATACGGTAATTTATCTCGGTTCAGTATATTCTAACATATAGTTGGCTTTGTTTGAAGGTTGTTAAAGTGGCTGATTTTGGTGTTGCTCGTTTCCAAAGCGAAGGGGGAATAATGACAGCAGAGACGGGGACTTATAGATGGATGGCTCCAGAGGTTTGACATCAGTTACCTTGTGATTTTTTGGCTCCATATGTTGCTCTACTTTCCTCATGCTAGATGTATATCATTGCGATAAACCTGACTAGGGTATCTGTGGAAATTGTGGTTAGAGTCTATATGTTTAATTAGTGGGTCGAACACATGTCTAGGGATTTTTTGAAAAAAAAAAAATACACAAATAAAAATTACGCAAAAAAATTACCAAAATAGTGTTGCTATGTCGCATCTTGAAGTGGAGATATAAATATTTATTCTTGTATCGTATCTTCGGGTGGAGATATAGCGACCTAGGCACAAAAAAAAAAAAAAAAAAAAGAGCTTGTGTATCGCACAAGGATTGTGCGATATAGGTTGGGGCCTATATCTCATGACCAGTGAACGATACCCGTACAATTATACGTTTATCGCTCGTTGGTCATGCAATACACGTTCAAAGTGTATCGCACAACTAACGTGCGATACACACATAATTTTAAAAAAAATTTGCATCGCACCTTTAAAATGCAATACGGCAACACTATTCTTGTATTTTTTTTTTGTAACAATTTGTTTTTGTGGAATTTTTTTTGAAAACTATGTTATACATGTAGTATCCTCTTAATTGCTCAATGTTTTGGATAAATAACATCCCAATGTCCAATTTAACTCTTTGCTCTCTGAATTTTTTGGTATTGGATTTATTCCCGTGTAGCATCCAATATTAGCTTGATACATCTGGGTCGGTCATGGTTTCCAGCATTGTCTTTAAGGATACTAATTATTTTCATCCTTTGGAACCTTCCACAAATCTGATTTAACTTTTTTTCCTTCAAGGTTATCAACCATCAACCTTATGACCAGAGGGCAGATGTATATAGCTTTGCAATAGTACTTTGGGAATTAGTTACAGCAAAGGTATATTGTGAAGGCGGGTTCACATATCTTTTTCCCTTTACTAGTACATGTAGATGCTTTTCATATATAAATGCTTTCATCAATGATGCTCTCAATTGGATGTTTTAGGTTCCATATGATACAATGACTCCGCTGCAAGCTGCTTTGGGAGTAAGACAGGTAACAAGCAAGTGAAATTTCTAATTGCGGAGGTTTTATGTCTCCTCCTGTGCTTTAGCTCATTTATAGTTCCATAAATTATAAAATATCATTGCCCTTGTACTTTGATTAATTAAGTGTATTATTTAATTATGAAAGTTTGATTGTAATTAATTGGTGTTGAGACTATATACAAGTGATTAAGGTGTGTAACCCTTATATATGAGTAAAGACAGTCCACTCTTACTACATTGAAAGTGTCTCCACGGAATTGGAACATTAATCAAGGAATTTTGTTGTAGCTAATGATCTTGGTGAGGTTATTTAAGTTCGAATGATGTATAAGGACACAAATGAACCCCAAACCTGGCTGGTTGCAACCTTTTCATTTGGCTTATTGCGAGATAGACTCTTACTCTTGACAAGCTTAAGGAGTGGGAGATGTTTAATTCCTTCAGACTCATCTAGCATAGCCCCTGACTACAAGAAGAATCACTCTTGACCATGGCTCTTTTTCCAACAATACTTATTGAGATGGTGTGGTCACATGCAGTGATGTGCTTTAGGAGCTCTTGGTGGATATTGTGACACTTTAATAACTATCCATATGAATGAGGGTGGTTGATACTAAAAGAGAGAGAGGGAATGATATGACATATTTAGGTATGAATGAAAATATGGTTTGTGACAAAGTGAAATGGCGAAGTAAGAAATATATATATATATAGCACTGGCTCCAACTATTGGAAATAAGGTTTTAGTTGTGTCTTATTTGTTTTTTGGGAGTTGATTGTACTAAACAAGTGTGCTTGGATTATCCATAGTTTTTATCCATATGATTTGCTATGGGTGTATTTGTCTGTGATTGGTGGCAATTGTCTAGGACTGTAGTTTACAGCGGCAAAATGAACAGGCCATAGAGCTATCATCTTTTATTGGACTACAGTAGATATGAATGTGATGTGGGCTGAGGTTAGAATCTTCATGAATCTTTCTTTAGAGATTTGGTCAAATAAAAAAAAGGAGAGAAGGGGAAGAAGATGCTCTCACTTGCTCCATAATTTTAGTGTCTGTACGATGTGGATGACCCTGAAAGAATCTATGATTGATTCTAGTTCTCCTCATAATTTACTTTAATTTGATTCTTCTCATTTAAGCATCAAATCGTTACAGTAAGTTTGTTCTATTGAATGGCCACACACACACACACACACACAAAAAAAAAAAAAAAAAGAAAACTCGTTCTCTTGATCTTTGTATATCTGAATTATAGCCCTTGCTGAATAATATCAATACGGGGAATTGCCTCGAAAAAGAGATACCAACGGAACTTGATTGCTTTGCTTTTCCTTTCCTTCTGACCATATGCCAGTATTGAGAAATGACTCCAAAGCTCATGATGTGCTGTCTTTACCATGTAATGGTCTTTACTCTTTCTCATACTTCTTAATTTCCATTTAAGGGTTTGCGCCCCGAGCTTCCTGAGCATGCACACCCCAAACTGGTTGATTTGATGCAAAGATGCTGGCAAACAGTTCCTAGTGATCGGCCTGCCTTTTCGGAGATAGTGATTGAACTTGAAAGACTACTTGAAGAAGTGCAGGTAGTGACTTTTTCACTTCTTTGGTTTTATTTTTCCAATTACATGATGTAAGCTTTAGTTTGAATTACAGGATGCAGGAGTAGAAAATGGCAAGTAAATACTGCTAGGCACGAATGACATGGTCCTTTTGCACAGTTATTCTCTTTTTTCGTTCCACTTGTCAAAGGCGGTTTCCTTGTAAAATTGAGAGAGAGCGATTTATAGAAACATTAGATAGAATTGTAATAGGTGATCCAGTTACACTGGCACGAGACAACTATCGATCCAAAAGAGTAGGGAATTGCGGGTGTCATTCAGGACATGGTTGTGTTGCAGTATGTACGAGGCTACAGCCCCGCCTTAATCCTACCGAGAGGATAAGCTTTTGTTGTAGTATATGGAAATGGGAATTTGTTAGACTAAGCTGTTACTGATCCAAGTAATTTTGAATTAACCACTTCTGCTTAAGAGAAAATTACATATGGGTTCTCCATTGCTGTTTTACAACAGTTCTTCGCAGATGCTCGTCCCGTTAAGATTTGACAAGGTCTAGTCCATCGTTGTAATTGCATTCCTACGTCTTCAATCCAACGCCAGCACGACTAAAATTTTTTTGACGGAAAAAAAAGAAGAAAAAATAAGGATGGCTTGCACTCTGTTGATGGTTAAGCACGCAATGATTTTGGGATAAAGGATTGGTAATCGTGGCTTAACTAATATTGTTTTATTTTTGTAGTATTCAGAAATTAAGTGATAGCGCATATGTTAAAAAATTCGAAGTGCAATTGTATTCAGGGTTCGACGCAATCCATGGTTCAAGCACATGCATTAAAGTGACTATTTAATTTTTGATAAGGAGGCAAAAAAAAGAAAGAAAATCTATTTTAAAAGTGCGATGTAAATGGAAATCTAAGTTATCTTAAATCGTTCCATCTTTATTTCAGAGAGCTTCGACTTCGCTGACCCAGTTGACACCTAAAAAGAGATATTGGCACGTGGAGTGTGTATTTTCATATATATTTTTTTTATAGTACTGATATTTTAGTGGTTAAGTTAGTGCAAAGACTTGGAAGTGCTAGTACTTTAAAATAATTGGTACCTTTTTAATCAAAATTTAAAGATGGAATGTTAAATTGTCAAAAAAGTGAAAGTATAACACTCCCAATGCCATTTTTCCCTCCTAAAATTTAAATGACTTATATAGTACAAAATGTAGTCGAGATATAACAATTAATATCATATTATTCACATTCTGATATAACTCTGCTTATAATATGTGATGCCAATTATCTATTATACGAACATACAAATAATAATGAGGAAAGTTTGTTCACTTCACTGTAATTGCAATTCAATTACAGTTTTATTTTTTATGAATAGCCATTACGACATTTAGTTCATTGAATAGCGATTTATATGAATCCTTATTGCATAAAACATTGAATAACTATTATTTATTCAAGTTTATGAATATTAATTTAATGTTGGAGTTGTTTTTTTTTTCAAAATATCACTATTTAAATGAAAATTAATAAAGAAAAATTCTATTACAGCTTTGTTTCATTCATTTGTAATAGGAATTCATTAGTTTTATTCATTCTGCGAAGTAAACGAGCTTCATGAATTTGAAACTACGAACTTAATATTATGGTGTATATATTATATATTAAAGTTGAGTTTGATAGCTATCTATTGCTCCTAGAAAAGATACAAATTACTATAATATAATATAGATTATAGGAAATTAATTATTAATATATAATATAAAATTACACATTTAAGATGCGAGTTGCACTTCTCTTTATATATATACATATTTAAGGAAATCATATTTCTAACTTGCAATTTACTTCGACATATATGTTTTGCATTTTAGATGAACGGTAGCTCGAAGTTGAGGGTTAGATGGTTGGAGGTAGATAGGGAAGTGGTTTGTGAAGTATGGTGTTGGTGGCAGTTTGATTCAAGGGTTGCGTTGGAAGCATAGAGACGGCTTCAGTTTGATGGTTCATTGGGTTCTGTTTTGGTGGCAGAAGGTGATTGGCCGTTGTTTGTGTGCGAGAGTGGGGTTGGTTTTGTGGTTCAAGTGATGCTGGGTTTCGATGTTTCGCTTCTGTTTGGTCTCTGTTAGAGATGGACCCCAGCTCTACAGTCGCCTATGGTTATAATGTTAATAAATTTAATAAAAACCTTATTTAGGCGATTAATTTGTCCAAATGCTCTAAACTAATAAAAAAAAAAAAACTCTATTAAAATGAATATAAGTCTTTAATAGAAGTATCAATGATACAATTACATTATATAATGTATAATGATAACTATTTGATAAAACATAATTTATTTTTCATTTTTTTGATATGAGGTTTTTTATGTTCAATTGTAATATAGTGTCATACAAAATTAGAAAAATAGATTTATAGATTACCTTTTGTGGTATTACACTGCCATAGTAGTATGCACATTAAACATATGATATAATGTGTACTAAAATTTATTTTACTTGATGGTGGCTTATTAATGATTTTATAATATATAATATAGGTCTGTTTTGGATAAGCACGACAAAGGTGGCAGAGTATATAATTATACTTGCACTCTACTTTGTAGCTGCAGGTTCTCAAATCATGATATCAAACCTATTTTGTGCTACTTTAAAATTGCATTTTAACTTGCATCCTATAAAATATAAGATACTAGGTGGACTTTTAATATTTATATTAATATCAAAACTTCGAGATAAATTGTCAATCAATATTGTCAAACTCGGCTTGAGGGCTTGGTTACATGCTGTCAATGGATAAAAACTAGAGTTAAACCGTGATTGAATCGGCTTGTTCCCGAGAAGAGGTTAGATTCAACCAGACAGGTCAACAATAGTCTAACAACACTATTTTCAATAACTTAAACATGTCAATATTTCAAAATAGCTCAAATAAGTAAGTAAATTTTTTTATGGAAATAGAACCTATCTTGTGGCACTTTGAAACCATCATTAGACTTGTACCTTATATAACCTTATCAATGTCGTGACTAATAACTTAGGATTGCTTAAACTTTTGCCATAGTATTTGAAAGTTCCCTTAAAATTGTACCCTATAAAACTTACACTAATAACACAATTAATAACTAATGTCTAACCTTTTGCTACAATATTTGTCTTTGATTTGGGATATTTATACATTAATTTACTCTTTATTAGTAGAAGTATAATTTTATTGTCATTTATTATTATAATTTATAATTTTTACAAGGTAGGTGGTAGTATTATAAACTTTCATCTTACATATATTAGAGTAGGAAAAATGTTAAATTTGATGCATAAACTTTGCATAAAATCTCAATTTGGTATATGGACTTTGACAATTAAATATCCAATCAAATTTCTCGTAGTGATATGATAATAATAGAGTTCTGAAAAGAATATTAAAGAGATAGGGAAGTAAGATATAAGCCCAGATTTAATATGGAGTTCAACCTATTTCCTACTCTCCACGATCAGCCAAATCGCCTCCAATTAGAGGACTTCACACACTTTATTAATCTCAATCACACACGCTCAAATAGAGTAGTACACTGGTTTATAACACTTAGAAAATAAAATATTTCCTTCTCTCTCAAGAAACTCTTTTATAGATAACAAATACAAGAACAGAGCACTACATTGGCTTTCTCCACTATGTAGATTCTGTAAATTAATGAACAAGAGCACAAAACAATAACAGAATTTTCTGATTTGTTTGTTCATAACTAAAAGCTCTTAATCACTTCTTCTCAACTCAACATGCTTACTTGAATCTCCCAAGGAAAGAGTATTTATACATTTCAAAAGTTTAAATGTTTGTTAGGGATAACATCTTTAAATCGTCTAGCATTAAATGCATGTAATGGCTCTTCATGTCACATTGGCTTGTATTTTAAATTGTCGCACCTTAAATTTGACCATCGATTAAGTCTGTGCTTACTTGGACTCGTTGAGCCTAAGATTCGAACTTGTGTGCCCTAAGCTTATTGCTCCTTAAACTTATCGCATCTTGGATTTAATCCTCGACTAAGGTTATGCTTCTTTGAACTCGTTGAGGTTGAAATTGGAGCTTTTCGTGTTCTGATGAATGGAGTTGTCAAGCCCTCGATGGGACCTACGACCAAGGCTGTGCTCGAAGAAGTTGTACCTGCTAAATTTGCACAATCTTTAGAGAACAACACTTAAACAAAACACACACCCACACACACACACACACACACACACACATTCTAGCATGTTGTTCATCCAAGTTGTTTGACTAATTAAGTATAGTTTAATACAATTAAGTAGTTAATTGTGCGATTAATTATCTTATCGAAATTCACATTGAACATACAAGTTCAACACTATTTCACCAACACAATTAATGTGGAAGAAACAACCCATTGGTGCTAGATGAGGTTTGGAGAAGTCATAAAAATTCAATGATATGCTGCTCTTTCAAGTTAACAAATAAAGTAAATGGTGTTAGGGGGATGATAAAAGTAGCAAAAAAAATTTGATCGAATATTATATCAATCACTTCAATGTTTATATATCGAATTGAACTTTTGTACAAAATTTCAGTACTAAATTTAACCATTACCACATTTATCACTGTAAATGGACATGTAAATTGGCTAAATACTAACTCTTTTGCTCGATTAGTATCTGCATGATTTACATGCGCACAACCTTTTTTGTCCTATTCAGAAGACTACTTTGATAACATATTATTTCAATCATTCATCTTGAATGGTAATTACAAAATTTTCAAAATTTGAATTTAGATTTTAATCATGGCCATATGATATAGACTGTTTCTTTTTTCCATTTTTTTTATTTAGACTTTTGACGTTGAAAGTTTATCTTTCAACATAGAAAGTCTAGTCGGTGGGTGACTAACTAGGGCCGGCCGGCTAGGGGCGGTCTCAACATGTCCTTTTTTTTCCTCCACTTTTCAACATGACTTATCCTTTACACAACATGTTTACTTTCAACTAGAGATATGCATCGTTGTATGTAGAGAATCTATATTGAATTTATGAAGTCCAAAATTGTCTAACCATAAAAAGAATCAATATGAAAAAACATGATTCTCCAAAATCTTCAATGACACATAATTTCTTAAATGAACAACATATTATCAAATACATATTATGTTTATATTCAAATAAAGATGCTACCTTTATTCATGTTGTATCAATATAATATAATTGCCACACTAATAAAAATATATACTAGGAATACTCAAGAGGGGAGGGAGGGGATGGTGTGAATTGAGTATTTGTCAAAAATTTCGAAATAATTAATTTTGAAATAAGCAGATTAAAAATAAAATAAACTTATAGTGGATAAATAAAAAATAGATATAAACCGTAAATTAAAGAGATAAAGTTTAGAGAAAATCAAGCCAGATTTAATGTGGAGTTTGACCCACTTCGTACTCTCCATGGTCCACCAATGCCTCGAATCGAGGTCTTCACCATCACTCTTATTTATCTCAAACTAATGCTCAAGCTGAGCAATACAACAGTTTACAACACAAAGACAACAATTTATGGATTTAACATAGAGCTTGACTTACTTTCTTTTGCTCTCTAGAATGCTATCAGATAGATAGTAAAAAATAAGAACATAGCTCTAGAGTGTTTTTCTCTCTCTATATAACTATTTGTAAATTATGATGTACAAGATAACAAGAAAATAAAAGATTTGTTTGATTAATAAAGAGCTCATAAATGATTTTGATACTTCTTTTCTTCTTATTTTTTTTGGACTTTGTATATAACTAGCCTTTGAAAAATCAAAAGTCAGTTAGACACAAAATCTATAATCTCTCATGTATCAAATGCACTCCAATGGCTCTTTTTCTTCCGCATCAGCTTCATCGCGCCTCAAAATAGTTGTCGCACCCAATCTTGATCCTTGACAACCTTTCACACGCACGTTTCTTTGAGCCTCAATTTTGCACTTGTCGTGCCCTAAACTTCATCATGTGGAGGCCTCGACGTGACCCCTGACACCAGTGTTTGCTTCCTTAAGCTTTGTCGAGCCTTGTATTGAATTGATAGAACCTCAACCATTATGCACACCGAGCCTTGAACTTAACTTGTTGAGCCTTGACCAAGCCTTGATCACTTGACTTGTTTAGGTAGGACTCAACTAATCCCTCAACTACTGTTTGTACATTCTTTAAGCCTATCAAGCCTTTGGTTTTGTTGCACCTCGATCAACTATTATGGCTTGCCCTCTACAATCATTGTTCCAACTAAAAACCTGCAAGAAACACGCACAAACATGCACAAAGCACACACACACATATTTGACTAATTAATGATAGTTTATAACAAATAAATAGTTAATTGTACAATTATATTGTCTCATAAAAAATCACATTGAACTGTCAGGTTCAAAATCTAATCTTGTGCATGGTTGCTTCGAAACCGCTTGTTAGGATTAAATATTATATCCTTAAGTTTAATTACATATGTACATGATTAGGAGGAAAATAAATAAAAGTAGTCATGGACACATCTTGAATCCATTATATAAAAGACACACAAAATTTCTTGTTTTAAATGATTTGGTCTTCCAAGTTAATACACATCCTTTATAAGATTTGGTCTCTCTCTTTCTCTTCTCTTTGATGATGAGATTTTAGATGAGTACTGTGTGATATTATACCTTAGGAGACTACAAATATAATATATATATATATATAAGTCCATATTTATCTATTTTTCCCATCATAAAATATGAAATAATATGTCCAGTTTCTATACATAATATTTCATACTTTGTATGATTCATTAAAGTCCATAAATTTATTAGATTATTTTATTTTTTTGTTTTTGCGTTTTATAATAGCCTTATTCCACAATTATTTCACTAACACATATGAGCACATTTGATTTATTTAAAAATAAACCCAATAATATGGCTTTCACAAAAATAAAATGAGCCACTTCTTTTCAGTGAAAAAAAAAATAAAGAAAGAAAAAGAAAAAGAAAAACTTATAAGAAAAAGATTTACTGTATATTACTCATAGAGTTGTGCAAACAGAGATAGTTATACGGGTTAACCCACTTAACTCTTAAAAATGAAAAAAAAAACATGTTAGGTTAAAAATTTCAACCCACTTTACTATACAAGCCAATTTGGTCAACTCCATATAACCTGTAAAATAACGCAGGCTAATCATGTTTGTGAGTTGAATTGGCCTACAAACTCGCAAAAGCTAAAAATATAAAAAAAGAACAAAACTAGTGATACTAAATAACTATATGCAAGCATGCACTAAAAAAATCTAACCAAATTAAAAGAATAAGAGAATGAATGTTAAATAAGAATTTTTTTATCATAATCTTATACATATCTTTGATTTTCATATATTTTTTATCCTATAAGTAGATTTTTTTTTTTTAATTTGATTGAAAATAATATTTATATTTAGCGTGATTACATTAATGTTTGTTTTTTTCATCATATTCTAGTTATTTTGGTATTATCTTTTTATCGTTTTCAAATAGATATTTGTCAAGAAACATATATTGGTGAAAATTTGATAATTTTATCGATAAATTGACCAAACAGATATGATACATATATGGTATAAATAAGTTATCGATACAGGTCTGATATAAATACGATACAAATAAAAATTTAATAATATGAACATACCCTAAATTTTTGCCAAAAGAAAAAAAAAAATCTTAGTGGGTTAGTGAATTGGCCCGCATTACTCACTAACCTGCACAAAGACGGGCATGTTGGGAAAAAATTTGGCCCACTTTATAACGTGGGCTAGCCAACATAACCTATAGTTAAAGTAGGAGAACAAATTGACTCACTAAACCAATTTCCACAACTCTAAATTTGGAGTCACTTTTCTCAAGTTCCTAGCATGTATACCACTCCTACATAAAATAATTACCAATATACAAGTGAGATCAAATTAATTACCAATATACCACACTAAAATCATGTTTGATAAATAAGATATTTTTTTTAATATAAAAATTGCAATATACACATGTGATATAATGTTTCACTACCGTCGCTATATCACGTATGTAAAAAGCGATACACATATATTGTCAAAAGAATCACAATATAGCATGTCGCGAAATACATACGAAAATAATATCTATATCGTTTATTCCTTTCGCGATATAGGTACGATACTGTGACTTTTGTATATCCTGTTTTTAAGTCACGATTTAAGAGTGGTATATTAGTAATTATTTTCATATTGATCTTAAATAAGTAATTAATTTTTATAAGTGCTCTAAACTGAAAGTTATTTCCACTTTTCTCTCTTTGGTCAATTCTCCCTTGTTTCCAGTATTATTTTTTTCCCCTTTTTTTTCCCTAGTCAATTCCCTTTATTAGGGAAAAAAAAAAAAATCCTTTGATTAGCCAGTTAGATTTTCGCAAGTCAACTTTTACCATCTCTCCAGGTCAATCTATTTTTTCCTCAACTTCCTCTACCATTCTTCCCGGGCGTCTAAACTTTATTTCAAATGGTTTGTTCTGGTCGGCCAAAAAAAAAAAAAAAAAAAAAAGGTTTGTTCCGGGGACAAAAGAAGAAAGAACTTTATTTCAAATTGCTGGCTTGCAGTTGCAGGAGTCCGCATGTGATAATAATAATGTACCTACGTGAAAAAGGACGCTTGATGCAGCTCTATTAAATCAAGGTAAAGTAAAGATATTTACTGCCTTGTCTCCTGGTGGGTGTCGAATCCACAAAAATAAATATTTATATTTAACCTACTCTAAAGATTTATAAATAGGGTTGACAGGATCATCTCTACAGAAACTAGTAAAAATCTTTTTCTATCAAGATTAAGAAAAGAGAAAAATTGGGGGGTTTTTGAAATCAAATAATTAAATAAATTCTATATCTAAATATAAAATTCTATATTAGGAAAATATCCAACTAAAGTCTTACCACAATTCAATTCTTGGGATTGATCATTGACTCAAAGATTATTGTTCCTTTATTGAACAGATTGGTTATGAATTTCAACACGCTCTGAAAATCTATCTTTTCTTAATGATTTGATAATCAAGATAAGATCTTTGATTATTTCCCTAATTGATTAGACAACCCTAAATACGCTCTTAGGATTTAATCTATCAATTGCTTTATGAAATAGAGAGACTACCAATCCTAATCAACAATCCAAAAGCATGAATCATTTAAACTAGGTCATATTTCACCACAACACAAAATCAATCATCTGGTTATAATTAATCGTGTTTTTCATCACATATATTAGAAAGATCATACAATTACGGATATGATTTCCTAATTGATTGATTATTGTTTGTTAATCATACAATCGGATCCAAAGTTGCAATCAATAAACATACAATAATAACATATAAAGCAGATGAAATATGAATACTCAATTTAAGAACAATATAATAGAACCGTTTTGATCTCACAATCCATCTTGAATTGAATATGTAGCAATCCTTTGGCTAGATTTGGAATTTAGCCACTCATGACCCTTAGAATTCTCTCTAGGGTTTTCTTACAAAGTTGTATCTGAATATGGAATGAATGAATGAATGAATACTGCATGAAAGAAACCCTAAATAATATATAAATACAAGTTGGACAAATGAGGAGTCACGCAGGAATGTTGGCCAGCAAATTTCTAGAAAGGCCGGCGGCCTACATTTCCTTTGGCCGGCTTATGTCTTCGCAAACAATGAATTTTCCAGGAAGGCCGGCAAGAAGCCCAGATATGCCGGAGGCTTTGCTCGTCAGCTTTGATCTCCTTTCGTCCAGCGTAGTAATGGCCGGCAACGTTGATAGATAAGCTGGCGGCCTTTATTGTGTGCGTGATGTCCATAATGATAAAAGCCGACGTCCTAAGCATATGCATACAGCCGCCTTCTTTCCTTGCTTGTTTGCTGTGAAGATTGTGAACGCGGGCAGCTTTTGTTGTGTTGATGTCGGCCTATATGTTATTTCGCATTCAACGCCAGTGTGGTCCAGTTCTAAGCCGGCGGCTTTGATTCTGGTTTGCCAGCCTTCAATGTAATTTTTCTCCTTTGATTCAATTTTGCTCCAATCTTGTATTTTTCACATCTTTTGGCTTCAAAGACCTGATATTCATATAAATCACGATTAAGCACCGATTCCATATAATTTCTATAAAATTAATAACGAATTAATCCAAATTAAACCAATGAATTATTGAGTAATATTCATCTTAACATCTCGTCTATATTTACTATGAAAAATATGAAAAGATCAATAATGTATGTATCATAATGTAATCTAATCAATATTTTTAAAACATCTACATATATATTTGAAGATAAAATTTTGCATGTGATTGAAGGACATTTCCAATGCATGTATCCGTTTGTTTTATCATATTTTGATCATTTTTAAAGAAATTTTTATCTAAAAATAAATACTAATAAAAATTTAATAGTTTTATCCGTAAATAGACTAAACATATACGATATAAGTATGATATATATATATATATATAAACAGATAAGTTAGAAATACAAATTAAATATAGATACGATACAAATAATAATTCAACAATCCCATGAGCCATAAGTATCATGTAGCAAATGCCGTGGAGAACGTAATGCTGGAACAGGACCAGTACCAGGAGCGGGACCGGGACCGGGACCGGACTGTACGATCCAAGTTTATCTTCTACCGTTGTTGTTTTGTCTAGCAAGAGATTTTTTTTTTTTAAGTTTTTGATTTTTAACTGGATAATTAGAATGGAGACGACGTAGGTTTGCTTTTGAGTATAAATAGAGGATGTTTATCTTTTAACTTATATTAGGAATTAATTTTACTTACGGATCATATAATACGTAAGAGAAAAAATATTAATCCAATGTTATACTATATATTCATTCCTATGATATATTAAGACCAGGTATTATAATATTTCTCTCTTTTAAAATACAGAAATGAAACATGTACTATCCGTTTATATCATCATTACGTAAATACCAATTATATAGAATTGATTTTATAGATATAATTGAAAAACACACATATTTAACATATAATATTATGTTTTGTATGATAGTCTGCATGTTTAATATGCATACTCAGCTTTCTATAAATATCGCATTTGTTACACGTATAACGATGTGTAAGCATCTCTATATGTCATCTACCAGCTGCCATTTTTTCATTAAAATAGGTGTATTTTATGTTTTAGATGAGATTTTATATAAGTATTATAATAATTAATATATAGTTTTTATTCAAATATTTTTTTTAGAATGCTGACATACATGTATAGGGATAAATCGAAGGAGGGCACGGTAAGAGCCAGCCTTTAGCATGGAAAAAAAAAACTAATTATTATAATATATTTAAATAACAACGAACAACGTTATATTCTATTTTTAATTAAAAAAATTTAATTTAATCTTTAGTTATATGGCTACACACGTGCTTCACCCGTTGTATACTAGCTGAGTCATTGAGATCTGAAGTCTGAACTCTCAGTTTCACATTAAAAAAGAAAATTTCCAAATACTCGAACCTTGTAAGGTGTCAATTTTACGTGGTCGCACATCCTTCAGTGGAACTAGTAAAATCACCGACAGCGACCTCGTCGATCTACGAAAATCAATCAACAACAATAATTAAATGCTTCATATATAATGCATCTTGTTTGTTTTTATGTGTGTCATAGGCCTCTTAACGACCTCTACGTAAATGCGATGCAGCTTGATTAATAATAATAATAATAATAATAATATATATATTTTTTTACGAGAACCTAGCTACTGTTGTTTTTTGCCATTAATGGCTGTCAATAATGGGGCAGGTTTGGACAACGCATTTCGGTGGGTCTTCGACAACATTCATTATTGTCCTTGGAATTATTATTCTCCTAAATTATTCATGATCCAGCATTTCTAGCATGATTTTAAGCCCCAAGAAATGGACGCGGATTTGTGGATTTTCCTCGTGTTTATGTGTCGTGTATTTTTGACATAGACACATGGATCTGTTTATACTGTTTAATTTTTATTTGTATTTTATTTATATATAATCTATATTTATATTTGATCTATTTGATCTATTTATAAATTAAAATATCTGATTTTTATCTGTATTTATTTTTTGATAAATAATTTATTTAAAAATAATAAAAAAAATACCAATACAATTAGAATATTAAAGAAAGAAAAATAGAGAGAGAGAAAAAATTATTCGATTTGGATAGAAGGACCATGATTATATCAATCATATCATATAAATATGATTAAGATAATTTATCATCAATTCATCATTGAAGAAATGTTAATTATTGAAAATGTAACCATGATATAGCTTTTCTTTTTCAAAAAAGGCAACATTTTACATGGATGAAAGTAAAGCAACATATGCAACAAGTAAAAGCTTTTAGCTTAAATATAATAGAATGATCGAGTAATATAACTGAAATTAATAATTAAAAAAAAATCTAATGATTTAAAAAGTAGTTAAATGCAACATATATTTAAAAAAAAAGACAATATTTCAGGTGGATTGTAATAAAAAAAAACTCATACAACAAATAAAATTTCATGCCTTAAATATAACAAAATGAAAAATGATGAAACAAAAACCGAGAAAGACAAAATGGATAATTGGAGTGATAACAATGTTTCCTTAAATAAAATGAATAGATAATAACATTAAAGAAATTCATAAATTACCATATAAAACTACATTATAAAAAGGCACAACAAATAAAAGAGTTCTAACTTAAATTATATAAATTATTATCAAAATCACACTTATTTAGCAACTCAATAAGTCATATATTATAATCTCTTATAATTTTTCTAACTATATATGAGTAATATGTCATACATAATTTATTAAATTCTACCCATGATGATAACTATTTTAAAATATTGCTTTTGTTGGATAACATAAAATATTTAAATTCTAGTGGAATCTCTATATTTTATATGTTTTATTAATTAATAAATGGGTGGACATGAGAACAAGTTGTGGATAGTCTTTGTATACGATTAATAAACTGATTGCATTTTAAGAGTAATGGAACCAGTTTATTATCTTTGTATACGAGTAAACATAGACATGAAAGACGACATGAAAACACAACCGACTAGAGGTCGGCACGGTTCGGACCCGAACCGGAACCGCCGGTTCACGGTTCCACATTTCGTGGAACCGGAACAGGAACCGCAAGAGCCGGGATGGTTCACGGTTCCAAGGAACCGCCGGTTCTGGCGGTTCCGGTTCCGGTTCCACGTGAACCGGTTTTTTTTTTTTTTTTTTGGAAAAAATAAAGAAAACAAAAATCATAAAATCAACAAAAACAAATTTCAAATGCGCCGTATTTTTTTTTTTAATTTTTCCCTCAAATGCTGCCCCTACGCACCCCCTCACCCCTACACCCTACCTTCCCCCCCCCCCCCCCCTACGCCCAAATTTCAAATGCGCCGCACGCTCCCCATTTTTCCTTTTTCCTTTTTTTTTTTTTTTTTTTTCTGGGTTGGAACCGCCGGTTCCGGTTCCGGAATAACGGTTCCGACCCGGTTGAACCGACGGTTCCACCACGCCGAACCGTTTGAACCCGCCGGTTCCGGCGGGTCCTCCAACGGTTCGGAACCGTCACCCACGGGGCGGTTCCCGGGTCCGGAACCCCCGGTGACGGTTCGGGCGGTTCCCGGTTCGGAACCGCCCCGTGCTGATGTCTACGACCGACATTATTCATTATTATTCATCACAATGCGTTACAATTTGAATGGCAGGAGTGGACATCGAATAATACGTTTCGCCACTTGGATTAGTATTCGTCACGTGGTGCGATCCAAAGGAAAAATCGTAGCGATCGCAATCTGCAATACCCTGCTCTTGGGCTACACTAGCCCGGGCTTCCAGCTAGTCCGCGGTTATGATTTTGAAATGTGGCCCTGCCAGGTCTTGAGGCAAGGGAAACAATGAAATCAACATAAAATATTTAGCTGTTATTTTCACTTGGAAAATAGTAGAACAGGTAAATAATATAAAGAATGCGACAATTTCTGAAAATTTAAAAGAGCAGAATCTTTACTCTAAATGATATGCTTAGGAGGATAACCATTAGGATATCTTAAAATGATAAAGAAAAAGAATCTTTACTTAACCTGAAGATCACGCACTAAAAAAGTAAACACGGATGTAACGCTAATAAGTAGTTGATATGACTCATAGCCACTCGCTGGTGTTTGGGCTTACCATAAGCTGAAGATCAATAAGAGCAAGACTCGCCACAATTAAAGATGATTGATAAGAGTTAGGGTTTTTCTCAAAGAGGGAATTTCATTCAATCAATAAATCTTGTCTTTTACATCAAGAAAACTCCTAGTTATACTCATAACTTGATATCTAAAATAGGAAAGATATCTAAAAGATAAAATAGGAAGGTAGCTAATTAAAACAAGATTGATATCTATCCAAAGATAAAATAGAAAAGTAGCTAATAAAAGAAAGATTGAAATTATCTAAAGAGTTGCTCTGATTCTCGTGTAAAGTATTACGAAAAATTTGTGAGCATCATCTTGCAAATCGTAGTTGTAAGTAATACTGTAATGTCCACCGAATCAACTCTTCAAGCAAACAGACTCAGTCACAGTTTAAGTCGAGGACTCGACCAAGGGCTCTAGGGCGCGACTTCCATTATATTGAATCTCTAATACTGGCGCAGCATGAATCGAGTGAATACTTCCTTTGTTTTCATTAATTTCTTCTTCTTGTTTTTCCTTTAATGTCAGCATCTTCTTCTCCAAGTATTCATACTCTACATGTAATCCATAAATTGAGACAAACTTCTCTTCATCTAGTTCTAAACCATCTTTAACCACTCTCAACACTGAATTTTTGTAATCCTCTAGCTCTCAATCTCATAATAGGACCTTCAAGCTAATTCCTATCATCTATGCAGGGTTGTTTGATGGATATTCTGCAACATCATCATCATCATCTTGAACATAAGGTGAAAGATCATTGATATTAAAAGTGTCAGAAATCCCATATTTTCTTGGTAGATTAAGGTGATAAGCATTATTATTGATCTTCTCAACGATGCAAAAAGGGCCGTTTGATCCTGGTGATAGTTTCTAAGACTTCTTCTTAGGAAATATGTCCTTTCCAAGATGAATCCAAACAAGATCCTCGTGATTAAATGATTTTGGTCTTTTATCTTATTTCTTTGTTGTTTTTGATGCTCTTGAGTTTTCTTAAGATGTTCATAAGCCTTTGCATGTATTTATTGATTCCGTTGTGCTCATTCAACCCCACTAATACTTTCCTGTTTCGTGGCTGTCTTGGTTATTAATTCCATAGGAATAGTTGGATTATAACCATGCACAACTTCAAAAAGAGACTTACCAGTAGAACCATGTTTCGACCTATTATAAGCAAATTCCACAATAGGAAGGCATAGATCCCAATTGGTAATATTCTTGCCAACTATAGCTCTAAGTAAAGCACTAAGAGTTTGATTGACAACTTCCGTCTTTCCATCTATTTGGTGATGGTAAGAAGTGCTATACATTAGTTTAGTCCCTAGTCTTCTCTAAGGAGTTTGCTAGAAAAAAAAACTTAAAAATTTGACATCCCTTCGTGATAGCGCATCAATAACTACATTGGTATTTCCTTCTTGTACTTAATAACCTAAGCAAACTCTCAAGAAATTCTACCCATTTAATTGTCTTCTAGAAAGCCTCTGTTGACTCTTATAATACTTCAATATTTCATGGTTGTTATAGATAATAAACTCCTTAGGTAGCAAATAATGTTGCCATACCGTGAATGCTCAAATCAAGGCATAAAACTCCTTATCATATATGGAATAGTTCAATATAGCAACACTCAATTTCTCACTAAAATAAGCAATGGGTCGTTTTTCCTGCATTTTCCAACTTCTGAAGCATCACATTCTAACTCAAAGGTCTTCTCAAAATTAAGTAGTGCTAACATAGGAGTGCCAGTCAACTTAGTTTTGATCTCATCAAAACTTTTCTGTGCCTTATCACTCCATACAAAGCAACATTTTTCTTAGTAAGTTTAGCAAATGGACTCTCAATACTACTGAAATCCTTGATAAACCGTTGATAGAATAACACAACTCCATGAAAACTTTTGACTTTAGTAGCAGATTTAGGTATTGGCCAGTCGACAATGGCTTGAATCTTTCCATTGCCTACTCGAATCGCTACTCCAGAAACTCCAAATCCCAAGAAGATTACCTTTGGTTGATAGAAAGAACACTTCTTCAAGTTGCCATATAACTACTCAGACCTCAAGACTTTATATACCACTCATAAATGATTCACATGACAATCCACATCTCTACTATCGCTAAGATAACATCAAAGTACACCACTACAAATTTCCCCAGATGTTCTCTCAGCACATGATTCATAAGCCTCATAAAGGTACTAGCGCATCGGTTAAGGCAAATGGCATTACTAACCACTCAAACAAACCATGTGTGGTTTTGAAAGCAGTCTTCCACTTGTCTCCTGCCCTCATTCGTAGCTGATGGTAAACACTTTTAAGATCTACCTTTGAAAATAATTGAGCTTAGTTCAACTCATTTGACATATCATCCAAACATGGAATGAGATAATGATACTTGATGGTAATCTTATTGATGGCCATCTTATTAAAGGCCTGACTATTAATGCACATTCTCCATGTCCCATCTTTCTTCGGTATCGACAGAGTGGGTGCTACACAAGGACTAGTACTCTCTTTGACATACCTCTTCTTCATTATTTCATCAACTTGCCTCTTTAGCTCTTTTGCTTCTTTAGGATTCATTCGATATGCTAGGCGATAAGAAAAAACAACTCTAGGTTGTAAGTCTATAGCATGTTCTATTCCTCTTATAGGTGGTAACATCGTAGGCAAATCCTCAGGAAATACATCAATATATTTTGATAGTAATTGTTGAATCTCTGGAGGAAAGGAATCCTGCTATTACATCTCCATCATTCATCTAATCTGTAACATATGAATTATAAACTGGTTCTCCTGCCTGTATGGTTCGAACTACATCACCTTTAGTTATGAAAAGCGATTTCTTCTTCATAATCCTACTTGTTTGCGTATGAGCCTCTTTCATTTTTGAGGGTGACATAGGTTTCATGACTATTCTTTTGCCATCCTTCTAGAAGCACAAGTATTCCGATATCCATCATGGAGCACTTTATGATCAAACATCCATGGTCTCCCTTGTAACAGATAGGATGCATACATGGGCAATACATCACATGTTATTTCATCTTTATACTTCTGTCTAATACAAAAAGGAACATTCACCTATTGAGTGACATACAAAACACCTTGTTCACTTAACCAATGAAGTTTTTATGGTTTTGAATGTGGCATAGGGGCCAATTTCAACTTATCCACAATACTTATAACAACCACTTAGTACAGCTCCCCCCATCTATGATGAGAGTACATAAATTCCCTTTAATCCTGTAAGCAGTATGAAATAGGTTTTCTCTTTGTTTGTCTTCAATGATTGGTGATGCACTTAAAACTCTCCTTAATACATTAGTACTCATGTACTGATGTAAACCCTGTTCTTCATAAGTTTTAGCATCTACGTCCCTATAATATTCATCAAGGGTTGCTAACAGATCACCAAACCCTTTAGATTCCTCATCTTCATCCTTGTTAACTATCTCTCCTCCAATATTCGTCATAATTCTTCGATTGGGACACCGTGAGAGGCAATGTGTCCAAATCCTTGACACTTAAAACATTTAACCTCACAATTTTTCCCATCAGAATTACTAGTTTCTTATCTTCGTTTGGATTAATGGTAGTTTTACCCTTGTTAACAATAAATTGATCTCCTTTATCACTATATTTGCTAGAATATCCATTTTCACTCCTTTTAGCATAAGAAGAATAAGAATTTTGAGAATTATAATATTTACTTGTAGTAAACTTATATGGATTATTCCTCCGCCATCTCTCTACTTTGAGGGCTAATTAAATAGCCTCTCCTAGTGTGTCATAGCGCTGCAACTACATAATACTTGCAATCTTATATTTTAAGCTAGTAACAAATCTTGCAATAGTTTGTTCAGGTGGCTCAATAGCTCTACTTCTAATCTTTAATGATCCAAATTCTTGAACACTCCTCAACGCTCTTGCCACCTTGCCTCAATGATTGAAGGCACATACAAACTTCCTATTTATAATATGTAGGAACAAAATGTTTTCTCAATACTCGTTTTATCTCTAGCCATATTCTGATCTCTGCTTCTTCATCTCTACTATGGGTAGATAGTAGGTTTTTCCACCACAACACTACATACCCTATAAATTTCACTGCCCTAACCCGTGTATGTTCTTGAACATCATAACACTCAAACAATCCTTTAACTTTATCTTCCTAATCAAGATAATCATCTAGGGATCCACTTCTTGAAAAGGAAGGCATTTGCAGCTTCACATGCTCTAACCCTCTTGGTGATCTAAACTCCCTATCATAGGCATCATCATTCGCTTGCTAGGATTACAAATTTTATAATTGTGTCTCTTTTGTTCATAATCTCCGACTTAGCAAATCTTATGTCGCTTCACTTAAAAAAAAAATAAATCAAGTACACACCCTACTAGTATTCAGGCTTAGCAATTTTTTTTATGTTACATCTTACAAATAAGGTCTCATTTAACATCAAAGGGCAAATTGTTGGACTATGGTAACATTATACTCAATAAGATTGTGCTTAAGAGAATTAATGTTTGAGGGCATCTTTATATGGAGAATTGAAGTTTTAAGTGACTAAAATAAATAAGAGGATCTTACTATGGTGCTATAAGGATAATGTTAATAGTCTTTATTTGATCATGACCAAATAGCCTAACACTAGTAAAATAGACTAGTAACAGTATTCTTAAAGCCCACCAAATGCCCCAAATGGACTTGGCCTGCAGCCTACAACTCTTGAGCCAACCACTAACCTGGAAGATAGTTACTTTCCATTGATCTACACCAGGGCCCAAGCCAACGTTCTCCTCCCACCAGTTCTTTCCCACAGAGATACTCTCAACCGCGATTCTCCATATCTCTAAGGACGACTATGGATCTTTCTAGCTCGTCATATCTCTCTGGAGGTGTTACAAAAGGAACTCTCCATTGTCCGACTACTTTTCTCAGGTGTATAGCACCACCACCTACTTTGGGTATAGGTCAGTTATCAAGAAGTGAGGTCCGTACTCTAAAATTCCTTTCTCTTATAAATATGCCACCTGCATAGAAAATATTCTACGAGCCTCATTCTAATATGGCATCACCTATAAATAAGACATGAGACCACATGGCAAATGATCCTGAATCTTTTTGGTATGATATAATATTTACACTCTTAACATGATTCCATTCTCTCTTTATACCCACTATTGACTTAAGTGTGGAAGTTGTCGTGCCAGACCACTCCTAGCACACCACCAACTGATTCTTCTAGTTACAAGCCCTTGTACTTATTATGAGTAATTTTCCACCTGCAACAAACACCATTAAATTCAGTTGACGTAGTAAGTTTATAGAATAATAAGGGGTCTTTTATTTGAACCACTTAACATAATATTATCATCTATTCTTTAACCGTTTAAAAGTTTAGTTTTCTATTTTAATCACTTAAAAGTTTTGTTTTTCTTTAATCCTTGGAAAGTATCCAATTTAGGGATGGGACTTTGAAGAATCACTACATTTAAATATCTTGAAAATTATTGAAACTAAACAATTTCATCAAGAAAAACACTTTTATAAAGTGTACTTTATGCATAAATCATTTTTTTTTAAATAAAATTGCTGACCCTGAACAATGCTACCCTTGCAAATGCAATTGATAAATATAGATTCATCGACTAATTTGGGAGTTTTCTGGACTTATTAATATTTTATACGAAAATACATGTTAATTTGAGTAACAAATCAATTTAAAAATACCATAAGCATAATACCCCAATATAAGAGAATGATTTGATACTGCTTAAAAGGAAAAGTTTTTCAATATTAACATTTTTCCAGAGGTATAAGTAAGGTATTTTATAAATCAGTATTTTTTGACATTATGGGGATTTTGCTATAATTTACCCTAAAAAAGTATTTTAAAAATTAAAATTCTACTCAATATATAGGCATCTTAAAAATGTTTAAAATAATATTTAAAATTTAACTGTACTTTTGCAAATTTATATAGAACTCAATTGGCTAAAACCTGGAAAGGTTCGGAAGAAAATTTAGCATCCATGCACCTAAAAATAAAAATCCTTTCCTTTCTTTCTTTCTTTCTTCTTTTTTTTTTTTTTTTTTCTTTTTCCCTTTTAATGAATTCCTTCTCATTATCTATCAATATCGTTATCCTTGAATATGTAGAAGATGCGATTATTTATGAATAAGAACAAATTTTAAATCAGATTAGGTAGATTTGAGGTTTCTCCTGCATCAAGACTTTTTCATAATTGAGTGATAGTTTCTGGCGAAATAAATGACATTAAAAAGTCTTTTGAGTGTACTATTTGGTCCCCATCGTGTTGGACATTTTATTAAGGATTTGATATTATTTATAGGACCCATCCATGGTCATTGGTCATCAATCAGATCGGCGTCCTTTCTTTCTTTTTTTTCATCCTATACAAGATATCAAAACTTGTTAATCTGACCTAAAACGTTATCGGAATAGAATATGCTTCATATATATATATATATATATATATATTATCCCCAGAAATGGACAGGTAGCTCCTAATAATTATATATATAAAATAAACATTATTATTTTAGCGTAAACTTTCTTTGGCAAACATTTATTGTGAAGTTGACCTTTCAATGTTCATTATTCATTTTTAAAGATCATTAACGAAAACAGCGTCTGTCTGTCGACGAAAATAATCACATTACATACATACATATATATATACACACATATATATATAATTAGGTGGTGTTGATAATGATAATCGTGGTTGTTAAGATCCGTAACTCGCGTTGCGCAACACGCTATTAGATACCGAGTTGATTTAGAGATGAAAATTACGACTTTTTGTCTTTTTGTTGAAATGGAGTCGGAAAAATTGGACCTAAAACGAAGATTAAATATTATATATATTTATTTATAGTTATTTTGAGTAAAATGAAAGCTTTTACCACTATCTTAATAAGATATTTAAATTGCCACGTAAATATTATATGGCCCTTTCGATTTAAGGATCCAATGACGTTAAAAAAATCGCAGATGGTTATCAGTGAAAATAGGAAAAAATTACCGGTGGCGGTTTCGTAAATTTAAAGATTTTCTCGGAGTTGAATTTCTGTGTTTTCAAGATCTGGTCTAAGGGAAAATGGGTAAAAATAACAACTCACCAGCTTTGCTCGTGATGTATGTCAATTGTCGGCTAAATTTCATTTTAGATCTATTTTCGAAAAGCTTATCAACTTTGTTTATGATGTACGTTAATTGTCGGTCAAATTCTATTTTAGATATATTTTGAAAAGTTTTCAAAATATAATATCTTTTAATAGGACTTTCCGATTTTAGTGTTGTTTATGAAATTTTTCTTATCATTTGATTTATTATTTATTTTGTAAATTTATGATTTTAATATAAATTGTATGTTTTAGTGCTAAATTATAATTTTGGTCGTTTTTGAAATAATATTTAAAGTGCATCTTTATTACTTTCTTGTCAAGATTCATATTCTTGTGTGATTTTGAATTTTGATGCCTATTTATCTTGTATCTTTTGAATCAACAAGCGACTAGAAAATTGTTATCCAGTAATCATACATGATTCAACAAATTTCAAATTTTATTCTTTTCATATTTATCTTCGGCTATGTTAGGATTTCTTAATCTTACACTTGAGTTGTTGTTTAAAAAAAAATAAGGTTCTTAAACTTCATTTATATTATTTATTGAATTGTAATACGAAAATTAAATAAAATTAACACTAACAAAATAAATAAATAAATAATAAAAAAAAAAAGGCACCATTTTTAGGTCATGTGAGAAAAAAACCAAAATTTTGAAGAACGAACCCCATTAATTAGCACAAGGGTCCTTCAAATTGCACTAATACTGTGTTTTCATTTGGAGGGCTTTTAATTAACATTGTTTAAATTCCTTATTAAACCCGGGCAAGAGGAGGATTTTGATTTCGATTACTAGGTAGGCTGACGGAAACTTTTGTGATGATAAGCCACCAGACAATCTCTGAGTTTTCTTACCTGTTTTTGTCGGAAGCCCTTTTGCTCGTATTCTTCGCCAATGGAGCAATTCTGAGGCCTCCTTTTCATTATCCCTTGCCAGCTTTTATGTAATATTTTGGCTGCTTCCTGAAAGGTCTTCCTGCCTGCAAATTTTGCCTTTGATGCAGGAGGATGGCCCTGCTTTTGTACGGAATTTCTTTATCACCGGAAAAAGAAAAAATGGCCTATAAAACCAAGGGCATACTGCCAAATTGATGGAAACATAGAGATTTCAAGTCCACAAACTTTGTGAGTAGGTTATGTTAGACCTATGTATAGGTGGATTCTGAATTAGCATCTACCGGGAAATCAGCTCAACGGACCGGCTTGCAAATTCGACCCTGCATGCTTGAGCTTGGAGCAGGCAGTTCCACGACAATATTAAAAATAAATAAATAAATAAATAAAACTTGCAGCAAAAGCTGCATGTAGGGGAAAAAAAAATAAAAAGAACATTAGTTAAATGATAATAAAATATTAAATTATTTCTTTGTGGATTTAGAATAATTATTTCTAAATTATTTAATATTAACTTTATTTGAAAAAAGAAGAAGACTGGCTCGTGGCTTGACCTTATATTGGAGGATTTGTTGATTTTTTGGACCTATCTTGAAATTGGTTTGGGTTAGACTGGTCCCAATTCCATGGTTGAGAGCCGAAATTTCTTAGTTTTGAGTTAGTTCCGGGCAAACCAAAATCAGCCCTTCCAAAGTTATATAAATTGCTAAATGCATCAAAAGAACTTAAAAGGAAACAAAAATTTTGATGGTATCTCAATACTTTATTAAGGGTCTCCTTGGATAGTATGTTTTTCATCTGTATTCATATTGGTTTTTATATCATATCTATTTTATATCAATATTTGATATATTTGATCGGTTTATGAGTAAAAATGTTTGTTTTATATTAGATCTGTTTTTAATAAATAATCTATTTAAAAAATAATAAAAAGATTATACCAAAACGATAGAAAAATAACGAAATAAGCAGAAAGTAATTGATTTACAATTCATTTTCGACTCCATTATTTCATTCTATTACAATCCATTTTATTGCTTCCCACTATACATCACATTATAATATATAATTTTATTGAAAATTCACAAACGAAAGTGATTTTACTGAAATGCTTATAACATCGAACTTTTTAATATTGAAATCTCAGTTATACATAGGAAACCTAACCAAAAATGCGAAACTGGACTCAGATTCATACGACGCGCTAATAAGTAGGAAAGTTGGCCACTTGGCCAAAAAAAAAAAAAAAATGAAAAAGAAAAAGGGTGGCAAAGTTGGCCAGACATGAGAGGTCAACGTCAGTAGGCAACGTCAGTAGGCTACCATGTGCATGACAGATCGTTCCAATTTATCTCCTAAGTCAACAACAGTTTGGAGCATCACCAAACTCAATGTGTAATACTCTATGGCTTATTTATTATTCTTTTTTTTTTTTTTTAAGCAAACCCACGTTAGTAAATCCAGGGCATGGATGAATAGTTTTGACCTCCGGAATTGTATTTTTCTAAATTTGTCATAGTAGTTGGTAATTATGATTTAGATATAATAAGGAAAAAATTATCTTTAGCAGACTCAAGATATTTGTAGATAGTTGGATAAAAGGACTAATTGATTGTGCCAAGAGATTTACGTGCACAATATAATCACGGCGACAGCAATACGATATAAGGAACCATGGCAATAAGAGCAAGATGATATTTTGTGAGCTATAGGGGAAGTGCTCTGCCAATGCCTCTTTAGAGGAGAAAGGCTTTGGTAGATAATATATATTTTAGGTTGTTGCATGAGCTGATTTCGCTGATAGAAATGGGCTCCTGCAAACATAGAAAAGCGGCTAGAGGTGCACCGAAAGGTTACTCGGCACAACCAATCCGATGCTTAAGTTAGTTTGTGAGTCCTTTCTATTCAACGAATGTTCACTTGGATCTCTACCCCTCTTCCATAAGGGGAGGTGCTATTTATAATTCTTAGGGTTATACCAGAATGGATTCACTAAATCTTTTTAGCTAGGGCAAATCCCACTTAGTAGCTGACTTGGCACCTAAGGTGATGAGGCTGTCCGACCTGGAGAATTGTGACTACATGGAGTATGACTGAGCTGGTTGTGTCCTTAAAAACTATAAATAGCCCCTCCCCTTATGGGAGAGGGGGAGAGATCCAAGTGAATATCTTTGAATATAAAAAAACCCATGGACTAACTTAAGTATCGGAGTGGCTGCGTCGGTCAACTCTCCAACGCACCTTTGACCGCTTTTCTGTGTTTGCAGGAGCCCATCTCTATCGACAAAATTAACTTGTGCAACACGTGGCTTTGTCTGTGAAAAACTCCCTATTCCTTCTTTTTTCTCCTTCGGATCATTTTCTTCACAAAGACCCCTCATAAACCCAACCTTTTCAATATAAAAAAAAAAACCCCATGTTAAATGAAAAGTAACTTTTGATAACCACCATGTCGAGAGCCTAACGGAGTGAAAACCAACTTGACCCAGCTATGACTTAGCCAGGAGCAGCTCTAGCAGACGATGGAGCTCTTAAACCACCACAACTTGAACCAACCATTGTTGCGAACGTCGCCAGTTTCCTAGACCTAAGGCATATCCTAGAGCTTGAGAATTTGTGTAGGCTACTCGTGCACAAGAATATTGAAAATGAATATTCTCATGCCCTCCTACAAGCTACAATCACAGAGTTGAAAGGGTTAAGGAACCTACACTTGGAAAACAAACTTCTAGTGCACAACGGAGCACTCTCGCCACCATCCAAGTCTGATAGAGGATCACCCAAAAGGAGCAATCAGCGCGCTGTGATACCACCGTGGGCTAGCACCTCAAGTAGAGTAAAATTCCTACAGCTTGAGACTAATCCTAAGTGCATACAGGGGATTCGCTGCCCCCATAAGCCTTGTAAGGGCCACCTACAACACCTCGCGAGAGCACACAACATTCTCATACTTGATTAAACTTCCTTGAGACATCGAGTAAACAAAGGAAGATATCTAAAGGTGAACCGTGCAGGCCTTGGCTTGAACCAAGCTCACGAGGACTACGTACCAACACCACTTGCCAAGGAAACCCAATCAAGTTCTGAAAAAGAAAGAGCCCTTGAAGAGATAAAAAAACATGATGAAGAGGTTGTTAACCATCAAAGGAACCTTTGAGGATAGATCCACGATAAAGATAATCCAAGGAAAAGCACCCTTTGCAATCAAAATCCAGTCCGAAGTACTCCTAATTGAAGCTCGACTCCCGAACTTAGAGTCCTATGATCGAACTATAGACCTTGAAGATCACATCACGCAGCTCCAATCCAACATGGTGACACATGTGGCTCAAGTTTTGTCCAACAAGCTCAAACCCAATACAATTAGTTTATTTACCCTGCTGAGCGAGCTTTTCTTGCTCACTCCATGGCAAGCAAGTTGCTGGAAAAGAATGTTTCGTACCTCTACACTATATGATAAAGCCAAGGCAAACCTCTAAGGGGTTACTTAGCAAGATTCAATAAAGCATGTTTGGAAGTCCTGATTCTAAATCAGGATATGGCCTTTGAAGCCATCAAACAAGTACTCCTTGTAGATAGCCCCTTTTTGACTTAATCTCAAAATACTAGCTCACCACACTTCAGTAGGTAAGGGTGAAGGTGCAGAAATACATTTGAGAAGAAGATAATAGGGATACCAGGAAGGAGGCTGAGGTAAAGGTTGAGCCCGCTCAAGCTAAACTAAACTAGCATCAAGATAAGGGACATCAAAAGGATCATCATGACTTTAAGAACCGAGCTGACATACACCCAAGTTGCCGAGACAGTGGCAAGAGAAAGCTCTTCCCAATATACAATGAGTTTACCCCTCTAAGACTACTTATACATGATGTGTTTTTTAAGGTAAGAAACTAAGGCCTCCGAGCACCTCCTCCTCTAATGAAGCCCAGCTTAAAGTGAAAAGAATCAAGAGAATATTGTAAGATCACCGTGACTGCAAGCTTGATACGAAAAATTGTTGGCAACTCAAGAGCACCATCAAAGACGCCATACGATGTAGTTGGCTTAAGAAATACATTAACCATGACATCAAACTTGAACCACTCACGTAGAAGTGTAGGACTAACAAAAAAGAGAAAGGGGTTCAAGTTCAAGACATCTTGATTAAGCCCGATTCACTCGAGGATGCCACAAAGAGATTAATACCATCATAGGTAGACCCCTGAACTCAATTAGAGCAGGACGCAATTAGGCTTGAGTGGATCACGGTAGCTGATGAACCTATAGCCCAAAAAGAACCAAGGTCGACACCAACATCTCCTTTAGTAATGAGGACTTTTAGGGTGTTCAAACTCCTCTTTAGGACACTCTGGTCATCTGAGCTCACATAGCGGGCTAGAGTATTGAAAAGGTGCTCATTGATACTGGGAGTAGTGCGTAGATCCTTTTCAACCAGGCCTATGAATAGATGAAGTATGAATTTCGATTGAAATTAAGACCCTATGATCACGAGTTGTATGGTTTTGATAACCAACCCGTTCGGCCTCGAAGAATCATCACTACTTTTCAAGCTAGGTGAGGGGGAATGCTACGCTACAAATCACATAGACTTCCTTGTGGTCAATTGTTGGTCACCATACAACTCCAAATTAGGAAGAGCTACACAGTCAATATTTGACATGATCTTCTCACAATCCCATCATAAGGCTAAGTTCCTCACACTAGCATTGATAGGGGTATGCTGAGGAGATTAAGACCAATAAAAAAAGTTATGCTTCAAAGCACTGAAAGGGGATCGTGTGTGCATCATAAATACTGAATCAGAAGATTAGTTAGAGTGCTATGATAAACCTAGCAATCATACCGCTGAGGTTGCCTTAGATGATAGTCTCGAGCACACTATAAAAGTTAGAATATTGATCTCCCATGACCTAAGGAGAGTTTGATCATATTCCTATCGGTAAATAAAGACGTATTCACATGGTCACCCTCCGACATGCCAAGCATCAACACGAACGTGATCACTCATTAGTTGAACATTAGCAAAACCAAAAGCCAATCTACCAAAGATTAACCCTAGAAAGACAAACTGCTATCAAAGAAGAAGTCCAAAAGCTTCTTCAAGATGGATTCATCAGGGAGAAAAAAATACTTAACTGGGCTGTCCAACGTGGTATTGGTCAAGAAGCCCAATGGGAAATGGCGGGTGTGTGTGGATTGTACCAAATTGAATAAGGCATGCCTAAAAGTTTATTTCCTAATACCTTAGATCGACCAGTTCATTGATAACACAATAGGACATGAACTACTAAGCTCCATAGACACCTTCTCCAGCTACAATTAAATCAAGATGAATGACATCGACGAAGTTCACACCACTTTTGTCACATCTTTCGGCACATACTACTACAAAGTAATGATGTTTGGGCTAAAAAATGTTGGAGCCAACTTCCAAAGATTGGTTATCGAGGTGTTTAAACCGTAGATCAGTAGAAACAAGCAAAGGACCTCCTACGTGACCTTCAAGAGACTTTTGATTGCTTCGCTTCTATAATTCGAAACTCAATCCACGGAAAAACACCTTTAACACCTCTACAGGAAAATTCTTGGGTTATGTCGTGTCACAGAGAGGAGTTAAAGCCAACCTTGACAAGATTAAAGCGCTCCCAGAGATGAGACCTCCCTCTTCGTTCAAGGAAGTGTAATAGCTCGCTAGCAGAGTGATCACATTAAGCAAGTTCCTCTCTGAAAGTGTCGATATATGTTCAAAATTATTTAAGATCCTTAAGAAACTTGGCAAGTTTGAGTGGACTGAAAAGACCCAGGAGGCCTTTGACAACTCAAGTGTTTCTTGGTAGAACCATTGATATTGTTGACCCCAGTCCTAAGAGAAGTTTTGTACCTATATCTCGCGGTGAGTGATTGAGCTCTATTGTCGATCCTAACTCGAGCGAAAGGTAGACAATACCGACCTATATACTACATCAGCTATACCCTCCAAGGAGCCAAACAGAGATTTACAAAGTTGGAAAAGTTTTGCTCTAGTAGTAGTGGTGTTAGCTTGCTGCTTATGTCTATATTTTTGAGCACACTAGATCATCATTCTTACCGATGTACCATTGAGGATAGTCCTCCAGATGCCTGACGTATCTTGAAGAATGATGGAGTATGCCATTGAACTCAATGTGTATAGGGTACAATACCAACTGCAACCCTACGATGCCGTAAAGGCAAGTGCTAGTAGATTTTGTAGCTAAATACTCGTATACGCCTGAGTTCAGAGATTAGTAAACAGCTGAGTGGACTCTCCACGTAGATGGATCCTCCACACAAGGAGGGAGTGAGGTCGATTTAGTCTTGGAAGTACCTCATGGAGTCAAAATCTATTATGCTATGGAATTTAGATTTCCTATAAGCAATAACGAGGCAAAGTACGAAGCCCTACTAGCCAGACTAAACCTTACAACAAGCATCGATGCAGATACAAGGGACTTCAAAATGTTTTTAGACTTCTAACTCATGGTATAACAAGTCAAAGGCACGTACAAAGCAAAGAGCAAAGAGATGATTGAATACTTGGAGGCAGTTCCATCTTTCACTCAAGAACTGTTCTCTTGGGACATCATCAAAATACCTAAAGTTAACAATTTGGAGGCTGACAAGCTTGCCTCTATAATAGTCCTTGAGCTGGGCAAAATCAAATGGCAATTTTTTTTTTTTCTAATTCCTCTTAGAAAGATTCACTACAAACAAAACCCACGAAGTACTCGAGCTATAAAAATGACCTTACCGTCGAGCTAGATGACATCGATAGAGAGATATCTAAAGGATGATACCTTCCCCTAGGTAGAGCGGAAGTGAAAAAATTGGTGTACAAGACAACCAACTATACCCTGATCAATGGAGTCTTGTACAAAAGGGCTTCAGCTTTCCCCTACTCCATTGTTTGTTCCTAGAAGAAGAACAATAAGTTTTTGAAGACCTCCATGCCAAGGAACATAGCAACCATGTCAAAGCTCAATCACTCACACCCAACTCGTGGGCTAGCAACTTTGAGCCTATGATGAAAATTGATGCTAAGGAGTTCGTACAATGATGTGAACGGTATTAGAAAACCACCTCCATTGACCATACTTTGTATGCAAACCTACTATGCCTCACCAGCCTGTAATTGTTCGCCATGTGGAGACTTGACATTCTCGATCATTTCCCTCCTTCAATGGGATAAAGAAAATTTATCATAATCGGGTGTGACTATTTTAAAAGTGGGTAGAAGCTTAAGCTATAGCTAAGGTCATAGATAAGGAATCCAATATTTCCTTACAATAACATCTTAGTAAGATTTGGAGTCCCCTGCTCCATCATAATGGACAATGGAAAGTAGTTTAGCTCGAAAGCAATTTAGGATTTTTGTGCTAAGTACAAAATCATGATACATTACATCTCGGTCACGTACCCTTGAGCAAATGGCCAAGTCAAGGTGATGAACAAAACCATCATGCAAAGCTTAAAGGCTAGAGTCGATTGCCTAAGTGGCAAGTGAGTAGACGAGCTCCCCAGCATACTATAGGGATACCACATTACTAAGCAGACCCTAACAGAAGAAATCCCTTTCAAATGGCTTTTGGATTTGAAGCTGTTTTGCCTATCGATCTTGTGTTATTGAACATTCGAGTCTAGTCCTATAACGAACTCATTAATGAGGTAGGCCTCGGACTTGAACCAGATGCTATATAAGAAACTTAAGATATAATGAGTAAGAGATTGGCAGCTTACCAACACAGGGTAGCTAGGTGATATGACATAAAGGTCAAGCATAAGGTTTTCCTTCCTAATGACCTTATCTGTAGAAAGTTAGAGGCAATGGGGTTAGAAAAAGCCCGTAGGAAGCTTGCCCTGAATTGGGAAGATCCCATTAGAGTAAAAGAATCCCTAGGGAATGGAGCATATAAGCTTGAAACTTCAGATGGCAAGCTTATCCTTAGAACTTGGAATGTTAACAACTAGAGAAAGTTCTTCGAATAAATGCGACTTACTCTCACCACGTGCATGTAAAGCTCAAAATATGACCTTGTAAAGTCATGAAAAGATCATGAATGAAATAAATTTCTACACTAATGTGCCCTCTCCAAATCCTCTTTTGAACAAAAGATAAGACAAGTCTAGTAAGGGTTTTAAGAGTTTAATGAAGTCCATCCTCATGTGCTAAAAGAGCTCGGCTAACTCTCACTTATGGGTAACACCTTCGTAAGCCTGAGTAACTCTCGCTTAAGGCTTACCCCCTCTTGAGCTAGGGTAACTCCCTCCTAAAGGTAACTCTTATCGCGAGCTTGGGTAACTCCCTCCTAAGGATAACTCCATTTATGAACTGGAGTAGCTTCTACTTAAGGGTAAGCCCCTTGTGAGCTTGATTAACACCCTCCTAAAGGTAACTTCCCTCAAGAGCCCGAGTAACTCCCTCTTAAAGGTAACGATTAGCCAACGGTTGAGGCTCATAGGACATAACGCAGCTTATATAACAAAATGATTGGCTTAAGTCCACAATGTCGACTAGAATCACCATCTATATACTACCTAAAAAATCAGTGGCAAGCTAAATTTATATGAGAAGAAATTCGGAACAAGTGCAACCAAGTTCATTGATATGAAGCAAATTATTACAATAGTTTAGACTAACGTCTCGACCAGGTTAGTTTTGATGGGCATCCTGGCCAAAAAGTACAAGATGAAATTTCCACAAGTGTAAGAATCTCTAGAGACATTCGAGCTTCAAAATGGGAACTTTGAAAGGGAATTGAACTCAAATTAGAGGTGCTTAGCTTCCTCTATGACTTCGTAAGAATGACATAGCGGTATGCCTCCAAGTTAGCTCTAACTTAAGAATGTAGGATTAGAAAAGGTGAGACATAAAGCGAATAGCTTGCAAGACGAATAGTGACAAGGCATACATACGAACGGGAATCTTAGCTTGAGGAGTAGCTAACAAATGGCCTTTAAAAAGAAATGTCAAAACTTGGCCTTCAACAGCTGCAATTGCTCCATGAGCCTAGCCTCTTTCCTATTAGCTTGCTAAAGAAGAAGATCAAAGAAAGGAAATTGGAGCACGAGAGAAGGGACGTCACTTCCTCCACAATAACCTTGGCCTTTAATAAGTCATCAAAAGACTAAGCTCAAGGAGGAGAATGAGCCCTTACATACCCTGCTACCCCCACTTGCCATGAAAATGGCCCAAAGAAAGGAGCTGGGAAGCAGGAGAAAAGGCTGAATGTTTCCTCTACGACGACCTCAACCCTGAATAACTCATAAGGGGACCAAATCATCAAAAGGGGACAAGCCCTTGCTTACCTAGAATAAGCATCGAAGTCACCATGGCTATGTCAGCAAGGACATAAGCCTAACAACCTTAACCTCGGGACTACAGGAGAGAAACACAACCCTAAATCAAGTAGCCAAGGTGGCAATGGGGATCAAAGCTTGAGCAATACTCCTAACCCATTTGCTGACTTTAGTGATGGTCCCATGTAAACAAGGACAATAGGGCGTTCGACCCACTTAAATAGAGACAACAGAGCGCCATAAACTTCTTTCTATAGTCTGTGGCCCCTAGGGGCTTGATCTCTCAAGCCAAAGGAGATCGACTAAAAGTGACTACATGGTCCAATCAATTGCTGATGATTTGAGACTAGAAGAGAGGATTTCACATAAGAAGAAGTATGAAATAAAAGGCTGGAATTGAAATGTGAAGAAACATTTTAGCCAAGAAAACTATTTATAGGAAGAAGGAAATTGCATCAAAATTAACCCTTAATGTCACCAAGTCTTGGGAATCTTGAGTACTACTTGCCCAAATTGTCCAATCAGACCTTAGAAAGCCTTGGAAAAGAAAGTCCCCTGGCATGCAGAGGTTTACCCATGAATCGATGTCATCACCTACAACTAGCTTGCCACTGCTTAAGTACTAGATCGACAAGTTTGATTTTTCTTATGCAACTACCATACAATAAATCCAAGACTGAACTAAGGAGAAAGCGATTATAGGTATTGAAGATCAAGCCTATTGAGCTTTGGCATGACTACAAAAAACATAATAAAGCTACATGTACTAATGGAATCCTTAATAATAAAAGGGAAGGTTCAACTTATGCATTAATGGACAAAACGAAAGCCATAAATTGAGGGTACAACAATGAGAAATATTCATTCAAGGAAAAATTACATATTCAGAGCCACTGAACATCCCAAAAGAGCTAATGACACAGTTTGTTATAAAACAAAAAAGAAAAGAGAAGCAAGAGGAAGAAGACAAAATGAATGAAAGGCAATCCAATATGTCCTACAGTCAGCAAAGATCTCTTCGCTCATTATAGGTTAAGGAGTTGTAGCAGTAGCCTCCATTTGACCTTTGCTAGAAGCACCACCAGCGACCTCGAGTTAGCCTTCCAACAAAAGTTTTAAGTACTGTGCTACCTTGGGTAACACTAATTTAGGAGCTGCTAATTGGCCCTTTGGGCTACCTCAGGAGTGGCTCCCTCACCTTGCTCAACACGAGCACCTCTTAACCCGTCACCTTTACTAGCTTCAGCAATGCTCCTCTCATCATCATGTCTGTCCTCCTCCTCCTCCTTGTCTTCCTTTCCATGAGCATAGCAAGGACCTCACCAAGGCACATAGCCAAGAAACAAGGTCCAGGTTGGATACCTCTTCAACAACTCCTTTCTTATCACCTTAGCCGTATCTGAAGTGAGTTTCCTCTAGAGCTCTTTCCGTTGGTCACTCTTAAAGAGCCCTTTCAGGATCCACCTCTTGGTCGCTCTGCTAACAAACCGATCGTTCTGTAAGCTCTCCATGCAGACCTATAATAGCGAGAGCAGATAGAAAAAAAAAACAACAATAAGCATCATGATAGCTGAGAGGGGCTTATTAATCTATCCATTTAGGCTAATTTACATAAAACATACCTTTATTACACCTAAATAAAAAATTATGGTGCTTAATTCAGTAATATTTTCATTTCAGGTATCTAATTGCGAAACATCAACACTTGGGATTGATTGGATGAGATGTTGAAGCTAAAAGCAGCAATACAGTCCCTAATACAGTCGTATTGACTTTAGCAATCCCATTGAGTGTGCATTTAGGAAATTGCAGCCATAGTTTGGAGAAATTTAGTATAAAGCTTGATATAACTGTAGCCTACGTGGTGATCTCTTTTGACCTTGGATACATATGCTGGATACGGCCGTGATGTATAGGAGATAATTGAGAAATAGAGAGGATCATGCCCCTTGACACGATCGTGATTAGTAGGGAATCAATTACCTCTTATATGATACAACCGTGATTGGTTTTAAATGTTTAGGCAAATGGAAGATTATGCCTCTTGACACAGCCATGATAGCAGTTACTCTTTGATATGTTTTCGTGCCGGTTGGATTAAAAAAGCATTTTGAAGGGAGATGGAGGCCAACCGGGATCATGATATACCAATTGGACATGCCTGGTTGCCTAGGATATATAAATACATGATCTAAACATCATAGAGAGAGAAGAATCATTTTGTACACATAAAACCATATAAATCTAGTCTTCTTTGTAACATTATGCCTTTCTATATTTTTGTATATATTTTATCGTGTTGTAATGTGCTCCTTAGTGATTCTTGAGAGAGAAGGATGAGGAGACGGGCTATTGTAATCATTTGTTAAAGAATTCAGATATTGCACCATGAAACAGGGGTTTTATCATGTTCTCTTTCTATTTTATATTAATTATTGTTTTTTTTTGTCACATGACGTATGAGTAGTTGGCTTAAGCCAGTTGCACCATAACTTGATATATAATAGTATGTTTAGTCAATGAATTATTATTAGTTTTCTTGAATTCAATAGTTGATATCATTGAATCATGTAATTATATTTTGCATGGTATAGTCTCATGTCGGATTTTATTAGAACATATTGATAGATCGTCCCCTTGAATAGATCTAAGTTGTTGGAAGAAATTGCTCATGGTCTTAGAGATAAGACAATGAATTTTTTTTGCATCTACTTAATTAAGTATAGAGTTCTTAAAATTAAAGCAGTTTTAAGTTGCTATTAGCTAGGAAGAGATTTCGATGGATAAACTTAAGATTAGATGTTTGTGATCTTAATAAAGACGTTAATGTATCAATGAATTCTACAGTTTCAGAAACTAATGATATTAATTGCATGCTCTTAATGTGCATGTCAAGTTCGTTGGTAAAGTAAGGTCTAAGTCATTATGTTATGCATTTAGTTTAAGTAAATCACGTGTTAGTAATTATTACTAATAATTTGTAGGAGATTAATAGCTTAATTAATATCACAATTGTAATACTTACTCAATTATATAGATTAGATAATAGACAAAACGTAAGTAATAGTATTTGCTGAGAACCCCTAGAATACCACCCTATATTTCATTCCTATACTATTTGTGATAGGTGTCTTTGCCAAGCGTTGATCAATCTATAGGAAAGAGATTATAGACTTAAATTCTAGTAAAATTAGGTCAAGAAATCATGCAACTAATACCAAATAGAAACAATCTTACCTTCATATTTTCCCACTCCAAATTAGATGCTCCAACCTCCTACTTTAGCTTATCGAGCTCTGAGAAGACCAACTCAACCTCTCTTGTCCGCTTCGCAAGCCTCAGAGTAGTATCACTTAGTTGGTGAGATAGGGAATCCCATTCTTGCTTCACACCTTTCCACTTATTTTCATAATTTGTAGCAGTAACCTCAACTAGTGATAGTTTTTTCTCACCTCTGTTACATCGGCCTGGTAACATAAGATCTTGTTCTTTATCTTCTTTTCTAGCCTTTCGTTCTCCTCCATAGTAGCAAGTAGGTCTCTTTTGTGCTTCATCTTGCTCTTCACCTCAGCGAGCGCCTTCTCCAAACTTGCCTTCGACCTCTTAACCTCTTCAGAGCTCTAAACAAAAGGCTCAAATAATGTCCTCCAAAAGATTAATAAACATAAGAAAGTAACTTACCATTATATGGTTACTCCTCAATAACTTAAAAGCTTCAACGGTCGTCATTACAGCCCGAGAATGAGGAATAAGAGGATGTAAACACCCTGAAGGTTGTCCAAAACACACAAAAGATGCATACATATATATAAATAAATACACCTCGCCTCGTATGTCTTACATGCCAAAAAATCTATAGCCATATCTATGGATGGGAGCTTGCCAAGGAATATCCTCAACCTCTTCTTGTCCTCAAGACAAGACCCTCCCCAAATATAAGGCCACTCAATAGGCATGTTACTTCACTTAGAGCCCTGCCTTTGATGAAGTCAATTGGGCCACCGACGACACCTTTACTCGACTAACTCGCACAAGCTACAACACTTGCCTAGTCGCCTGAGACACTAGTGTTGCTCCTAGCAATCTCAGCCATAGGGGATGATAAAATATTTACTGTGGTTGCAAATTGAGAAGGTTGAGCCTGCCTTGCACAGCAAGAGACCAGACGCGTAGTGCAGTCTCCACAAGTTAGGCATCCAGACTAGCATCAGGAATGACACCTCCCAGGTCTACCTCGACCATCTACACACTGACTTCCACAGCCTGTGCATCAACCTCAATTGCTTGCTTCTTCGCAAGCACCTTCCTCTTAGTAGAAGCTATCTTCCTTTTCTTTGATGGACCAGCAAGAAGATTGCTCACGTCCATCATCTCTATCTCAAGCTCTAAAACAAAAAAAATGACAATAAGGAATCAATAGGAAAAAAAAAAAACCTTCCTAATCAAGATCAAACGCTTAAAAACTACAAATTCATCACCAAACAACAACGTCCTCCCTCCAGAGCTCGACTCGACAAGCAATGGGGCAGAAGGAGAGACTATGTCCACATTCGGAGAATCATGTCACACATCCATCAGCAATAGGCCTCCCCCTTATGAAGTTCTTGACCATGAGCTCGGCATCCAATAGCCTCCTACCTTACGACCCCATGAGCCCATCAATAGCCTTTTGGGCGTTAGCATTGTGAGGCCCTAATCTTGATGGCATCGTGGAAAAAATAGGCTTGCACTACCTTACCAAATATCGAATTGGTATTAGGAACCCTCTTTGACCCGAACGATCTAAAACCTTTTCTTCTATTGCTGGACATTAGAGCTCGTAAGACCATCAAAAAGCATGAATGAGCTCTTGTGTTTCCTTGTGAGATACCATCATGCTTCATTAGATTTCTTGATGTAATAATATCTCTAGGATATAACTAGAGTAGTCTCACATGCAAGCTAAGTCACAAGGCCTCAAAGGCTACCAAAAGACGCTAGGCATTTGGAATCAGCTGCGTGGGAGAAAGCAGATGGTGGCTAAAAAACCACTTTGAAAGGGAGAAAATGGCATCCTCAAGCCAAAACCGAACGCCTTATCATACAAGGCGAATGTGCACCCTTCCAGCAAGTAAACTTGATCAGACCGAGAAGGGAGTATGATCTCCCAATCCTTAGGGGAACCTTATGTTTTCGCCCTCTAAAGCTCATTGAGCTTGCCTCAATTAGCATGCTATATACTCCATAGGGGCCATCACCAATAACCACCTTGTCATGCAGTGGTTGCATAAGTTCTTTCCCCTTGCCATCATCTGGATACTTATCTAAAGGAATCCGATATGTCACCTCAGCGAATTCAACATACAAGCCAACTTAAGAGCCGTTACCCCAGGTCTCCTCTATCTCCTTAAGCCTATGAGTCCTACCTTTTGGAGTTGAACCCCCGCTTGAACTATTCGTGTCATCGCTTGAGCTCGAGCCCTGTAGACTAGTGCTTGCCTCCCCCTCTCCTTTCCCTACCTTGCCAGTGACCCTCTAAACCATACCACTCGAATCATGTGAAAAGGATTGAGAATTGCCTGAGCTCGACATTATCATAATGCCAAAACAAAGTGAAAACAAGAAAAAACTGAGGATTTGAGGAATGCCCCTTTTGGAATGAATTGAGAGCAAATGATAGATGCCAATGAAAATCCCTAGAGGGTATACATATTTATAGGAGACGGAGGGGAGATGTGACAACCCTGATCCCTTGGGATGTGCGGACAAGCCTCAAATGAACAAAACCCCAAGACAACATCATGGGCATCAATCATAGCCATTAATGTCAGGAGTCATATTATAGCCACTGTGACTCTTCGAATCCAAAAAGCTTCATGTAAAAGACATGTAACCTTAAGTCGATAGGAACGACTCCACCTAAAATAGATTGAGCTTTGGAATCATTGGCTTGAGGTAACTTAGCGTAAATTAGGATAAATCCTTAAAACGGAATGCTAAAAACAATAGGGATGCAACTCAAATGGGTAGAGCCCCTATGAAAGCCAATTCGAGGAGTCGACCTCGTGGATTACACACTCTCCATGTTTTCCCACAAGGAGAGTGGAGGGGATATATGTCAACAGTAGAAAATAAGCCACGACCCACTCGTTTACCCTCGAACCTTGAGGCCCAAGGAACAACTAGTTTCATTAGCCTTAGAAGGACCCAATCAAGATGAAGCCTCGAGTTTCGACCTAGTAAGGAAACTCGAGATATCATCAAAGTCGCCAATCATAGAGGACGACAAATGACCTCTTCAGGAACTTGATCTTAGGACTATTCACCAAGCTTATCCTTCAACTACTTCTGCAAGACCAAGCTCAACGACAAGTGACCTCCATCAATCTACTAGACAGAGCAAATACAAGACACTCGAGTCCCACCTCGAGATTGAGGTGACATAACTAGCTCGACTACACTCTATGCAATTGCAATTCTCTAGCTTGGGTACCCCCATCACCTTGAGTATCAAGCCAGCTACCAAATGGAGATTCGCCTTAGTTAAAAAGATTTGGTGGGCCTTGGTATGACCCTAAGAACTATAAATAGCCCCTCCCCTTATGGGAGAGGAGGAGAGATCCAAGTGAATATTCTTTGAATGGGGAATGACTCATGGGTTAACTTAAGTATCGGAGTGGTTGTACTGGCAACCCCCTCGGCGCACCTCTGACCGCTTTTTTGTGTTTATAGGAGCCCATCTCTATAAATGAAATCAGCTCGTGAAACATAGTTAATACACGTAGTGAGTAAATGTCAATAAATAATTTTCTAATACATAAAGTATTTATTTTATAAATTATTCATTATTTCTTTCATATATTAAAGTATGATTAATAATTATTCTTCATTGTGTACATAAAGTGGCTTGTGTATTACCCATTCAATATATTTCGGTAACGAGGGACTATAAATGTGTTCTTTCATGCGCATAAATGTATGGTTAACAATGGAAACATGCTGCCCTAAGAATGCTATCCCCATTTTATCCCGCTAAATAAATACTTGACATGTTATTATAAAGTGATGATAACTGTTTACTTTATTATATGGATATTTTAAAATTTAAAATTTATTTAATACGTAGCAAATCTGGAACATGATGGAGACACTTTTCCTTAGACAACAAATATTTATTTGTCTGTTATGGAAATATGTTGTCCTCATTCCGTCTCAATGAATAAATATTTGTCATGTATTTATAAAGTAATAATGATTATTTGCTTTATTATAAGGATATTTTAAATTTTTAAATTTATTTAACATGAGACAAATATTTATTTTCTAGAGCATGATGGAGACACCATTCTTGAGACAACAAATATTTATGTGTATGGGAAAGATAATAACATTAGCACTACAAAAAAAATTTAACTGAATTGACGACGTATATGAGACAGTTTAAATTATTGGATTTGCTTTGTAGAGGAACAAGCACTTTCTTGTAGACATGGACACGGTTTTGGAACTGAACCGAACTAGAACTAGGAACGCTGATTCTAGGTATTGAAAAAGAGGAATCACGATAGCAACTAGGACTAGAACTGTCTCCCACGGTTTTGGTTCGGTTCTATAAAATACGCAGTTCCTGATTTCTATTTTAAAATCGTGCAATCGACTTTTTTTTAAGTAAAAAATAATAAATTTTAGATTTTAATAAAATAAAACTCAAAATAATTAATTATTTAGTCTACAAGTGTTAAATTATTTGGCCAAATTTTTTAAAAATTTGTTTAGAGCGTGTATTTATTTATATACAAACATAACTAATATCAATTATCATTAGTAATATAAGATTGTAAAATACTTTAAAAGATAACAAGAAAACTATATATAAAAAATAGTCTCACATTATTAAGGAACGTATTTTGCTTTTAGGAGAAATTTATATAAACTAAATTATATATAATTTTAAGCTATGTTTATTTATATTATTGATAATAAAATATTAAATATTATAAATAGATAATGAATTTTACTATTTATAAAAGATAGTGTAAACATTAATAATTATATATTTAATAAATTTTTTAAAAAATTTGTCTAATTATTTTATTTTATTTTATTTTTTGGAACCAGTTGTAATTACCTGCTTTGTAATTAATTGAGAGATAAAAAAAGAGATCAATTTTTTTTATTGCACGATACCATAGATCGACATGGACAGGATACAGGATCTTTATGGAATTATTGTGCGTGCATAAACCAAGCCGATGTTTTATAAGTTCAATCAACAAACGCATATTTATTTCTTATAATTAAAGTAATTGTAATTTATAGCAAAGATTCAAGAAATTGACATATGATAGCAGATTTCAAGGTAGATGTCTCCCGTGATATTTCGCCCGATTCACGTGCCACGTGGTACTTCTCATTATTCGTGATCGTGTGAGTTCTTAGAAGGAACAAGAGCATGAAAGATCTCATTTATTGATTTCAGATATATAACCCTCATTGACAAAAGGATTCAATCCAGGAAAGATCTCATTTTTTTTATCAACACAATGTTGTTGTCGGTTACTTTCCCACGTCGCCAAATGTGTTCGACTCTTATGCAACATTTGGATGGGTGTAGGTTGTTGGAAATGGAAGAAAATATTGTTTTCAATCACTTAATTAAGTGATACATGGAAATGGGTAAATATGAAAAAAATTGAATGGAGATATTTTCATTTTGAAGATTTGTTTCTACTCTAAAATAAAGAAAAAAAAAAGGGGTGGAGATCAATAAAATAAGATAAAGCTTATTACAAAATTACCCTCTAGAATGATGTTTGTCAAAGCTTTGTCCAATACCAATTTTATTTCTCTTTATTTTCTTTTTTGTCATTCCAACTTAACAGAACAAACATAAATAATTCACTTAATTTGTAGCAATTTCATCCATATATTCTCAAACACAAAGATTTCATTTGAATCTCTTGATATATATTGTTGCATTTTTCGTCTTAATAACACGAACTAAAAGACTCATGGAAGTCATATACCATCAAAGCTATTCCCATCCATTGTTGAGGTTCCTATCATAAGTTTATAAGTTGATCATTCAGCATTGCATTTAAGGTATCATGAGCAAGGTTGCATCTAAGGTACTTAGGGGCTTGCAATACAAGAGAACTTAATTGGATGATCTAAACACTAATGAAACTACAAATTCTCTAGCCCAAGGTCAAGAAGTCAAGTGGTTATCCTCTAGACTTCATGATCATGTTGGTTATCGGAAGACTATGCATGATGTTGCATTGTGTACGCACATTCATGCATAACATATGGTTGATAACTTATTTGCACTTGAGGCAATAATAAGAATATTGTGCTTTTATATCATTAAGTAGTGGTTTTTCACACACTTCAATAGATTGTTTTGTAGGTAACTCTATCAAAGTGAGATGGAATAAGATTGGAGTGATTGAGCTCACATGTGTCTAGTTACCTTTGGCCATTCCTTCTAGGCTCTATTAGGATGTCGTTTCTCTAGATGTGATTCCTATTTTCATACTTTGGCATGTATAAAATGAAAACCTCATTTTAATTTACCATTTGTTGCTGAAGGGTGAATTAGGGCTTAAGATCTAGTCTTAAGGGGTGAAGTGGGCTAAGGGAAGGGGAAGGAGGGTTTGGGTTCCAAGTGATGCTAATGCTCTAGAAGATTTATCCTCAAGTTTGAAGAATCTACATCTTCAAGCATGTAGGGTAATATGTCTAAAACGTTAAACATTATTGAGTCTCCATAGTCCCTTGGCTATACAATCTTGAAGGAATTGTCATATCACTTAGTAGGCTACCTTATGTCCTCTTTTCTTTTGAAAATTGTCTTTTGATAAGTGTCTCTAAGCAAATCCCTTAGTTAAAACATTAGCTGCTTCCATCCTTGGTTGTCTTACTCCTTCTGATTACCAATTTATGTAATCAACGAATCACAAACCTATTTGAGGAAGCTTCTTTATCTCTTTACCCTTGTTGAAATTGCTTCAGTGGTCCTCTTCTGTTGAAATTGCTTCAGCAGAAGATATGGTAACAAGTGTAATGGAGTGATAGGGTTAGGGATGGATTGGTTGGTTTCCATGATATGCAAGCATAAATTTGACTCTCTTATGGTCCCATCTTAGTGTTGAGAAGTGGAATAAAGAGAAATAATTGAATTTAGGTCTCATATATGTCTTTAGATTATTTATCGTGCATTGACTTGTCCATCATGTCCTCCATCTTCATTATTGATGACAACATTTCCTTAATTTGTTTCTTTTGAACTTTTCCATGGCATCATAATCATTCTCCAATATTATTGTGGATGTTTTATATTTAACCACACCACCCTCTTCTCTTCTTCTTGTTTTGTGTTTGCTAATTTTAGAAGTGTCGATGTGTGTAGTAGGAATAATGAATTTTGTTGCTGTCAAAAAAGCAAAAGAATGTGTAGAATGAGAAGAGAGTGAAAGAAGAATAGAATGTGTGTGGTTTAGAATATTGAAGTGACAAATGATTCATTAATATTGCGTTTGATTTACTAGAATGAAATCCATATTTTATCTTTATTTCATTTGTTTGTAAAAAATTCTATCATAAAGAATACTTATTTCATGTAATATGGAATAAACTAGGAATCCTCGTTCATTTCCATCGCTGGAGAATAGCTATTCCTAACAAAAATCATATTTTTGTTCTAAAAATATCCATATTTATAAAATAAAAGAATTATTATTTATTTTCAGCTCTATTTTATTCTAGTGAATTGAACGTCATGTAATTTAAAAAAAAGAGCAACATGAGGGGATGGAAAAAGAATAAATGAAAAGGTGGGTCCAATGTGGAGTTTTGTTGAGTATGTACAACTTATCTTACATAGTTTTATATTTAAAGGATCCAAAGCTAATCATGATAAATCAAATGAATTTCCAACATGAGAACTAAGTTGACAGCTGTGATGCATCAATTGAAACCATTATAAGGCTTTGCCCACAAGAAAAGATGCTAGTGGAATGTTTTGGTCATTACCAATCTGACAAAAATCAAAGAACTATTAGATTTCAAAAATCTTTTCCAATAGATATTTGCCATAAAATTAAGGTAATTCTAACTTGATTTTATTTTTGAAGACTTTGACGTATACTTTAAATTATTATAAAATGATTAATCTTGATATTGATGTTTCATTTAACCATCCTTACATTGATTGCTTGTTAAAATATTACCAAAGAACTAATTATATGCTTGATTGATTTTATACATGTAAATTGTAGATCATGATACTAAAACCCTCTATGAGGTCTCTTAACAAGAGCACCAATTGTTGCTCTTGTAGCTCAATTAATATGAAATATGGTGTGAAAAGTTTAAATTTAACTAGTAAAATTTAGATTGAAAATAAGAGATATTAATATAATTATATATAGTCTTGTTGTGTAAGGTTAAGAGATTTATTCATTCAATAGATGAAAATCACGAATTCATAAAATTCTTCTATGAGATTTTCCTTGTTTCAAATAGAAGAATCTTGTAAAAATTACCTCATCTTAAATAGAGAAGCTACAGAATTTTCTTCCACCAAATTCATATTTTCACACAATAACCAAGTTAGATGCTCTTGTTCCTTGAGTCGAATAATGGAGGACATTATAGAAGACGTGACGAAGGACATGACCATAACATGAGGATATTGTGTTAATTAATTTAAGAGCATATATAGCCTGTAAATTTAATATTCTTTTCTAAATGTGAAATGATATTTTTTCATCTTTTCACAAAGTGGAAGGCTCCATAGAGCATAAAAGCTTTGCATGCTAAGAATTATACTAGATATATATTACATTAATATTTTAAAGAACTCTCATCCTTAAGAATTCTTTTACTTTATTCTAAAGTTCTTCATAAAAGTTTACTTATTCGCATTAGCGCTATGTTTGGCAAATTTTTTACATAGGAAAATTAATGAAAATGGATAGAAAAAAATGGGTAGAAATGGAAAGAAGTTGAATATTTATTTTATGTTTGTAAGTTATGAATACAATGAAAGGAAAAGAAGAGAAATAAAGTTAATGATTGACTAAAATGCTTCTTGGTTTTTTATTTTTATTTTTTTTTTTCCTGCTATACTTTAAAGGGTGTTTTTGTCTTTGCAATTAATTTCCTTCCATTTCTATTTGTTTCATTCGAAATCTGGATGGAAACACAATCACTCCAGATTTCCACTCATTTCCGCCAACTTCATTCAATATAAAAAAAAAAAAAAAAAAAATCCAAACACACCAACTTCCTTCCATTTTCCCTGTTTTCTTTCTATTTCCATGGATTTTTGCTATCCAAACACATCATGGAGGTCCTTAAAAAGTATAACACCCCTCGTGCAAAGTACCCTAAAAGATGAGATATTTTACATTAGGACTTAGGTTAAAGATCTAGGATTTAGAATGCTTTAATGAAACCATTCCAATACATATCTACAAACAAACCACCATAGATATGTTCGATTACAAGGAGCATACTTGAGATGTGGCAATGCCTCACACCTTTAATCCAGGACTGATTATAAAGATCTTGGGGATTCAATTATTGCACATGCACTTGACATTCATGGTGCAAATGAGGACAAGGTACCAAAATCACCAGGTTCTTCTCCAAATGAGTTAAGAATGGTTATAGAAATTGTAGGAACGAATCACTCTTTGGGGTTCAATTATTGCACATGCACTTGACATTCATAGTGCAAACTAGGACAAGGTATACCAAAATCACTGGGTTCTTTGTGAAATGAGTTAAGAATGGCTACAGAAATTGTATGAACGAATCATAGAGATATAAGTAGCAACTTCAAGAAAAATTATTATATATAAATACACTCTTGAAAATCTGCATTGCTTTGGAGACAAAAAAAGATATACATATTTTTTTCAATAATATCATTGGAAGAGGAAACAATTTTCTTGTTATTTAATGAATTTTTAATTTTGTTGAATAAAATTTATTGATCGTTTATTTTAGAATTTGTTAAAAAAACCAAGACTGGATTTATTTTCTAGTTTTTCAGAACAATACTCCTCTCATAAAGGGAAAAAATATTAAGCATTAGGAATTAGTTAAGAGATCAGTTAAATCCTATAATAAGTTAAAGATTAGTTAATAAAAATTTAAAAAAAAAGAGTGATGTTAAGAGTATTATCTTATATTATAAACTTTAAATTCATTTGTTCAATAGTTCCCTCATCCCGAATAAAGGAATTGTAGATCTTTACTTATGGAAACTACGTAGAGACTTTTGAATTTCATTTCACAAAAATATCTATATTTTGTATATTGTCAATGAACTGTATCAAGAAGACAGTATTGTTGAATATGATAAGAGTAGAGATAGTATCTCTCTTATTTTTCTCATATATATATATATATATCATTATAATAGAAAGAGGTTGGAACCCATCCATCTCATTTGACAAGAAATTGTGTTACTATTTCTTTATACGGTCATAATTAATGATGAAGTGGTGCCCCTCATCATTTTGCTTTAATTATCTACTGCACAAAGGAATTATTCGAATAAAACTTTCCACAGCAAAAAGAAATAACTACATATACACTATATATATATAATGCCAACAATGATAGAGACATAATAATTTATAATAATTAATGGCGCTTTCACACAATTCTATTATTGAAATCCATTATTAATTGACGAATATAATCGAGAGACAGAGAACTAAACTCCATGCAAGCCAGCATAACCATAAAGTAAATACACTAAATAGAAAAGTACCAAATCAAGAAAGAACCCCTTTTTCTACTAAACTTTATTTTTATTCTCAAACAAAGACTCCAACATGCATGATTACAAGCGGCAACTCGCTTTTTTCCACTATTAATCAATATATCCTGTCTTCCTTAACAACTTTGACTCTTTCTCCATGTGTCTCTCTTGCCAGTTCTTGGTGCCACTCCTTATATGCAATTTCCCTGCAAATAAAAGATATAAAAAGAATAAGAAAAATGACTTAACAGTTCAGTTAATTTAGAAAACATTTACTTAGATTATTTACTAGGTACATACAAAAGGTATGCACCAATTAATAATTAATGCTACATGTCATTATTAAGATACATGGTCCTTTTAAATTATTTTTTTATAGAAAATAATTAATATTTACTACGAACTAGCACGTTGTTGATAAAATATTCATATTCCATCTATCTGCTGTTTGATTCTGGGAAATAATTGTTTTTATAGACGTCCAGCTGTCTAAAGTATTAAAAAGGACAGTCAATGGCCAGTTTCCGTAGTTGCATGTGTTTTTACTTAACAAGAAACAACGTATGCACAGAAAAAGCTTTATTTTCCTTTAGCAAGGGTATGCAATGAAAGCCTTGACCAGGATAAAAAAGAACCACGTGGATTACCACGAAGAAAGTGAAAAGGAAGTTGTAATATAATATAATATAATATATGTTGCTTGATGGATTAGCTAATTAGCTTACATTTTGGGAGCACCAAAGCTGTTCCTCTCTAGTGATAGGGAGGAGGAGGAGGTGATGCATATATGTAATGGTGGGGTGGTGGTGGTGGAGAGTAAACCGGTGGAGGTGGTGGGGACATGTACTTGTACGGTTTCTTGTGAGGTGGAGGTGGGAAGTGAACTGGGGGAGGAGGTGGTGGAGACTTGTACTTGTATGGCTTCTTGTGCTCCGGTGGTGGAGGTGGAGGAGATTTATACATGTAATGCTCCTTGGGTGGTGGTGGTGGAGGGGACTTGTATTTGTAGTGCTCCGTGGGCGGTGGTGGAGGAGGGGATTTGTATTTGTAAGGCTTCTCATGGTGCGGGGGTGGGTACTTATGAACTGGTGGAAGGGGCTTGTACATTGGAGGTGGTGGTGGTGATTTGTAGGGGTATGGGTGGTGAGGGGTGGGTATTTATGAACTGGTGGAAGGGGCTTGTGCATTGGGGGGGTGGTGGTGATTTGTAGGGGTATGGATGGTGAGGAGGTGGGTACTTATGAACTGGTGGGAGAGGCTTGTGCACTGGGGTGGTGGTGGTGATTTGTAGTATGGATGGTGATGGGGTGGGTACTTATGAACTGGTGGATGGGGCTTGTACACTGGAGGTGGTGGTGGTGATTTGTAAGGATATGGATGGTGAGGGGGTGGGTACTTATGAACTGGTGGATGGGGCTTGTACACTGGATGGTGGTGGTGATTTGTAAGGATATGGATGGTGAGGGGGTGGGTACTTATGAACTGGTGGATGAGGCTTGTACACTGGAGGTGGTGGTGGTGATTTGTAGGGATATGGATGGTGAGGGGGTGGGTACTTATGAACCGGTGGAAGGGGCTTGTACACTGGGGTGGTGGTGGTGATTTGTAGGGATATGGATGGTGAGGGGTGGGTACTTATGAACGGGTGGAAGGGGCTTGTACACTGGAGGTGGTGGTGGTGATTTGTAGGGATATGGATGGTGAGGGGGTGGGTACTTATGAACCGGTGGAAGGGGCTTATACACTGGGGGTGGTGGTGGTGATTTGTAGGGGTATGGATGATGAGGTGGTGGTGGAGGAGATACCTTGGGAGGTGGTGGTGAATGGTAAGGGTAGTTTGCTATGGTTTCATAGGGGAAGTTAAGTGACACTAGTGCCACTAGAAGAGTGGCAACTATAGAGGCCATGGGAGATCCCATGTTTACAACTAGAATATGGGATAAGTTGTGTGTGTGTGGATGTTGTCCTTGCCCTTAGGTCCTTTATATAGATTTGGTTTTAACCTTTTTTTAACACTAATCATGCATGGTTAAAGTTAGTTTTAAATAGTACTTTTCTTGGTGAAAAGGGCAGTACCTCGCACGTAGCACCAAACCCTTAAATGTATTACGTCTTAAAAAAATTTTATAATCAACTCTTGGACAAATTCGACCTTAATAGTGTTGACTTGTCCTGTTATTCTAGATCTGTTTCATGATGCATGGAGAGAATAAAGTTGCTGTCACTTTATTTTATAATATGCTGTAATTTGATGTGATTTTGTAATTAATGTTCCCTTCAACGTTTGCTTTATTTTCCACAATGTTATTGAAAAAACAGATGTGCATGCCTAACTTTCCTTGATTTGTTTGCCTCCAGGACCCGGCGGCCCGACTTATATCTACCTGCTTCCAAGAATTATGAAATCCTGTAATAACAATCTGTGTAAATCATACTTAAAAAATTATTAGCAGATTTCTCCCCTATAAGATGAAAGTGACCTGCTCACGAAATATCTGTTCTTATCCTCTTGATTTCAGTTCTTTTTTTTTTCCCTTTAAATATTGTTATTACATGTAATTAATAATAAAATTAGAAAAAAAACTTATATATAATTAACATAATGATATTATGATATAGGTAAATACACACGAGCGTGCGTGCACATACACACACACGCACACACACTATTTTAGTGTTTATTCAAAAATAAAAAATATGCATTTGCATCTTATTCACTTTACTTTATGAAATAAAGAGGAAATTAAATTATAATCTAATAGAAATGCAACGAATTTGTATGAGCGCAAACCTAATATAATGTTTAGTTAATATAGGAAAATAGTAAGAGTCATATTAAAAAATATATAAAATATCTATAATAAGGATATAATAGATATCTCATATATCTTGGTAAAGATATTCTACTTAAAATATATTATATTTTTACAATTATGGATTGCAACTTATGTTAACATCTCATGAAGTATCGTCTCCACTAGCTACATGTATTTAGGTAGAATATCTTTATTTAAATAATCATTTAGAGAATTTGGCAATCTATAATTTGTTAGAAAAAAAAATTGCAAAGACGGTTTTAGATGATTTAATACAAGTAATGTTGGTGATGACCTTGAAAAGTTCAATTGAGAACTGTAATTAACAATTTCAAAGTATAGATAGTTAATTGAAAATCAATAAAAAATCAAGTACTATATAGAATATTATCCTAAGAATAATTGATGAAGTAGAATAACAACTCATAAGGTAAGAGATATAAATTACTATTCATTATTTTTTTATATTTAAAATCCATAAAATACCAAAATAGCAACTTCATAGATTGAAATTTAGAAAGGAAATAGAACATTTATTTATGTAAAGGTCAAAGTAGTTCACAATATTCCCTATTTTATTTATTTCTTTTTTTTCTATTGACCTCTGAAAATGTTTACTTGTATAAATATATAAAATTTGTCAAATCCATTCAAATTTTCATCCATCCAGCAACATGATTAGCTTCAATTTTATTTCACAATTATTAATTGAGTAAAAGTAAAAAATTATTCTTGTTGATAGGCTTTACTCAACCATGTCCCAATTGGCCGAACACCAGCAAAATGGACTAGCAACAAGGTCCTAAAACCCATCAACGCCCAAAACCTAAGTCATTCATCAAACTCAAAATCAATCTCTTTTTGTTGCTACATATACAAACCAAAGCTAAGGTTTTCCTTTCCCTAGCTCCTCTACTTACAAGAACATCTCTCTTATCCCTTATATTTCCTTGGAGGTACTCTAAACCTCCCTGACTTATCATATCTCTTCGAAAGTGTTCTAAACGACTAAACCTCCTCAGTTCACCATGTTTCATAAGAGATTCTCTAGATCTTCCCAGTTCAACAAATCTTATTGGGGTGCTCTCCACCCATCTGGGCACTCTCTTTGTATTATTACCACCACCACCTTAGGTCTAGGTCAACTACCAATAAAGGAGTCCCTACTTTTCTTGTTTCCTTCCCTTAGAATGTATTACATAGAATATTCCGTAGATTCCAATTATGATATAACTATTGTCTATAAATAGAACTCAAGCCACACGATAATGGTATGTAATATCGTTTTTTTTTTTGGCCAAAGGTATATAATATCGTTTACACTCTCTATTTATACACTTGCTTATTCTCTCTTGATTTATTATTGACTTAAGTATTGGAGTGGTCATACCGAACCACCTCCTAACTCACCATTAACCATGTCTTTTGGTTGCAAGCCCTTAGATCTTGCACCGATGATTAATACTAAATAAAATTAATCATAAGATAATAAAATAATAATAATAGACACAACAAAATAAGAAAAAAAAAGTTGTAGAAAAATTATATTAAGTCAACTGCCTTGGTGATCAAATATCTCAAGGCTAATTAGATATTAACACATGATAAACATGAATGAAAAATTCAACAAAAGTAATGGAAATCGTATTCTTTTGAAATCTGGAAACGCTAGAGATTAAAACAGAATGAAGAAAATATAAAGTTGATAACTCAAAGTAGGTAAAAGTTGAAGAGTAAATACATAACTTAATTATTTGAAAATCGGAGATGATTGTTGGAGAGAGAAAATTATATGCTTACCGATTGACCTACAAATATACTTCCTCTTGGATTTTCGCTGCACGCAATAGCAATACCATGATGTAAAAGGAGGAGAGCGTCAGAATTTACAAACTGTTTTTTTTTTATAATCTTATTTTATTGAAATTTTCGTCTCTCACAGTCTCATCCATGCATTTAATTTTACATTGCGTCATCTTTTTTCCTGGCTACATTTTTTTTTTCCTTAGTTTCCCACTTTACATTTTCTCGACCGTGCATTTGATGCCTAGAGTCGGTACGGTATTACGTACACAGGATTAGACGAGGGTAGATATGAAAACGAGGATTGAAAACGCCGTTGAATTTAATGAAATCAGTATTTTAATTTAATTTTTATAAAATATTTATTATTTTATTTTGTTTATAAAATTTTTCATTAAAAGAACATATATTTTATGTGATGTAGAATAAATAAAAATTTTATTTCTTCTATTTGATCATTTCTTACTAGAAAAGTATGTATTGTTTCAAAAATATTCTTAATTATAAAAAAATTAATTATTATTCATTTCCAATTTTACTCTATTCCAGCAAACCAAAATACCAAAAAATAAATCCTTTAATATGAAGAGAACTGGCAGTATTTATATAAAATATAATTTTACCCTTAATTTATAAATATAAATTAAGATACAAGACTTCTATAGCATTTTAACAAAACAAAACATTACATTACTAATTTTCTCTCAATAATATTTCGTCTTATTTAATTTACTCTATAATCCCTTTTCCATTTTCCTATTGTCTATCCTATTTGTAAACATAGGTCGAAGGTAGATTTTTCCATTAATAGGAAAAAAAAATTACAGTTATGGCAACTATGATAATAGGACAAGCGCCTAGTCTATGGGTTTTTTTTTTTAAAAACGATAAATTCCATTTATGAGAAAAGAATTATATTAATTAAGTAGATTGATAGAAAAAAAAGGTGGCAAATGAAGAATCCAATGTATAAAATCCCATTGTACAAAGAATCCCATCTCTTTACAGTCAAATTATCCCATATAGGGTTACAATTGTTTTTTCTAGGAAAATGAAACCACCCTTTGATTTGTTAGAATGAAATGCGATAAAATTTAAAATTATAAAATATTACTTATTTTTTATTTTTTACTAGAAAGTAAGTTCGGTTCAACTTGAAATAGTTTCTTATGGAGCTACAAACTATTTAGACCCCCTCTAAATTGAATTGAATCTCTTAAAAAATATATGTGTATATATATTGGATTGAGTGTTAATTCAATTTAATGAACAACCCTATTAAAAGATATGTGATGACCTAAAGATGCTCAAAATGACTTGCAACTTGGTTACAACAGTATTATTTTTATTATTGGGTTTGGCATTGCATCGATGTTTTTATAATATATTATATTAGTAAATGGTCTAGACAAAAAGTAAATTGAAAAAAACGTATTTGATGATAACTTAATTATTATTTTTTTTATTTTTAAACCTAGAGATGAATTTAATAATTTATCCAAATTTTTAAATACTGAAAAATAATTATCAAATATTTGAAATTAACCGTACTAGTCCTTGATCGCAACCGGTCAAAATGAGACCAAATCCAATATATGTGAGGCCTGATTGTCAAATAATCATTTTATTATTATTATTAACGGTTTGATTGAAAAAACAAGCCTATATTAGACTATTCATCGGACACTTTGGTCAACGTCCACTTCCTCCAGCAATTAAGCACTTCTAATTAGTTGTTATTAGTATATCGCTCTTGATTACTTTTTATAATGCAAATTTGACGATTGTATATACTAGATATTAAGTCGTATTAGATAATTTAGAATGTGGTTTTCAACGATACAAAAGGATCTTAAGTAACGTTTCTGGCAACATATATGACAGTCAATAATAAAAATTTATAAGAATGAGTTAATAATGAAACTCAAATTCTACAAGATCTATTCCGCAAATTTATTAATGCTCTTTTGTATTCTCTTTTATATGGAATAGCTAAATTATAGCCATTGTATACCGTCTTGAAAAGCAAAGTAATTAAAAAAAAAAGAAAGGAAAAAGTTAAAAAGAAAAGGACAAAAAGAAAAAGGGAAAAAAGCAAGATAAAAAAGGAGAAGCGAAAGGAAAGGTTGAATATCGAGAAAGCACACGAAATGACTAAGCTTGTGTCCATTATTGTCACAGACCCTACTTTGATTTGCATTAATTTTAAGAAAAAAAATTAAAAATATATTCTATATATTTAAAAAATATTAATAATTATTTTTATAAAATAGATAAAATAAAGGTTGAGAAGTATTTAATTTTAAAAAAGAGTATTTATGTATTTATATTTTTATGTTGCTTGGTAACAATTTTTTTTTTGAATCCATCTCTTCTTTCCCCAACCACCCAAGTTTAAAACTTTACATCTTCGATTTATTTGATTAAGTAGTGTCATAATGCAAATCGCTTTAAAAATGTCGTTTTAATTTAGCCTTGTAAATAGCTGCCTCTACAGCACTTAAAAAAGAAACTTTTCCTATTTTTTAATAGAGAAGACATACCAAAAAAAAAAAAAGAAGTATAAGAAATATTTACAATCATATATTAATTGTTTAAATACATATACCTCTAAACCTTCATTTCAAATACTACATATCCACTGTATTTTTCTCTCATTCGAAGTTGCCAAGGGAAAGAAATAGCCAAACTAGAAATTACAACTCAAATTATTGCACTCCACAGCTAATCTACAAGGTTATTTCACACTTTAAAAAAAATTTCTCTTCTAGCATAAGTTCAACATGTAGAACAATTTGTCGACTTTTAACTGTTTAAAGCCACAAAGAAGGAAAAAAAATAGTTTGTTTTATTTTTGAATAACAATATGATTTTGATTTTTTATTTTTGTTATTTTCAAATAGTCTATTTGTCAAGAAATAGATACAAATGAAAAATATATATTTTTACTCATAAATAAATCAAATAAATAAAATATAAATATAAATCAAATATAAATATGATACAAATCAAAATCATATAATCATGGCAAATCCTAAATATTATACAATTGTGGCAAATCCTAAATATTATACACTGAAGTGTTTGTAGAATATTGACACCGACGGTACTCCTATCTTACTCACACTTATCTAAATAAGGAATTATTGAGCTTGGCGTTGTTACCTAGAACAAAGGACCAAAGATGAGGTCCTCTAGGATCGAGGCTAATGCTTAACAAATTTTACTGTCCTCTAACAAGGACCACTTCCTTCACACGTTGTTTTGCTTTTTCACTCGTTTGCTGGTCAGCAATTCTGGCTGCTCATTTCATCATCAACAGCTTGTTCTTTTTTTTTTTTTTTATAATAATTTTCTTCAATTTTTTTTTAGGTGGAGTTAATTTCTTCAAGCCTAATCTAAAGAAGACCAATTACTATTTAATTAAAATTTTTATATCTTTTTTTACTATTTCATCCAATCATTGCCTGACATGTATCCATTACTTCAAAAGATAATAAAAAAGTTAGATAGTAAAAATGGGTATGAAAAGTTTGATCAGGTATGAAATTAATTCTCTTAAAAATTCAAGTGTCAAATTTTCACTTAGCCAAAGTTTAGGTATCAAAAGATTTTTTTCCATTATTAAATTTAGATTGAACTAATTATGGTTTGAAATATAATAAATTAAATATTAATTAATATTGTATTTATGGGTATTTTTTTATTTTCATTTAATTCATTCTTACATAATTTTGTAGATCATTAAAAAAAAAAGAGTATTGCATAAAAAGTGTATAGGGCTCATGCAATCTTAAAAAGTAATGAAGGACTTTTTATTAAGAATAAGGATAAAGTAATAAGGTTTTTTAGGGAAAAAAAAAAAAAGAATACTTCAGAAACCTATAGCATCCCAAAAACTTTGTAAAAGTCTTAGAATTGTGAATGCTCTAAGTTATATGCTTTTACAATGATGCTCTACATTAATAAAATGGCTAATGTTGTACAAACATGAGACACTGTCCCAGCTCCCCAGCTGGCCGGCAGATCATTGAGAGAAACAAATAGCTGTATCTTCACTTACTTATTTTAAGACGAATATGATATGAAAAGAAAGCAGTTTTATACATAATTTCACATGCAGATTCTACTTTCCATGTGTTAGTGTCATACTTTCAACTAGTTTATTATTTTTAGAAGTTTTACAGGTTAGGATCAAATCATTGAGTCTGCTTTGTATCGTAAATGAATGATAAAGATGTTATCCACATGGCTACGTGAACATTGGATATAAACGAGATGAATCTACACGTAAACTTTACGAATTTGGCTCAATATTGTTCAGATTCAACTTGATAATGATAAATTGAGCTCCTGTTTTGATTTTTAATTTGACCAAGTCATGAGCAAACTCAAGATTTAGGCAAATTAACTATTAGTTGGATTGTAACAGACTTTAGATAGTAATATTATTTTAATTAGAACAATTACACACACACACATATATATATATATATTTGGATAATAGAGAGAAAGAAACTTAATTAAGTAAAATTCAAGTTTATAGTTATAAATTCAATAAAATTTGAATCAAATTCAAGTTAAATTTTAAATTGTGCTCAAATCTAATTTTTATTAGGGTATTCTAGTGTTTACATCCCTATCACAGATAAGGATTGACATTAAAAAAAAAAAGGTAAAACTCTTCATGATTATTCGTATAATGCTTCATTTACGAAATCTCAGCAATTGGTATGGGTAATTGAAGGATCAATGTGACCTCATAGATGGGGAAAAAACACCGTTGAAAGTACCATTCAAGCCTTTGCAAGTGTGTGTCAACAATCATAATTAGGATCAATGCCGCGACTGCAATGCAATGATGAGAAATTCTACATCGCGAAATTCGAATCATAAATCTGGTTAATAATCTACGAAAGTATATAGGTCCTTCGGTCCATTGCATCGGGAAGATCTTACCAATTTTCTGTGAACATGCCTCATTTGGATCTTTTTGGATCATCTATTTTTCATTTGTATCTATGGATCTATTTGTTTGTTGATAGGTTACAGATAGAATACTATTTTCAAACTTTTTTGTATTATAAAGAATTATATAAAAAAAAAATTGACAGTTCTTATTAAAAGGTCAAATATAGATAAAATATAAATATAAATTAGCATATTTATACATATCATTTTAAAAAAATACAGATATAAATGGAAAATAGACCATCCAAACATACCTATATATGATATGTATTTGTATCTTATCTGTATTTGATAGTAAAAATACTTGTTTTTTATCTGTATTTATTTCTTAATAAATAATTGTTTGAAAATGTCCACATAATGTGCATACCAATAAAACAAACAAACCTTTATTTATTTATTTTTTTTGGATGAAAGGCCCTAAGGCAAACAAAACAACCAACTAATTGTCATTTCTATGACAAGAGAAAATATAATCCCTTCATCTAGGAAGCAAAGGATTTAACCGGATAGGAAAATCGTCCAAGATAATGAGACCAATAGGCAAGTCAAAACCCATCTTAGCTAGCCAATCTGCATAAGAATGAATTAAATAAATATCCATTTTATAATAATATTCCGATCCTCATTTAGCAAAGAATGAATTAAATAAAGGATTCGCAATCAAAACGGAGAGGATGTACTAACTGCTATGAAGTTCACCGCTTACCTATAGTCATCTGGCAGAATTACCCTTCTGCCGACACAGATGCAGCCCATAAAAAAAAAAATACTCCACAATTCAATACCTATAGGGGAACAAGAGCCAATTGCAGGCACAAAGCCTGCCATCCAATTACCATAATCATCACGAATCAAACCTCCAACAGCTGCCATGGATTTATCCATAGAACACCCACCATCAACATTGACAACAATCCACCTAGGGTTAGGAGGCCTCTAGGAAGAAGTTCGATCAGTAAAAAAGGCCCCGGAAACCGAAAAACTTGAGCATCTATCTATATCTGTATTAAATCAGTATCTCTAACTTATTTGTATCATGCCGATTTTAGTTCAGTATGGATTTTATTTTATCAGTTCATAAGTAAAACTATATGAATTTATTGATAAATATCAATTTAAAAACGATACCATAATAATACGAAAATAATCCATAAATGATAAATTAAACAGAGCTCTAAATCTGAAACTCTTTAGATCTAAGAAGGATATAACCCGCCGGCTACCACATCCCCATTAAAAAATGATCTCTGATTAAACACATGGCAATTGCGATCCTTCCAAATTTATCAAATCACAAAACCAAAATGGACTGGCTAATTAACATCGCTACCAACTGGCTCCTTTGCTTTTAAATTCGATTCCAACCGGCCACAAAGAGAGGAAGAAAAGAATCCATACCTCATTGAACTCGGAATCAATTGATTTCACATGCCTTTAGCACAGATACAATCACGAAGAACATGGAGTGCATTCTCTGCATAATATAATATACTGATTGTGGTTGTAATAATATCAAAATAATAAAAAAATATTTATGACATATGATTATAACCTTATATTCTTAATATGCTGTGCAATGTACACTATATAAAATTACATATAAATGAATTACAATTACTTAAATTGATATTAAAATATATGCCCAAGGAAATTTATATTATATTTGGGGGAATTACAAATAATCCCTCTAGTTTTGCTACTTATAATGTCGAAGTTAAAAACTGAAAGTTAATTTATTTATGTTTTATTAAATTAGTAGAACACATCCAAACGTTTTCATCTAAAACAGACTATTTTCCTTTTCCAATAGCTTATGATGCATCATTTTGAAAAACATCCTGTCTGGCTTTGTAAATGTATTTATACTTTAATTCTTTAAGATCAAATCGAGAAATCGTAACACACATAATCAAGAAATTGCAAATCGTTTTTTACGCAGATTGACCTATTTAATAGTTTTGTAAGTTATCTGAATGAATTTTATAATTAGGTAATTGTAATATTTAGTACATAAATTTTACTAATTTTTATAATTAACTATCCAAATTTAAAAACATCAATTTTATATCTAAATTTTCCTATATTTTACAATTAATTATCAGAACTCTACTAAATTTCATAATTCATTGCCTAATCTTTATCTATTTTTATAATTAATTACCTAACCTAAATACTATAAAAAAATTCAGGTTAATAAATGCTCGGGTGCCAAATATCACATCTACCAATTATTATTTACACGTCCATTGGAGATCCTCGAACAAGAGATTCATATTGATGAATCCGGACCCGGGAGGCTCTCATCGAGTGCAACTTGAATTTGCAGAATTTAATAATTCACCGACTTCCGAAAGTTTGACCAATTTGTTATGAGTTTAAAAAGAAGAAGAGTTGTGTGAACGTGAAGAAGAAGAGGGAAAAATGATTCGATTGAAACTTCCAATGGAGGAAAGGTCAAAGAAAACTACTGGAGGGACAAATCCTGAATATATATCAAGAAATCGATCTTATTAAGGGAATATATAATATCCATTAATTTTTATTTATTTACAGTGGTAAGAACTCTTACGTATAATTATCTTTTGATTCAATTATTAAAAAAAAAATGATATTGTAAGAACATGACAAGATATAAAACCTGTATAATCGTAAAATATCAATGTATAAATTGATGAAAATCAAAAGAAAAAATTAGACATAATACATTTCTTTTTGTACCGACAGGTCTTAATAGAAACCATGAAAAGTATACTTGTTGTACGATAGTCGTCTCTGAGTTGGAAATCTCAAGATTCCATCTAAACAATCAATTATTGCGGCTATCATAGTGCATATACATATTTCTATTATGAAAATAACAATGGAAATAAAATAGGAAGCTTACACAAATTTAAAAATTTAATACCTAATTGAAGTATTCGAGCATACTTATATTACTTGGCTCAACTCTTCTAACATGTGTCCTTACTTTATAATTTTATTATTATTGCCACTACAACTATTATTATCTTACTCTTGCTTTGGATTATTATAATTATCACTATAATTAATATCAAGGGATAATGTTAAAAATAGTACCTAAATTTTTACAAAAAGTTCAATTAGGTATCTGAAATTTGATTTTGAATAATTTGATACTTAAACAAAGTTTTCATGGACTTTTTTCATACCTGAAGGTTAGTTTTAATAATTTTGATACTTGAATAAAGTTTTCACAAATTTTTCCATGCTTGATTAAACTTACTTCAGATATAAAAAAAAGTCCATGAAAACTTTATTTAAGTATCAAAATTATCAAAATCAAATTTCATGTATGAGAAAAGTCTATAAAAACTTTGTTTGGTACCTAATTGAATATTTTACGAAAGTTCAAGTACCATTTTAAACCCAACGGCCACCTCTATCGATTGAACACAACAACACAGGCAACTCACCTCTAGTGGAGAATCGAGTCCCATGATATTTGTGTACTCGTAAAATTCAATTGGGTATTAAACTGATTGTTTACAAATTCAAGTGCTTAATTGCACTATTAGCCCTAATTAAAATCTACATTAATTTAACCTTCAATGCATCTGTAATAACCATCCTAGAGTTGGATAGCTCTTGTTTGTTGATTACACCTATCATACCTAAATACGAACAAGGTGTATTTAGTTTCGTCACGTATAATACTTAAACATTATATGTTAAGGCTACCAAAAACTATTTATTTGCCATAATTGTTTACTAACCAATTTTAGATTACGAAATCATTTAATTAGATTTGAAAAACTTTTGGTTAATTAGTGGGAAATTAATAAGATATCGAAGATAGATAATTAGTAATATAGGGTATCCAATAAGTGGATGTACAACCATGAGATCAAACTAGTATATCAATAGAAATACAAATTTAAAATATAACATCAACTTCATTAAAGAAAATATAAAATATAGTGATCCTATCCTATCCACTCCACTTGTCAACAAGCTTATATAGGTCTATCCTATACTCAAGATTCACATAAGCATCAAAGTCGGAATCACCAACACCTGAAAAAGAAAAAATAAGCTGAAATCTAACACACAGCAATACAAGCACACATGAGACGATCACATGCACGTAATCTAAATGCAATGCAATAATTAGCAGTTTATCTATGTTATTAAAGTCAAAATGCTTATTTTTTGGTGTCTTTAGTGTAGATATAATTTTTATTATAAGATTTGACGAAAATGACCCCTACTTTCTTCTTCTTTTTTTCAAGCACATAGAGGCACTTTTTTTAATATATAAATGTGTTTTTCTTTTCCTTTTCTCCAGCTTTCAAAGTTGGTCTAAATTCTTTTATGATTCCCTTTCTTTTATCAAAAAAATCATTCCATATTTGAAAAGACATTACCAAAGAATTTTTATTATGGTCAAAATGACCATTACAACATAGAAAAATGTCATCAATAATCATTATTATGGTCAAACTGACCATTATAACGCAATAAAGGCCACAAATCCTCATTATTATGGTTAAAATGACCATTATAATCATAATTGTTTTACCATAAATCGCATTTCTCTACTAATATAAATAGGAGTTGTCAATTCCTCTTCAAATCACCACTCACAATTTTAGGGAGTGAGATGTCTCCTCAAAAAGAAAAGAAAATCCAATAAAATGATATAAAAAAAAACCCAACTCCAAATCTTATAGGATTTTTAGTGGGTTGAATGGATTAGGTAAACGACTTGCTCGCTTGCATTTCTATATCGGTATTCTTCTTTCGCACTTGCTAAAAAGGGAAGTAAGGGTTCCATTATGTTTTGTAAATTTTAGAAAAGTAAAATATTGTCGAAATTTGAATAAATGAAGTGAAAAGAAAGGAAATGAAAATGAAAAAAAAAAGAGAGAAATCTACTTATCTATACTATTAAAGCAAAAACACCTGCTTTGGTATCTTTAGTGTCAATATTTTTAGTGTAAATGTTTTTAATATAATGTTTTTAGCATATGGTATAAAATATTTTCAATATCCCTGAAATCATGAAATTAAATAGGGTTTGAATAGAATTAAATAGAGGTTGAATAGACATAGTTATAGTTATACTATTAAAGCAAAAGCACCTGTTTTGGTGTCTTTAGTATAAATATTTTTAGTGTAAATGTTTTTAATATATTCTGTTTAGTATATGGGCATAAAATATTTTTAGCATCCCTGAAATCATGAAATTAAATAGACTTTGAATAAAATTAAAATGGGGTTAAATAGACATAGTCTTTTCCTTTTTTAGCATATAGGCGAAAAATATTTTTGGTATCCCTAAAATTATAAAATTAAATAGGGTTTGAATATAATTAAATAGACATAATCTTTTCTTTTTTAGTTTAAACAAGTATCTTTATATACCAATCTAGCAGGTGCCTTTAGTGTAAATATTTTTAGTATAAATGTTTTTAATATTGTAACTGCATGGTAGTTACTCAGCATGGAGAAGTTACCTATGGAAAATATAATTGTAATTATGCTTTGTAATTGATTTCCTAATTTCTAGGACTAATTGAGGTTGTCCTTTTCCAACCTATTAAAATGTTATATCTATTTAATTTATATATGTTGGGTTGTTTATTTGCATATGTATCGTGGGTGCGTCGTCTACTTGTATTCTTTTAATCAAAGTGAGACAAGCAATAATAGAGTACTCACACTCTGGCAACATGCTGGGAACTTTAGGGTCTTAAGTAGTAGCAAATGCTCAGGGGGTTGATAAAGGTAGCCTAGATACCTTTATATCATAACTCTAGGCAACAGCCAGAACAATAGTAGAGCAACTTCAGAAACTTCTTCTTACTCTGCAAAGTCTGAGCACTATTTCTGTAACGCCTTAACCTAAAGGCGTCATCAGCCCGCCACATGTCCTTAGAAGAACAGACACGCTAAGGCTATAGATTTTTAAAACCACAAATATATATTTCAAATATCACCAATCACTTACATAAAAGGTAACTTTTAAAAAGCTTTTCATATCAAAATAATTTGTTCTCAACATTAACTAACATAACTTAAAAATCCAATCTAAAACATAAATGATAAATCCTTACATATAAAATGTCTCTAAAAGAAACTAACTAAATCAACATATGTTTCTTCTTCTCAAATTACTAATAACTAATCTCAATTATCAGCACGATGGTTATAACTGCTATCACTCTCCCCATCATCGACAAATATGTCATAGCCTGTCAAGTCATAAATCATAGAATCTTCATCTGTACCTGTGGGAAAAAATAGGATTGAGTGAAAAGCGCCTAGTACGCCAAACCGAAAGCACATGCACATGAACATGCAAATCACAATATCACATACAACTTATATTCTAATGCAACAAGAACAATTTAATTATCTTTTCATTAGCCTGCAAACAACACAGTTTAGGACTATTGATAACTAATCCTAAACCCAAAGTAACTCATGATCCCGATGAAAAACATATAATAATATATACATATATAGATGCGTTCCACAATTAAGCTGGTAATGACTCCTAATCTATCAGAATCATCTCCAAGTGCAACTCCACTTGGGACACTACACACAAGGATCATCAGGTTGTCAGCGTTAGTATCACTACTGTCGTGGTCTTTACTAACTGCAGCCAAGCACAAGCAACACTCGTTCAATTAAGGTTAATAATTATAAGTTATTTTAACAACTAATCCTATAAGCACATACAATCAAACATGTAAGGTCGTACCTGGTATTGCTCCAACTCAAATCTACCAACGAACTTCTTACAAGAAGAGAGATCTTAATCTCACACGTATCCTGACCAACAATCTGTCTCAATTAATTTAAATTGCCACACAATTAAACCTAACCCTAAATTCCATAATCTGACTCAAAGATCTAAAACCCTAACCATAGATCTTTGAAATTTGAATAACACACACCTTGTTTTCTTGGTTTACAATCTAATGAAACCCTTCAATACAATTTTCTCCAAATCCCTTGATTTCTCCACAAGTCTCCAATTTAAAATTTCTATCACAATAACAAATAAAGTTATTGATTATTAGAATGGTATAGATTCTTACGTACCTAGAACTGGAAGATCTCAAATAGGAAATCAGAACCCTAATTCTCAATTCTCTTGAACAATAAACTATGATTACAATTTCATTAAGTTACAGATCTCATAAACCATAAATCTAATAAACTCTTACCTTCTTCCTTGATTTGAAATCACTACTTCAGATCTAGATCCACCTTTGATCCACAACAATAAATCTTGAATTCCCATTGAAACAACACATAAACCTATATTAAAATCTAAAGGATATTTCTTCAAAATCGTAAGAATTATAAAACCCTAATAAAAATATTACCTTTTTCCTTTGAATCGGAGTCCTCCAAATCTCCAATCACACTAGGGTTTTGCCACACTCTTGAATCTCCTTCAATTCTATAGAAGAACTAGTATAAGAAAAGATTAATCTAAAGAATTTGATTGAAAGGACGAGAGGAAGTCACATACCTAGGGTTTTTGCTTCTTAAAAGCTCTTAGGGTTCCAAAAGAATAGGAGGTATATATATAGGCCTTTAGGAGAATTTGAACATATTTGGGAATAAGAAAAACTCGTAGTAGGGATAAGCTGGTGACTCTGGGTCGGCTTTAAATGAAACTCCACGATTTACAATGAAGGCCGGTGGATACATCGGTAACCTTTCCACATATTCCTGCGGCTTTAGGCCAACTTTTCCCATTCGGAAAAAATTCTCCAATTTTCTCTGAGAGCTCAAGGCCATCTAAAGGCCGACTTTCCAATAAAGGCTGGCGGCTTTCATGCCAGCTTATGTTGTTTTCATCCAATCATTTGCGTACGTCTTCTTCGAATTCAAATTCATCTAGGGTTTTGACTGAGGAATGGTGTGACAAATTTGTAGGTTAAGAGTCTATTTATAGAGGTATACTGCTTAGGAAAAACGCTAGGTTCATTTCCAATTTAAGCAGCTTACACCGGAGGCATTGAAGCCAATGTATACTCTGCTAAAATCTATTCTTAATCAAGTCTTTACCATGTGAACACAATATAATTATATTTAAACTTTGACCATAAGACCTTCTTATTTAATATCCTTTGACACTTTGACCCTTCTTAATAACACTTCTATATACTTTAGGGTTGACCATAAAACCCTGTTATTTTATATCAAATGACACACTTATCCTTCTTGATAATTTATTTATCTTCATATTACAATTTCCATCAATTAACAACAACCAGAATGCCCAACTAGTTCCCATACAATCAACACGTATCTACTTACACATTTTGCATTTCTAAGACTCTCACTAAATATCAACTACAACATTACAAAGTTAACTATCACTGTTGCATGCACAACTACTAAACACCAACTCATAACAATATACAATACGCACCTTTTTATTAACCCTATCATCGTCATACAATTCTTAATACTCCACCGTTCCCATTCCCAATCATCTTGGATAACCCTTCCTACAAGAGGAAGGAATTTATGTTCGGCATCAAAGAAGAAAGGAGCTCCATGTGACATATGTGCTCTAAATGTTATTAAGGAAAATCCTATGCAAACACATGCCACGGTATCACCTTCTTCTTCTAATTCTCTTTCCCAATTACTTAGACAACCTACCCCTCTCTTATGTTGGATGTAAAATCACAGTAACAAGGCAAAAAGAAGGGTCAAAGACAAGTGGCACATTAAGGAGTTCCCATGTTATTCTCTAATGCATTGCTAGTCTAATCATCATGAACTCATCCTTTACATCATCAATTTCCTAACCTTGCTAAGACAAATTGCTGCATTTAGACTAAGATCACAAGCTACAACATAAAAGGAAATGGAGACCAAATGACATGTGGATCCATATGTCACAAACTAGGAGATTCCCATTCCATTTCGATAAAACCACCAGCGATTTCGCACCCAAAATTCTTGAAATAATTTGCTACTCCATGGCTACATTATGGTGGCTTATTCTATGAAATGACAGGGGAGACCACAATCAAGTGACAAAAATTGGAACTCCATGACACTTATAATTAGGCAGTGCTCAAGGTGGATAACATCACCAACTAACATCCCCCTATTCCCTTAAAATTACAACAGCTCTTTCATAACAATTTCCAAGCAAACAACCTCTATTTTTGTAGCAAGACATGACAAAGTAGGAGCAAGAATGAACATGCAATAGTTGTTCCATGTGTGCCAATTTCATAAAAAAAATTTCCTCTATGCAAACAAATTACTATAAACCTCCACTTCACCATCCTTTTTGCCTTTCCTCTTACATTACATGATAAATTTTAGTTTTCTTGTCAATTCCACGCCAACCTTTTCCATTCTTTTATCTACTAACATAGACCATAGGAGGTGTAATAGCATGGACTGATGCCACAACATTAAGGAGAAAGAAGAAGATCAATTATAGGTGGTTGATGAAGAGTAATTAATGGAGTTTATAACTCATGTCAAGGAAACTCTTGATTATTCTTTTTCCTTTCCCCCTTTCCCCTTTTCCTTTAATGACATTAAGTACCTTGAGCCTAGATTTTTCATTTTGGTTTTATTTCTTTTAATCCGATCTATATTAAACCCTAAACTATTTAATACGAACCCTTGGCAGGACCTAAAAAAGAAATTTAAATTTTGTGTAACTTTAAGGAGTCACCATCCGATTGAAATCAGGAAAAATTTATAAGTTAAGATCAATAGGTTGGTTGATCTTAACTTAGGTACTGGTCTACAAAAAATTTGATTTAAAACCAATTTAAAGTTTTTAGATTTGGGGGTTACCTTATTAAAAACATATGGTTATCACTTGAAATTCATAAATTAAAATTTAATCCTTTTAATGCTAAAAATTTAGTAATGTTAAAAATATTTACAAATTATAATATTCACAAGTTATTGAAAAAAAGATTTAGTCATTATTTATATTAATATTTACAAATAAACATGAATAACATTGATATTTATAATATAAAAAGAAAAAAAGAAAACATTTTTCTTTTCATTTTTTATATTGCCTCATTGGTGCCTACGTACCCACTAATCAGGATCAAACAGAACATAATTCTTTTTATAAAACATTTAATGGTTTTTTTTAATTTCTTGAACTCTTTTAATTTTAAATTTCTTAAATTTTAAATTTTTATGAAAATAAAATTTTTATTTATGACCCTACAAGCTATCAAGTTAATTTTTTTTTTATTTTTAGAAATAGGGTTTCGTATGTATCAAAAGGTTTTTTTTATTAATATATTTATTACATTTCTATTTTTATAGAAAACTGATCCTATATTCCCATTTATTAGTATTTTGTGGGTTTCTTTTTTTTTTTTATTTAAATCACTAAAACAAATAATAATAAAAAGGGAAATGAAATAAACTTGTACAACGTGGGCCAAAGTTAGATTTGGACATGGGTTTGGGTTGGACTTGGGTCAGATTTTGCATCTTTGGATGAACAAATAGTAGGTGACCGACAGAGGTTGTTGGAGGTGATCTAGTTGTCCTGGCAGGATATGGAGATGTTGGATGGACTAAACCAAGGATGGAGGAAGATGTAACGATGCTCGTTTGGCTTGAAAGCAGCAAGAAGTTGGTGATTTAATTTCTAGTAAGTAGTGCTCGGTGGTGGTATTTGTCGAAGATGGTAAGGCGCTTTGGACGAAGGCAAAGCTATAAGGTTGCCTTCAAGCGTTGTTTTAAAATTTATAATGGCCCGTTTTTAATTCACTATAAAGGCAATAAGTAGTGTACCTATCGAAAACGTAATATAGCGCTAAAATCGGGGTCGTCCATAGGGAATAAGCAACTACTAGTAATTACTCTTATTCTACTATCTAATTGATAATTTTGATGAAATTGTATTACTAATATTGTTACTATATTTAATTTATTAAAGAAAATAAATACACTAGCACTGATCAACAAGCAAGATTCGATTAAAGCAAATGATCTAGGTTTTGTCTTCATCTAATTTATCATGTGAATCCTTATAAATTACAAATTTGATTTAGTTCTTAAGTTGCTGAGTTTCTCAAACAAAATGATAATTCTTTCGAATCTATCAATTTTTCTAAACCTAAGTTAATCAATTAGGATTTCTCTCAATCAATAGCAACCTAAGCGTGCTTTAAGAACATAAACTCATTTAAAATTCAATAGTTACAAAAGATTCTTACTATTCTATGTCCTAATTACAAACGAATCTCATCAATTGCATAGATCATTTCATGAAAACAATCTTTCAATTAGCTTAAATGGAAATTAGACATAAATTTGGATTTCAGATACACAAACTTAAGAAACAATTAAGGAACATCAATTGAACAAAAGAACAACAATCTTTTATTAAACCGAAATCCTCATCACAAGATAAAATTAGAGTTCAACAAAACCCAAATCTAAAGATTTACTCTTCCATAGTAATTAATGAGAATACATGAAATTCAAAAACAAACTAGAATTTATGATATCACCCAAGAAAATGAAGCTCAAAATTGTGGATCTTCAATCCAAGATAGTCTTGACTTGTTGCTAAACACTTGAAGAACTCGTGTATAATTTCTATACTGCTCTCTCGCTTCTTGTTCTTGATTCTTTCTCCACCTTCAATATATAATGATTCTCACATAAATGAAATTGGATGCTCATTATGGAGGAAGTGGGAAGTTACGGAGTTACGAGTTTCTTGGCTTTCCAAAGTAATACCTCTTTAATGTCTAATAGATGTTACTTTAATAAATAGGGGGTTACTATTCAATAACAAGCCGTTTCTCAAAGTAACACACTGTCAAATTGACATATTTGGGGAAAAGTTGTGTCACTTGAGCATGTCTGGCAAATTTCTTTAATGTGGAACTGACATGACTTGGACATGGCTTGTCCAAGTGTCGTGTCCCTTGCTGTGGAACTTTTTTCTTCGTTAACATGACTTGAGACATGTCTTGTCCCAAAGTGTGTAATAGGCTGCTGTTCAATCTTCAAAACAACATGCCCAGCGACAGGTCATGTCATGGTCATGTCCTTACAAAGTGAAATTTCCAGTTTGACATGGTTTATGATAAGTCATGTCACTGAGCTTGTCCTTCCAAAACTTGAGATTTAGACCTCGATTGTTCTTTTTCCTTGACATGGTTGATAAACATGGCTTGTCTTTGTTGTGTTAACCACTTTTTGGTCCAAACTTTGCATTTTTGATCCATTTTGCTTTCCTTTTATAAGACAACTCCTTTAAAGGCTTGAAAGCATAAATTAATATTTTTAAGTGCCAAATTTATAATATTTATCAATAAAATGATCAATAATAGTCCAATTTTGGCATTCATAAAACAGGAATAAATTGGGTTTATCAAATTCCCCCATACTTGAGTATTTGCTTGTCCTCAAGCAAACAATTCAGGATAATGAAAATCTATCATCAAATATACTCAAAAATTTCCACAAGTTAAATCGTATCATTCATTTTAGATCATAGCGACTTCTTTTTGTACCTACTGCTCAAATCTATCATATAAATGTAATTAACATACCATAATCAAAATTCTAAGGCTAATCCATGTAAGTCAAACTTTACCCTTACCATTTAATAGCAGATTCCAAAGTTACAAAATAGAACTAAAGTCAATCAATAGTAAAATAGACCCGATTACATTTCACCAATTAGCAGGTATATAAGCCTTCAACCATTTCTCTAAACTCAGCTACCTATAATGAAAGTATTTGGTATCCATCATTCTCATAGATTTTCCTTTTTGAAAAAATTTATTTATATGTGTATATTTTTTTTTCTTCATTAAGAACAAAAATTCTCTTAATAGCCTTTAGAGGGATTTCCTCTGGACATAGTGTAGCTTGCATCTTTTCAGCTCTTTTTGTCTATTCATCTTCTTGTTATAGTGAGATCCTTGAGTTGGCATATCTCGGGTTCATTACCCACGTGACCAGGTTTTAAAGGGACCCCGACGAACTCTCACTCATTCTAACTTTCAGATTTAATACTCTTAACTCACTTACCTGAGTTAGTGGAGTAAAGGCTATGATATTTTATTATTTTTTTTTTCTTCATCAATTGTCTATAGGAAGCTTGTATAGTCAATAGCGGGGTCAGACTTCGCTCTTCTGAGGGACTAAAGCCCACCCATATCAACTAAGCTTTTAATTTTAGTTAAGCACAACAATTGATTGATTTTCAAAAAGAATCACTAAGTGATACTCCTTTCATAAAAAGTTAAAGGAGCTCTCAAAATGTTTGAATAAAGAATATACAAGCTAACAGGCTTAGAATTATAACCGCTTAAATTTCAACTAAGGACTTCACTCCATTTCTAAACTCTGGATTCCGTTACTAAATAGCAAGTAAGTTTAGCCTACCTAGATTTCATCTTACAATTTCAACTAAGTATACTAATCACAAAATAGATGAGTAAGGTATTATAAGTCACTTTTTAATATGAATGCTAATAAACAATAGAGTATATTTTCAAGATTTAATTAAAGCACATTAGGAAAGTGTAAATGGGGAATTTTGACAAAATTCAAAATCAAGCTTAAAATAATGTGATCATGAAAATCATAGAGAAACCAATTTTTTATTCAAGAATATCCCTCCCCCACACTTAATTGGGACATTGTCCCCAATGTCAAAATATATGCAAAAGTGAGGAAAGAAAAAGAAAATGAACTTCCCTATTTTAGTATCAACTTTCAGCTGCAAAATAGTCATATTTTCAACAAAATTGAGCAGCTGTGAAAACAAGTCATATCAGAGTGCTTCCGGGCTGCAAGACAAAAGACAAAATAAATCAATCAAAGTAAAAGTTAGCACTCTTGATCCAATTAGTAATCCCTAAAGAGTCCTCCCAAGATTGGGTGCTCAATAATACAGTCATCCAAAAACGGAATCATAAAAAATCATCAGAAATCATCAAAGCTGCAACAAATTAAGGAATCAATCTTCTTGATAGTCAAGATCATCCTCATCCTCATTCTTTCTCTGTTTCTTCTTCTTGCTTGGTAGTGTGGGAGTTGGTGTGTCATTTTCTTCCTCTTCAGATCCGTCATCCTCCTCTTCATCAATTTCTTCCTCCTCAGATGCTTCATCAGTAATCTGTTCCTTGGAGGCTCGAATCTGTGCCTCTACTTCTTCATCATCACTATCCTCCAAAAGTGTGTGAAATGAATCTACTTGAACATCATCCGGTGATGATGGAAAGCCCTCTTATGGGCCAGCCTGAGGTAGAGAAAACTCCACATTATTGTGAGTTGCAATTCCTTTCAGACAGGAGTAAATGGCCTCTTAATGTTGAGTCTGACGTTTTGTGGTACGAATGAGAGCTTTGAATGATGACTTCATCTTTTGCAATATATGGCGATTCTTTTCAACTTTCTTAGTCAACACTTCATAGGGAGACTGACTAGGAGGAGAAGACCTTGAAGTGGAAGGTCCCAGCTTCTTAAACCATTTATGTAGAGTAGAAGTTTCAATGATGTGTGAACAAGCCACTACATCCTTTGGCTCCTCAGTAGGAAAGATTTAGAGACCCTTCAGCAAGCGAGTGATATAGGCTCCACAACAGATAATGCCTTTAGCCTTGTTGGTCTTGGCTTGTCGATGAAAAAATAAAGCCAACAACACCCCTAAATTCAAAGGATGTTGCTCAATAATGCTATGTAGATATAGCAATTCATAAGTCCCAACAACTCCAGTACTCTTCCCCTTCCCATTACCTGAGTGAGTAATTATTCAATGAATCACTCTATGATTGACATCTTGAGGGTAGAAGCCTTAGCCCCTTTTGCTTTATAGGGAGTGGTTAGGACTTAGCTTTCCCCAATACAAATAGTTGAACTCCCTTGGTGGCCAATCAACTAGTAGACGCACAAATTCATCGGTTTCCAAGAATTCATCAATATAAAACCCCATGGCCTTGTAAATTTCTTTAATAAAAACTATTCTTTCTTGGCCATTTACTCTGAAAGTGATACTTTTGTTGATCCCTGAATGCTTGGCTTGACTTGCAATCTTGAATGTGAAGAAATTCAAGTCTGATTTGTCGATAAACATTTTGATTCACACTAAACCATTTGTGCCATCCATTATGACTTATCAAAGCTCGAATCTCCTTATCCTTGTTGAATTTTGCTAAACCCTTCCAATTGAATAACATATTTCTAGCTAATGGCCTCCCCAAGAAAACATTGTATTTTTCTTGTTCTGTTCTTGATATTGGTTGGGTAGGTCTTGGAGGATTTGGAGCTCATCTAAGAGTAGGGAATTGGGAAGACGAATGCTTTCTTGCTACTTAGGTTTTGCCTCATCCTAAAATCAATCAACGGTTTAGATCACAATTGAGACATTAAAAGAAAGCATATAAGATCTAAGCTTGTTAATCTAAATCTAACTTTACAAGAACACACAAAAGTCATGTTAACAAGTCATCTTGTTAAAATTTGAAATCGTTTTTGAAACAAAAATCTGAAAAAATTCATTCCCAGCATGACACAACCAAGTGACAGGTATGTCACGGTCGTGTCTTCTTGATAGCCCTTATTCTCGCCCCAAAGCTCACGTTTTGGAACCCATAATTTAATTTCAACACTTCCTTCGATTTCAACTTCACAACATCCCCACAACCCAACTAGATTGAATTAATCACGTACGCATTCATCTTTTAACATCCCCAAATTTTAGATCATGCAAGCATTTGGCAAAAAATTTCAATACACGCATGCAAACAAATGTCATCCCTTATTTTTAGATCTAAGTAATCACGCACTCAAAAGAGTTCAAAATGTCAAATCACACTTGTATCAAAGATTTATATGCATTTCTCATCATCAACAATGAATTAAACTCACATGCAACAAGTTTCAAGGCTCCCAAAGTTTCGCATCAAATAAACTAAGTCCTTCCATGGGAATCATGAACTAAAAATGAGAGAAAGAAGAGAGAAAAACTTACTTTGATTCCTTAGATTTTCTTTGAAAGTGGCGTGGATGGATGAGAATGGGCGATAGTGTTCTTTGTGTTCACAAGAGAAATTGGGAGGATTGTAAAGTGTAAAAACTTTAAGCCCTATGTTTCGTAAAAAATTAAAGTGAGTTTATATAGGGCTTGTAACATGAGTAAATGACATGGCTTGTCCTTTGCATGTCACTTTTAAGATGAAATGGCAGTAAGTTACAAGGCCTAGGGACAAGTCATGTACTTAGGCCTGTCATTTTGAAGTGCTTCAGTACAGCAAAATACACGGCCAAATAACAAGCCGTGTCCCTTGGCGTGTCGACTTGGAAATTTTTCTTGCTTAAAAATCATGGGACACGGCTAAGGACAAGCCATGTCCCAAGTGTGTCATTCAAAAACTCATCTCCACAGTTTGTTACACAACTCAGGATAAGTTGTGTCCAAAAAATGTCGCTTCAAAATTCGTGAAAACCATTTGATTAGTAAAAGACACGACTCAAAGACAAGTCATGTCTCAGTTGTGTCAATTTTTCAGCAACTTACCTAGGATTTTCTGCTTTGTTTCCTCCAAAATTCCTATTCTTTAATTACTAATAACACTTAACCATCGACAAATAATAGAAACAGTTATGTTCATGAGTTCAAAAAGAAAAATAAAATAAAAATAAAAAGAAAAGTTAGACATGGGTTGCCTCCCAAGAAGCGCACTTGTTTAACGTCGTTGGCTCGACGTTCTTGCCATAGCTTGATCATTAATATGGTGAATAGAGTTGAAACCCTCACGTCCTTCTTGCTCAAAATCAACTTCCTTGATAAAGCTTCAAACGTTGTCTATTTACCTTAAAAGTCCCACTTTCTGGATGCTTCAATCCAACCACCCCATGTGGATATACTTGTTTGACTAGGAACGGCCAAACCACCACCTTGATTTTAGTTTTCTCAGAAAAATTCTTAACCGAGAATTGAACAAAAGGACTTGGTCACCTTCCTTGAACTGTTTTGGATGATGGATTCTCTTGCCATGATATAGCTTTGTTTTTTCCTTGTAAATCCTCATGTTGTCGTAAGCAATCCGTCTCCACTCATCCAATTCATTGAGTTGAAGCTTTCTTCTCATACCAGACGATTCTATGTCAAAATTGACTTGTTTGATAGCACAACAGGCCTTGTGCTCAAGTTCTACCGGCAAGTGACAAGCCTTTCCATAAACAAGACGGTATGGAGTGGTTCCTAATGGTATCTTATAAGCTGTCCTATATGCCTAAAGTGCATCATCTAGCTTTTCCGCCGAATCCTTCCTATGGTGCTCCATTGACTTTTCCAAAATTCTTTTCAAATCACGATTAGAAACTTCGACTTGCCCATTGGTTTGGGGATGATATGGTGTTGCAATTCTATGAGTTACCCCGTACCATTTTCACACCTTCTCAAGCTGATAATTACAAAAATGTGTTCCTCTATCACTTATGATAGCTCTAGGGGCTCCAAACCTTGAGAACAACTTCTTTAAGAACTTGGTAACTACCCCAGCATCATTGGTGGGCAATGCTTGGGCTTCTACCCACTTTGAGACGTAGTCTACCGCTACCAAGATATACTTATTTCCAAAAGAAATTGGAAACGGTCCCATGAAATTGATGCCCCAAATATCGAAAATTTTGCATTCCAAAATAATTCTGTGGCATCTCATCTTATTGCGACATATTTTCGACTCTTTGACATCTATCACAAACATGAACAAGTTGATGGGCATCCTTAAAAATGGTGGGCCAATAGAATCCAGCTTCTAGAACCTTTTAAGTTGTCCTATTTGCATTGTAATGACCTCTTGTTGGACCGGAGTGGCAAGCTTGCAATATTTCCCAGCCTTCCGAATGAGAGACATAGCAATGGATCAATTGATCTACACAAACATGAAAAATAAACGGTTCCCCCCAAAAATAATACTTCAACTTAGAAAAGAATTTCTTCTTTTCATTGTAAGTCATGTCTCGGGGAAGGATGTTAGCAACAAGATAATTTGCAAAATTTGCAAACCAAGGAGTGTCGGAATTTCTTACCTTATGTACTGTATACAATTGTTCCTTCGGAAATTCATCATTGATATCTTCTCTTTCGATTTCTTCAAATGAGGATTCTCCAAACAATACAAGTGATTAGCAGCTAGGTTTTCTACTCCCTTTTTGTTTCGGATCTCCAAATCAAATTCTGTAGAAGGAGGATCCACTAGATAAGGCCCAGCTTCGCATCTGTTTTTGACATAAGGTATTTAAGAGCAGAATGGTCAGTATAAACTATTATTTGATAAGACCAAATATGGTTGGAACTTGTTGAAGGCAAACACCATAGCCAATAATTCTTTTTCCGTGGTGGTGTAGTTTTCTTGGGCACTTTTGAGTATTCTACTGGCATAGTAGATAGGTTGCAAATGCTTCTCTCTTCTTTGTCCCAAAACTGCACCAACGGCAAAATCATTTGCATCACACATCAATTCAAATGGCAAACTCCAATCCGGTGCTATCATGATTGGTGCACTAATTAGCTTCTTCTTAAGGAGGTTGAATGATTCATGACATTCTTGACTAAACTCAAATGGTACATCCTTTTCCAATAGCCTTGTGAGAGGTCACGCTATCTTGGAAAAATATTTTATGAACCTCCTATAAAAACCTGCATGACTGAGGAAGCTTTGAATTGCCTTAACTGATGTTAGAGGAGGAAGATTTGAGATAATCTCAACCTTTGCCCGATCAACTCGATTCCCTTGTGAGATACTTTGTGATCAAGAACTATGCCTTCCTTGCACATGAAGTGACATTTCTCCTAATTAAGCACGAGATTTGTTTGCTCACAATGGATCAAAACTTGCTTTAAATTCTCCGGACAATTGCTGAATGAATATCCGAAAATGGAAAAGTCATCCATAAATATTTCCATGATATTCTCCTCCAAATCGTCAAAAATTGCCAACATGTACCTTTGGAAGGTAGCTGGTGCATTACAAAGCCCAAAGAGCATCCTCCTATAGGCATAAGTGCCATAGGGACAAGTGAACGTAGTCTTTTCTTGATCCTCAGGAGCAATTGGTATTTGGAAGTATCCAGACATACCATCTAAATAACAATAAAACATGTGACCTACAAGCCTTTCTAACATTTGGTCTATAAAGGGCAAAGGGAAATGATCCTTACAGTAGCTTCATTTAGCTTTCTATAATCAATACATACTCGCTAACCTATAACTGTCCTCATTGGGATCAGCTCATTTCTTTTATTTGGGACCACAGTGATCCCTCCCTTTTTAGGTACTAGTTGCACTGGACTTACCCATGGGCTGTCAGAAATTGGGTAAATCAACCTGACATCCAGAAGCTTGATTACTTCTTTCCTCACTACTTCTTTCATATTAGGATTCAACCTTCTTTTGGGTTAAACAACCAGTTTGAATCCTTCTTCCATTAAAATCTTATGAGTACAGAAAGAAGGGTTTATACATTTAATATTGGATATTTTCCATGCGATTGCTTGCCTATGCTCCTTAAGGACTACCAATAATTGCTCCTTTTGTTCACTATTCAAATATGAGGCAATAATCATTGCAATTGGAATTTTCCTCTAAAAAGGCGTACTCCAAATAGTTAAGGAGCTGCTTCATTTCTAGAACTGGTGGCTCTTCAATAGATGGCTTCAATCTTGCCTCATCATTATGATAATTTTTTGAACCCCTTTTTGTTCGTGAACTCCTCATGCTTCTCAAATTGAGCTGTAATAGCTTGCACTTCGGGGTTTACCACTTCATTTTCTTTTGTACAAATCAGACTTAACTCCAAAGCATCCTTGCATAAAATATCTTGCATACAATCTACCTTAGAAGTGTCAATGATATCAATATTAAAGTAAGAATCATCAAGTAACATGGGTTGTTTCATCACTACTGGAATCTGCACTATGAGTTCTTCATCACCAACTCGGAGTGTCAACCTCCATCTCCTACATCAATGATGGCTCTAGTGGTGGCTAGGAAAGAACGTCCCAAAATTAGTGGTACTTCCCTATCTTCATCCATCTCAAGAATCACAAAATCAACAGGGAACATAAAATTCCCCACTTTCACTAGCAAATCCTCTATGATTCTTTTGGGTAGTTTAATAGATCTATCTGCTAATTGCAAACTTATCCTTGTAGGACGAGGTTCTCTTAAACCCAGTTTTCTAAAGAATGAGTAGGGCATCAAATTGATACTTGCCCCCAAATCTGCTAAAGCCTTTTCAACAGTAAGTTCTCCAATAATGCAAGGGATGGTGAAGCTACCAGGATCCTTCAGCTTAGCTGGCAACTTGTTCTGAATTATGGTTGAACACTCAGCCCCTACTATGGCAGTAGAGACATCTTTAAGCTTTCTCTTGTTGGATAATAATTCCTTTAAGAATTTGACGTACTTAGGCATTTGAGAAAGTGTCTCCACCAAAGGAATGTTGATGTGAAGTTGCTTAAAAAGCTCCAAGAATTTCCCAAATTGTTCCTTGTCATGATCTTAATGAAACGAGCAGGATAAGGAATAGGAGGAATATAAACTCTTACCTCAGAAGGTTGTTCCTTATCTTTTTTAGCTTTCTTTTCTTCCGGAATTGGAATTGTTTCCCCCTCCTGTTCCTTCCTTTTCCTAGATTGCATTTCCTTTCCACTCCTCAAAGTGATGGTCTTAGCTTGTTCCTTTGGATTCTCCTGGGTATTACTGGGGAGTGAACCATGTTGCCTATTGGATAGCATTTTGGTGAGCTGCCCAATCTGATTTTCCAGATTATGTATTGAAGCTTCTTGGTTCAGGTGGCAAGTTTCTGAGTTGTGGATAAATTGTGTCATTAACTCTTCATGCTAGGTTTCTTCTCCCGTGGAACTGGTGGTGGCAATTATGGAAGCTGTTGTGGAGGTGGCAGCTGTGGCTTTTGATATCGGGTGGAAATTATAGAAATTTGGCCTTTGCACATTTTGGTTGCTGGCATATGAAAAATTAGGATGATTTCTCTACCATTGATTATATGTTTGATTGTATGGATTATTTTGATATCTTCTTGGTTTCCCACTTAATCCACTTGCTCAGGAGCTTCAAGAAAGTAATTTTCAGCGAGGAAATTTCTAGAATGTACTGGAGGTGCTTGTGGACTCTTTAGCTTCCATCACTTGTTTACTTAAAGCATCCATTTTAGCAAGTATAGTAGTCATCATATCTATCTCATACATACCTGACGCCTTTTGCTTTCCCTTATTATTACCCCATTGGTAATTGTTTTTCACCATATCCTCAAAGCTTAAGGGAGTCCTCAGGTGTCTTGGTATTCAAAATACCACCAGTAGCAGCATCGACCAACTGATGAGTTGTAGTATTGAGACCATTGTAGAAAGTTTAGACTTGCATCCAGTTGGGTACTTGATGGTGAGGACATTTCCTCAATAAATCCTTCCACCTTTGCCATGCATCATATAGAGTTCCATAATCCTGCTAGCTAAATGATGAGATGTCATTTCTTAATTTGGCAGTTTTAGAAGGTGGAAAATAGTTATCAAGAAATTGCTCAACCATGTCCTTCCATGTTGTAATGGCTCCTGGTCCCAATGATGCTAACCACTGTTTTGCTCGTCCTTTCAAGGAGAGAGGAAAAAGACAAAGCCTTATTGCATCATCAGTTACCCCGTTATTCTTGAATGTCTCACAAATTTCAAAGAACGTTTGGATATGAGCATGTGGGTCTTCATCAGGTAGACTGTCAAATTGACAGTATTGTTGCAACATTTGCATCACCACACTTTTGATTTCAAAATTGTTTGCAGTAATGGTTGGCTTCACAACAGTCGGGCCAGTACCATCCAGAGCAGGTTTGGCATAATCCATATTGGTCTTGGGAGGTTCTTGGTTATTAACCATGGGTGAATCTCTTGCTTCTGGTGCTTCTTCTTCAATGTCTTTTGCACTATCTCTCAATCTCTTGTGGAATGTTCTGTCTATCTCTGGATCCAAATTAAGAAGTTGTGAAGATGAACTTCTTGTCATGCACTGCAAAATTTCAAGGTTGGAGTTAGATTTTTTCATGTTAAGTACAATGAAGAGAAAGAAGAAATTATCACACAAAGAAAAGTTAAATTAGTAGAATTTAAGCGTTCCTAATATTGCCCGATTCCCGGCAACGACGCCAAAAACTTGATAGTGTTGCCTTCAAGCATAGTTTTAAAATTTATAATGGCCCGTTTTTTAATTCACTATAAAGGCAATAGGCGGTGTACCTATCAGAAACGTAATATAGCGCTAAAATGGAGTCTTCCATAGGGAACAAGCAACTACTAGTAATTACTCTTATTCTACTATCTAACTGATAATTTTGATGAAATTTTATTACTAATATATTGTTACTATATTTAATTTACTAAAGAAAATAAATACACTAGCACTGATCAACAAGCAAGATTCGATTAAAGCAAATGATCTAGGTTTTGTCTTCATCTAATTTATCATGTGAATCCTTAGAAATTACAAATTTGATTTAGTTCTTAAGTTGCTGAGTTTCTCAAACAAAATGATAATTCTTTCGAATCTATCAATTTTTCTAAACCTAAGTTAATCAATTAGGATTTCTCCTCAATCAATAGCAACCTAAGCCTGCTTTAGGAACATAAACTCATTGACAATTCAATAGTTACAAAAGATTCTTCTATTCTATGTCCATAATTACAAATGAATCTCATCAATTGCATAGATCATTTCATGAAAACAATCTTTCAATTAGCTTAAATGGAAATTAGACATAAATTTGGATTATGGATATAAACTTAAGAAATAATTAAGGAACATGCAATTGAATAAAAGAACAACAATTTTATTAAACCGAAATCCTCATCACAAGATAAAATTAGAGTTCAACAAAACCAGATTTGAAGATTTACTCTTCCATAGTAATTAACGAGAATACATGAAATTCCAAAAACAAACTAGAATTCATGATATCACTCGAGAAAATGAAGCTCAAAATTGTGGATCTTCAATCCAAGATAGTCTTGACTTGTTGTTAAACACTTGAGAACTCGTGTATAATTTCTATACTTGCTCTCTCGCTTCTTGTTCTTGATTCTTCTCCACCTTCAATTTATAATGATTCTCACATAATGGAATTGAATGCTCATTATGGAGGAAGTGGGAAGTTGCGGGAGTTATGGATCTCTTGGCTTTTCAAAGTAACATCCCTTAATGCCCTATAGATGTTACTTTAAAAAATAGGGGGTTACTATTCAATAAACAAGCGTTTCTCAAAAAGTAACACACTGTCAAATTGACGTGTTTGGGGATAAGTCGTATCACTTGAGCATGTCTGGCAAATTTCTTTAACGTGGAAATTAACATGACTAGGACATGGCTTGTCCCAGTGTCGTATTCCTTGCTGTGGACTTTTTTCTTCATTGACATGACTTGAGACATGGCTTGTCCCAAAGTCGTGTAACAGGTTGTTGTTCAATCTTCAAAACGACATGTCCAGCAGCAGGTCATGTCCTTGCAAGGTGAAATTTCCAGTTTGACATGGTTTGTGACAAGTGATGTCACTGAGCTTGTCCTTCCAAAACTTGAGATTTAGACCTCGATTGTTCTTTTTCCTTGACATGGTTAATAGACATGGCTTGTCTTTGTTGTGTTAACCACTTTTTGGTCCAAACTTTGCATTTTTGACCTGTTTTGCTTTCTCTTTATAAAATAACTCTTTAAGAGCCTGAAAACATAAATTAATATGTTTAAGTGCCAAATTCATAATATTTATCAATAAAATGATAATAAAAGTCCAATTTTGGCATTCATAAAATAGGAATAAATTAGGTTTATTAGCTACTAGCTAAAGCTTTCACCACCCCTGGATCAACTGTAGCCTTAGTGTGCTCCGATTTAACCTCTATGAAGAGTGATTTAAGAAATTTGAAATTGAAACCCTAGACGGTAGAAACTTGATTTGAAGCTTAATAGTGTTTTTTGGATGTTTCTAAGGCCATGAACGAAGAACTCGACCCCTATTTATATTATTTAAGGATCAAGTTAGGTGGAATTCAACCATTAGGTCCGAAGATAAGGCACACGTGAAATCGAGCTTCCCATGCATGTTTTGCAATTTTCGAGCTTAATGAACATCGGGAAGGAAAACAATGCATTTAGATTGGTTCAAACATGCATTTCTAGAAGCTAAAAGGAAGACCAAATCCTAAAATTTAAATTTTGTTTCGCACGCGAAAACGGATTTTTTACAAACTTTGGATAAAAAATCGAACACCAAATCATAACTTTTAGGACTAGTTTTTTTATCTGAATTCGTAGTATCTTATATCTTCTTCAATTCCCCTCACTCAATTTGGTGAAAATTAGAGTAAAAATGGGTAAAAAATGAGCTTGAAAAGGCTTCTTTGCATCAGGAAAAGTGGGCATTTGGGTTGGGGAAGAAGACGCATGTGTTCTACATGTGCATTATACGCTTGGCAACGTATGGTATACTTACCAGACTAAAAAAAAAAAAAGTGCGCTTCTGCATGGTTCAGACCCTTGTCACTTCTATGCATATGAGTGTGTTCTACCATTAGGTTGTTAGCTTGTGCCTCGGTCATAATTTGCGCCTTTGTCATAATTTGCACGGAAGGACTACTTAAGGCTTCCAAAACTGGGCCCAATTAAATTGGTTAATTCATATGGACTGTTTAATTGGGTCCAAGAAAAATTTATAATTAAAATTAGTATTGTATCTAACCAATATTTATATTTATTTATTATTTTTATGTCTTTTTATTATAATTTGAAGGCTTAATATAATATTAATTTTTATTATAATTTAAAGCCTTAAATGGGCAGAAATGGGATGTCTACAGCTGCCTCTCTTTGTGGTGATGTTTGATAAAATTTTGCTACAAAGATAAAAAGAGACGTCATTTTTGCTCCTTAAAGCTTAAGGTGAACCTGAAGGTAGGTAATGAGCCCTTGCAATCTGATCTGTTGTGGGTAATAATGAATATCCTTTACCATGCTTCCTTAGTGACCTGGGACAAGCAGCTTAAATGCGCTCCTTAAGCTGGCATTTGACTTAGATAGGCACTCCCTCAATTAGTCTAATGGTACAAATGCACTCCCTAAGCTAGCATTTCACTTAGATGTGGTATAAGTACACTCCTTGAGCTAGCACTTGACTTAGAGGGACGCTCTTTGAGCTGGCCTATGATCTGATATAAACGCGCTCCTTGAGCTGACATTTGACTTAAATGTGGTATAAGTGTACTCCTTAAGCTAGCATTTGACTTGGAGAATGCGCTTCTTGAGTTGGCCTATGATCTAGAACAAGCGCTCTTCTTGAGCTAGCCTATGATCTAGTACAAACATGCTCCTTGAGTTGGCATTTGGCTTAGCTGCGGTATAAGTGCGCTCCTTAAGCTAACACTTGACTTGAAGATGCACTCCTTGAGCTAGCCTATGATGTAATATTGTAAGCCCCAGAAAATTTCAGTAAATAATTCCAAGACAAACTTCGAAAATAAACCCTAAATATCACTCCAAATTAAAACCGAACTTTGACTAGTCCTAAATCACGAACGAATTCAGAAACTTCTTAATCTTGAGAAAATGAAAATCTTTAAACATAAAATAAGGACTCAATAGTCTTCAAATTCAAAACCACGACGTACGAAAAATTCCATATTTAACTCCGACTTATAAAATCGAGTAATATAGAACCCAAAAACAAATTATTAAAAAGTAAATAACAATTAACTTTTGGAAACGAACCCAATTCAAGAATTCCGAAAACGTTAAAAGATATTAAATACTTATAAAAATGAAATGTAAAATCGATTTCTCAAATTAAATATGTTGTATAAACATAAAATATCAGTTTCCAAATTGGCAAGGATCTAAACCGGAAAAATCACCCGGAAACCCTAACCGAAATACAATAGCTTAAGTCCGGCAATCTAGCGCCCTTAACCCTAGAGGCCGAGGTATAGTTTAAATATGTAGAATAGCTCGTAGTAATATAAGTTTTCTTAAAAATATCATATTGGTAAATTTTTGACATATTTCGAACCCGTTCGGATACAGACTTCGAAAAGCATGTCCGGGGCTCGAGATACCAAAAATATACCAATAGTATCGTTAGACTTGTAATTTCATAAGATTTCCAAATATATCAATTATATAATTTTTTGGGTTATAAAAGTTATAGTTATAGCCTTTTTATTCGTATTTCATTACTACCGGTAATTAATTAGTCTTTTGCACTATTCATTTTTATTTCATTACAAAATTTTATTATTCTTATAAAGCCTTATATTTTTAGATAAATATTTTATATATTATAGAAAATTTTGTTTTTCTAAAATTTAGTTAGTTCGAGCTTTTACAGGATCAGATTATGTTTAAGACCCGATACTAAAAAATAAAATAAATTAATTTAATAATTGAAAAATATTTTAAAAATATTTTTTTTTTCATAAAATAATTTTTTATAATTTTTCGGGTTATAAAAATATCATTTATAGCCTATATTCGCGTATTTTGATCATACCGGTAACATATTTGTTAAAATACTAAAATAATTCAAATAATTATTTAATTTTAATTATGAAAAATCTGCTACAAATATTTGGAATAAATTTTCTAATTTTATTTTATTTTATTTTATTAAGAAAGTACTCTTACAACCCATACTTTGAAGTACACCTTACATTTCACTTCCTTTTCACTTTAATCTTTCTTACATTTTATTATATCACTTCATGGCAGATTTTTCTTTCTTTTGGCTGCCATTGTCCTTTAATTACTCCTATTTTGACTAAATTAATTATATTTCACTCATTCTTAAAGAAGCTACACATACACATTTATTACATAATTTAATTTCAAGTCAAAATTCAACAAAACACACACTCTCTCTCTCTCCCAATTCACGTGAACTCCCCAACCCCACCCCCCCCCCCAAAAAAAAAAAAAAAAAGTCTGCCTTGTTTTTTTTTTTTTTCCTTTTTTTTTTAATACTCTCATTTTCTCTCTCTCTCCTTCATTTACTTATTTTCCTTTTTCATTCCTTATCTCATTCTCTCTCTTTTTCCTCTCTTTTCTTCTTCATTCTTGCTCTTGTTCTTGCAAGAACCAAGCTGCCCCCAATTCTTTTTTTTGCTTCACCCATATTTCTTGAAGAATTTTAAGCAAATCTTCTTCTCAAAGCTTCCATAGGTGATATAGGTAAAGTGTAATGAGAGTTTCATGCATCAAATGACCTTCCATAAGCTTAAAAGCTTAGGATGATGATGCCAAAAAATGAAACACTCCTTTTTTCATTATTATTATTTGTATCATTATTATTTTTTTGTTTAAAGTTGTTATATTTTGTAGATCTAACTTTTTGTAGCTTTGATTTTTATTTATGCCATAGATCTTGTTATTTAAGTTGTTATTTTTGTTATTTCTTATGATTTATGCATAGATCCATCATCCACATGTCTATCTTAGTGTTCATGCATTTAAAACTAGTGTAGTAAACTAGATCTAGTGTTTTGAGTTCATAAAATACATTAGACTTTGTTTTATGTTCATGAACAACTTGTAATAGCATGATGATAGTAGGAATGTGTTAGAAAACTCAAGATCTATCTTATTTTCAACAAAAATCTTTTGAAAATTTGGATGAAAACGGAACCATATTTAGAAAAGTTATTTTTCAACTTCAAAATGTGTATTTTTTATTTAAAATGAAGGGCTTAGGGTATAGATAACATAAATTAATGATTTTGATGAGTAAAGTTTAGATCTATGAGTTTATAGTGTACTACCATGGGTTTCTTTTAGATTTATGTTCATATTAAGAGTAGATCTTGGTTTTGAACTTAAACAAAAATTGTGAAATTCGTATTTTGGCAAGACCCCTATTTAAAAACCACTTTCAAGTGTCAAAATGAAATTTTTACTTAAGATAATGAAGGCTTAATATATGCATATCATCAAGACTTCTTTTTACAAGAATCAAAGATGATTTTCAAAAGTTATTTTCAAAACAAAAATCCCATTTTCGGATTTTGGCCAAGGCATATTTTAAAAACATGTTTTCCAACTCAAAAATGAAGTTTTTATTTAAGAAATGAAAGGCTCTTAAGATAGGATATGTAAGGGATGGATTTTCATGAGTTTAGATAGATTTTATCAAAAGGAATGCCAAGAATAAATTTTGTAAATTCAGATCTCAACAAGACCAATTTTTAGAACCCATTTATCAACTCCAAAACTCATGTTTTATGTGAAAAATGAAGTATATAGGTAATAGGTATCATTAAGTAGTGATTTTTATAAGTTGAAAGGAGTTTTGATGAGATTAATGTGTAAAAAGCAGTGGAATCAAGATGAAAAATTTGGAGTTAGTAGTCAACTTGTAAACTTCGTAACTTTGGTTGATGCCCATGAAAACACCTATTATCCAAGTTCAAAATAAAAGTTTTATGTGTTAAATGAAGTCCTAGGTGGTGGATATAGTAAAGCCTTAAATTTTATGCATTGAACAAGTTTTTCTCAAATAAATCATTCAAAAAGTGGATTTTCTAAAATTCGGATTTTTGAGTAAATCCTATTTGAAAACATATTTGCAAAGTGTAAAATGCAAATTTTTGTATAAAAATTAAGTCCTTAGTGGTTATGTATGATTGAGCCTTAATTTTCTAAGTATCAAATGATTTTTACTTAAAGGAATCACTCAAAAACTAATTTTTATAAAATTCGGATTTTGGATTCAACCCTACTTGAAAACATGTTTACAAAGTGTAAAATAGAATTTTTTTTATGTAGAAATGAAGGTCATAAGTAATATATATAATGAAGACTCAATCTTAAAAATAATTATATTTTCTTAAGTAATAAATCCAAAACAAATGAAAATGATCAAAGTTAGAAAAATAGATTTTTCATAAGTAGTTGTTATTATGATCTTGCAAAATAAAAAGTTATAAAATTTCCTTTAGCAAAAATCATCAAGGTATGCATACATTAAGCTCATCTCATGTCATTCATGTTAGGAAATCACTCATATTGCATGTGTAGCTAATTTATATAGTAGGAACATTACAAACATTTACAAAACTATTTTTCGGAAATTGAAATTGTTACTGCTCTAATCTGATCCGAACTTTTCGAAGCTTCAAAGATTTCAAAACTTGAAAATAATATTAGAATTGGATAGATCTTTCGAAGTAGATAGAAATCGATATATAATTTGCGAGATTCCGAGTTAAAATGACCAGGTTATGATCGTTTTAAGTTGAAAATCCCGCTTATGATGAAAATTGCGAATTTGATAGTTTGTATAAGAGAGTTTGGATTAGTTAAGTAATGAAATACTTATTAGAGTATTTCTTCCTTTTTAGGTGATCACAAAATCGACGATTCCTTGCCGTCGAACTACTATTACTAAAAGACCGGTGATCCAATGGCCGAGTGAGTTTTCTCCTTATTTTGTTACTTGTTTGTGCTTGTAGCTAGTTGCATTAGAATTATAGGAACAAGATAAAAATCGATATGAAAGGGGATGGGATATATGATGAGACTATGATGAATGTATGCCAAAGAATACTAAAGCATATCGAAACCACGATTTGATTGGATAACTGCACTGTTCATATTATTTCTATTATATGTATGATATTGGTTGGTCACTCTAAAGAATGTATGAATATTTTGACCTAAGCAAAAATTAAATTGGTCATGCATTGCATCGAACATATGCATTTGGTAGCATGCTACTCCTACGCGGGTCGGTCGGTATGGTCCTTTGATAACTCGTTGGATAACGAGACCGATGCCAAGCTCATTCATGGTACTAAGGCGCATGTGGATGCATTCCTTGGATGAGCTTAGCCGAGTCGAGTGCTATGAGCTGAGGGCTTGGGGACTAGCAGCGGTCGTGTAGACTTCAATACCATTCCTAACCCAAGATACGGAGGGCGTAAATCGTTCTGTGTGTGGGATCCGAATACCCATGCATAATTGCTTGCTCACGTATTTGTTCATACATAGCATATGGATGATTTATAACTTGCTTGATATGGTATAGAATTAAGAGAATTCTCACTAAGCTAGTGTAGCTTATACCCCAATAGATGTTTGAATGAACAGGTTATTTCAAGAATGCTAAGTGGGGTGGAGCGAGAATGATTTTGGGATTCCAGTAAGAAATGGGAATGCTTGAAGTCATCGGCTAGATTTTTATGTTGCCTTGTAATAGTTTATGTAGGGAAGTCTGTGGATGAATGTAATTGAAGTTTAATTATTTGTATTTTGAAGTATAGTGATTCGTATATGAAGTGTAGTGATTTGTATCTAAAGTATGGTAAATTGTATTTCCTTTGCATTGTTACTCAAGTGTACCAATATAAAACATATCTCTCCAATGTGTCTCCTCTATGTGTTAGACGCCTTATACATATTATGAAGCCTTTGCATGACTGAGGTGGTCATTCTTAGGCTTTAATATTGTGTATGGTGGACTGCCACGTTTAGGGTACCCTTCGGGGCGTGACAAATATAAACGCACTTCTTGAGCTGGCATTTGGCTTAGATGTGGTGCAAATGTGCTCCTTAAGCTGGCATTCAACTTGGATAGGTGCTCTTTGAGCTAGCATATGATCTATTTTAATCATTTTTTACCAAACGTCTTACCTGATTCTTATAGACGTTCCAAAATCATCAGATCAATAAGCGAAATTCGATTATCACTAGGCTTCATCCATTTGACTATGCAATTTTGCAAGATTCTCATAGTATAGCAAACCTTTGTGGTGTGTAAATTCTTTTCAAACTTGGACACATATGGTGGCTAAACTTTATCTTGACGGACATTTCTTTATGTTTTCCACAAGTTCTTATTTTCCTCATTCATTCATCAGTTCCCTTGCAATAGACATTTACCTCGAGAAAGATTAAATTACAAAATATTAAAATGTTTTATAATTTCATCAACTGCTCAATTACCTCTCCCTCTCTTTACACTCATTTTTATAGAACAGGGAAGTACATGGATGAAGAAGGACTTATTCATTAGGGTGGTGGGTTAATGACCAATCCAATGTCAACACTGCTGGGGATATCATTTTGCTTATAGATAACAAAAATTATATCTCACATCGACAAAGAAGCTAACAAATTTTCTGAATTTGATAGAATTTTCATTGATTCATCAAACATAGTATAACTTGACTGCATTAGAATTTATAAGTCCCTTAGATTTGGACCATCCATATGTGACAAAATCAATGCACCTCCATACAAGAATTTCTTTACTATATGCAGTCCTTCATAGTTAGGAGTAAATTCTCCTCTTGGATCTTGTACATTTGGCAAGACTTTCCTCAAACTAGATCCTTCTCCCTAAAACTTCTTCGTCGGACCTTTTTATTGAAAGCTCATGCCACTCTTTGTTGATATAATTGAGTATGATGTAAGGCAGTCAATCTTCTTTCATCAATTAAGTTCAACTGGTCAATTTTTTCCTTACCTGTTCTACCTCGTTTAGTTCAATCTCTACAAGGATTCTAAGGGAAAGAATCTCAACCGCAACAGGTAAGACTGCTTTAGTGCCATAAACCAATGAATACAAGGTTGCTCCTGTTGAGACCCTAATGGAGGTACGATAGGCTATGAGTGCAAATGATAGCATTTCATGCTAATCTTTGTAAGTAACAGCCATTTTTTGTACTATTCTTTTGATGTTCTTGTTGGCTGCTTCAACTGCCCCATTCATTTGGGTTCAGTATGGAGTAATGTTCCTATGTTTGATCTCAAATTGCTAGCATAACTCTATCATCAATTTGTCGTTTAGGTTAGTGCCATTATTGGTGATGATGGGTTCAGGAACCTACTATCTTGCAATAATGTCTCTTTTGATAAACCTTACAATTACCCTTGGTGATACTGGCATATGTGAATGCTTCTACCCACTTGGTAAAGTAATCAATGGCCACCAATATGAATTTATGGCCATTAGAAGCTTTTAGTGAAATCGGTCCAATGATATCTATCCCTACATTGAGAAAGGAAATGTGATGATTATGATTACAACTCTTTAGGAGGGGCATTCATTTTGTTAGAGTATATCTAGCAAAGATGGCAATGCCTAACGTGCTTGATGCAATCAGATTCCATGGTTAACCAAAAGTAACCCAGTCTCATAATTTTCTTAGCAAGCATATATCCATACATGTGAGGACCACATACCCTTCATGAACCTCTTTCATCAATGTCTCCACTTCCGCTTCATCTACACACCTTAGAAGTATGGCATCAGATGACTTCCTATATAATAGGTTTCCACTAAGTAGGAAATGACTTGCAATCGCCTCAATGCCTTTTGTTCTTTTGTCGATGTGTTTTCAGGGTACTTGCCTATTTGGAGAAGTCATTTGATTTTCTCATACCATTGTTCTCTTTTGGGACTTCTTCATCATTTTGGCAAAAAGTCGGCTATTCTTTATTATAACTTTCAGGGGTTGGATCTTTATCCTTTTAGTGATTTGGATCATTGATGTTAGCATGGTTAATGCGTCAGCAAATTGGTTCAAAGTTCTTGACACATATGTTAATGAGATACCATTGAATCTTTGAGATAGCTTAGTTAAGTATTGATTATAAGGTATCGGTTTTGCATCCTTGGCTTTGTACTCTCCTCGAGTTTGAAACATTATTAATGAGGAGTCTCCATACATTTCAAGTTCTTCTATTTTCATGTCCAGTGCCATTTTGAGGCCCATGATGCAAGCCTCATATTCTGCTACTTTATTGCTGTACAGGAAAATCAATTTTGTTGATGTAGGATACTGGTTACCATCAGGGGATACTAAGACCGCCTCAATTCCACACCTATATATGTTTATAGCACCAAAAAATACAACCTCCATTTGGGTAAAAATGGTGATTCTAAGTCTTCATCAAATCTGCCACTAACACATTTTCACTTGGGAATTAGGCTTGTTCTTCTACGGTGTCTTGTTCAAGTAGGTTTTCTACAAGTTGATCTATAAGTGCTTATCCCTTCATTGAACTTTAATTCACAACTGTCATGTCGAACTCTGATAACAAAATTTTCCATTTCAAGATCCTCCTAATCAAGGCTGGCTTGTTAGCTAAATACTTCAATGGGTTATGTTTTGCGTGCAGTTCAATAGATTAATATAAGGTGTATTGCCTAAGCTGATGCTGTCACGCTCCGAAGGATACCCCAAACGTGGTAGTCCTCCGTACACAATATTAAAGCCTAAGAATGGCTGCCTAAGAATGGCTACCTAAGTCACGTGAAGGCTTCCATACTATGTACAAGGCGTCTAACATATGGAGGAGACTCATCGGAGTGATACAATTTATGTTGATATAACTTAAGTAACAATGTAAAGGAAATTTGATTTACTATACTCCAAATACAAAACATTTATACTTCAATTACAATCATCAAAAGATTCTACTACATAAGACTATTACAAAGCAAATCATAAAACCTAGCTAATAACTTCCAGTATCCTTATTTCCTGCCGAAATCCCGAAGTCATTCTCAGCTCCAACCATTACGGTCCCCACTTAGCCTTCTTGAGATAACCTATTCATTTAAACAATTATTGGGGTATAAGTTACCTAGCTTAGTGAGAATTCTCTTGATTCTGTACCATAACAAGCAAGTTATAATCATCCATATGCTATGCATGAACAAACACATGAGCAAACAATTATGTATGGGTATCCGAACCCATACACAGAACGGATTTACGCCCTCCGTATCTTGGGTTAGGGATGGTATTAAAGTCTACACGACCGCTGCTAGTATCCAAGCCCTCGGCTCATAGCACTCGACTCGAATAGGCTCACACATGGAATGCATCCGATGCGCCTTAGTTCCCATGAATGAGCTCTGATACCGGCCTCGTTATCCAAACGAGTCATCATCGGACCATACCGATCAACCTGCGTAGGAGTAGCACACAAATGCAATATGTCCGATGCGATGCATGATCAATTTAATTTTTTCTTAGGTCAAAATATTCATGCATTCTTTAGAATGACCAACCAATATCATACATATAACAGAAATAATATGAACAGTGCAGTTATCCAATCGAATCGTGGTTTCGATATGCTTTAGTATTCTTTGGCATACATTCATCACAGTCTCATCATATATCCCATCCTATTCATATCGATTTTTATCTTGTTCCTATAATTCTAATGCAACTAGCTATAAGCACAAACAAGGTAACAAAATAAGAAGAAAACTCACTCGGCCATTGGATCACCGGTCTGTTAGTAAAAGTAATCCGATAGTAGGAAATTGTGGATTTTGAAATCACCCAAAAAGGAAGAAATACTCTAGTAAGTATTTCATTACTTAACTAATCAAAACTATCTTATACAAACTATCAAATTCGTAATTCTCGTCCTAAGTGGGAATTCCAACTTAAAACGGCCATAACTTGGTCATTGTAACTCGGAATTTCGTGAATTATATATCGATTTCAATCTACTTCGAAAGATCTAACTAATTATAAAATTATATTTAAATTTTGAAAACTTTGAAGCTTCGGAAAGGTCCGATCAGTTCTGATCAGTAGCAAATTTCAATTCCGAAAAATAGTTTTGTAAATGTTTGTAATGTTCCTACTATATAGATTAGCTATACATGCAATATTGATGATTTCCTAACATGAATGACATGAGATGAGTTTAATGTATGCATGATCTTGATGATTTTTGCTAAAATAAAATTATGTAACTTTTTATTTTGCAAGACCACAATAACAACTACTTATGAAAAATCTAGTTTTCTAACTTTGATCATTTCCATTTGTTTTGGATTTATTTCTTAAGAAAATATAATTATCCTTGTTAAAATTGAGTCTTCATTATATCTATTACTTATGACCTTCATTTCTATATAAAATTTTCCATTTTACACTTTGTAAACGTGTCTTCAAGTAGAGTTGATTCCAAAATCCGAATTTTGTAAAAATTAGTTTTTGAGTGATTCCTTTAAGTAAAAATCATTTGATACTTAGAAAATTAAGGTTCAACCATAAATAACCACTAAGGACTTCACTTTTTCATAAAATTTGTATTTTACACTTTGCAATTATGTTTTCAAATAGGATTTACTCAAAAATCCGAATTTTTAGAAATCCACTTTTTGAATGATTCCTTTGGGAAAAACTTGTGTAATACATTAAAATCTAAGACTTTATGATACCTATTACTTAAGGACTTCATTTAATACATAAAAATTTTATTTTGAACTTGGATAATAGGTGTTTTCATGGGCATCATCCAAAGTTACGAATTTTACAAGTTGACTACTAACTCCAAAATTTCCATCTTGATTCTACTTCTTGTTTTACACCTTAATCTTATCAAAACTCATTTCAACTTGTAAAAATCACTACTTAATGATACCTATTACCTATACCCTTCATTCTTCACATAAAACATGAGTTTTGGAGTTGATAAATGGGTTTTTAAAATTGGTCTTGGTTGAGATCCGAATTTACCAAATTTATTTTTGGATCTATCTTTTGATAAAATCTATCTAAACTTATGAAAATCCATTCCTTACATATCATATCTTAAGAGCCTTTTATATCTTGAATAAAAACTTTATTTTTGAGTTGGAAAACATGTTTTTAAAATATGCCTTGGCCAAAATCCGAAAATGAGATTTTTATTTTGAAAATAACTTTTGAAAATCACCTTTGATTCTTGTAAAAATAAGTCTTGATGATATACATACATTAAGCCTTCATTGTCTTAAGTGAAAATTTCATTTTGACACTTGGAAAGTGGTTTTTAAATAGAGGTCTTGCCAAAATACGAATTTCACTATTTTTGTTTGAGTTCAAAACCAAGATCTATACTTAATATAAACATAAATCTAAAAGATACCCATGGTAGTGAACTATAAACTCATAGATCTAAACTTTACTCATCAAAATCACTCATTTATGTTATCTATTCCCTAAGCCCTTCATTTTAAATGAAAAATACACATTTTGAAGTTGAAAAATAACTTTTCTAAATATGGTTCATTTTTCATCCGAATTTTCAAAAATGATTTTTGTTGAGAATAAAATAGATCTTGAGTTTTCTAAAACTTTCCTACTATCATCATGCTATTACAAGTTGTTCATGAACATAAAACAAAAGTCTAATGCATTTATGAACTCAAAGCACTGGATCTAGTTTACTATACTAGTTTTAAAGGCATGAACACTAAGATAGTTATGTGAATGATGAATATATGCATAAATCATAAGCAATAACAAAAATAATAACTCAAATAACAAGATCTAAGCATAAACAAAAATCAAAGCTACAAAAAGTTAGATATAAAATATAACTACTTTTAACAAGAAAATAAGAATGATACAAGAATAATCATAGAAGGAGTGTTTCATTTTGGCATCATCATCCTTAGCTTTTAAGCTATGGAATGTCATTTGATGCATGAAACTCTCACTATACTTTACCTATATCACCTATGGAAGCTTTGAGAAGAAAGTTTACTTAAAAATCTTCAAGAATGAAGTGTAGAAGCAAGAAATTAGAATGGGGCAGCTTGTTTTCATGTAAGAACAAGAGAAAAAAGAAGAAAGAAAGAGAGGAAAAAGAGAGAGAAAAAGATAAGGAATGTAAAGGAAAAAGTGTAAATGAAGAGAGAGAGAGAGAAGTGTATTAAATGAATGAAAAGAAAAAAAAATAAAACAAGGGCAGCAAGTTTGGGAGGGTTCACGTGAAAGAGAGAAGAGAGAGAGGGGAAAATGTTTGAATTTTGACTTGAAATTGAATTGTGTAATTAATGGTATGTGTAGCTTTTTGAAGAAGGATTGAAATATATTTATTTTAGTCAAAATAGGAGTAAATTAAAGGACAATGGTAGCCAAAAGAAGGGAAAAATCTCATGAAGTGTGGGATAGTGTAGAAAGATTGAAGTGAAAAGAAGTGATATGTAAAGGTGTACTTGAAGTATGGGTTGGAAAAAGTGCTTTTTATTAAGAAAAATACAAAATAAAATTAAAAAATATTTTAAATAAGTGCAGAATTTTCATAAATAAAATTAAATAATTATTTGAATTATTTTAGTATTTTAACAAATATGTTACCGGTATGATCAAAATACGCGAATATAGGCTATAAATGATATTTTTATAACCGAAAAATTCTAAAAAATTATTTTATGAAAATAAAAATATTTTTCAAATATTTTCAATTATTAAATTAATTTATTTTATTTTTAGTATGGTCTTAAACAGAATCTGATCTCGTAAAACCCGAAACGAACTAAATTTTAGAAAAAAAAAGTTTTCTATAATATATAAAATATTTATCTAAAAATAGAAGGCTTTATAAGAATAATAAAATTGTGTAATGAAATAAAAGTGAATAGTGCAAAAAACTAATTTATTACCGGTAGTAATGAAAATACGATAAAAAGGTTATAACTGTAATTTTTATAACCCGAAAAATTATATAACTAATATATTTGAAAATCTTATGAAATTATAAGTCTAACGGTACTAATGGTATATTTTTTATATCTCGAGCCCCGGGACACGCTTTTCGAAGTCTGTATCCGAACGGGTTCGAAATAAGTCAAAAATTTACCAATATGATATTTTTAAGCAAACTTATATTACTACGAGCTATTCTACACATTTAAACTACACCTCGGCCTCTAGGGTTAGGGGCGCTAGATTGCCGGACTTAAACTATTGTATTCCACTTAGGGTTTCCGGGTGATTTTTCGGTTTAAATCTTTGCCAATTTGGAAACTGATATTTTATGTTTATACAACATATTTAGTTTGAGAAATTTATTTTAAATTTTATTTTTGTAAGTATTTAATATCTCTCGACATTGTTGAATTTTTTGAATTGAGTTTTATTTCCGAAGTTAATCATTATTTACTTTTTAATAATTTGTTTTTGGGCTTCATATTACCCGATTCTATAAGTCGGAGTTATATATAGAATTTGTCGTACGTAGTGGTTTTGGAATTGAAGTATGTTGAGTTCTTATTTTGTTTTTAAGAATTCTTATTTTCCTCAAGATTAAGAGATTTCTATATTCGTTCGTGATATAGGACTTGTCGAAGCTCGGTTTTAATTTGGAGTGATTTTTAGGGTTATTTTCGAAGTTCATCTTAGAATTATTTACTGAAATTTTCCAGGGCTTACAGATGTATGATCTAAACTAGGGCACTACAAGCTCTTTCTAATTCAGAGTAACACTGTTCTGCTTCTATGACTTCTTACTTAAAAAGTATATGGCTCTTTCTCTTCCATTTTCATCCTTCTGCCCCAGCATATAAGCCATTAACTCGGGAAGTATAATCAAATACAGGAATAAGTGGCAACCAGGTGTAGGAGCTACTAATACATGAGGGTTTGCTAGATATTGTTTAATTTGGTCAAGGCTTCTTCACATTCTTCGCCCAATGTATAGAGGCAGTTTTTCTTTAACATCTGAATAAAGGACGGCACTTGTCGGTTACTTGCGATATGAATCGAGCAATATAGTTTAACCATCCTAAAATCCCCCTAACCTCCTTGAATGTCTTTGGAGGGGGTTACTCAAGTATAGCCTTGACCTTATCTGGATCAACTTCTACACCTTTTCAACTGACCAAAAACCCTAGTAATTTGCCAAGGCTACCTTAAATGTGCACTTTTCTAGGTTCAATTTCAACTAGAATTTCCGTGACCTGGTAAAAAGCTTCCTTAAGACTGCTACATGATCTTCTCCCTCTTTGATTTAGCAATCATGTCATCTACATATACTAAACTCCCATATGCATCATGTTAGGCAACAACGCTACCATTGCCCTTTGATTTGTTGCCTCGGCATTTTTGAGGCCAAAAGGCATGACCTTATAGCAAAAGTGTCCAAGGTTGTGATAAAAGTTGTCTTAATCTTATCTTCTTTTGCCATCTTGATTTGGTTATATCTTGAGAAAGCATCCGTGAATGAGAAGAGATGTTTTGTACTGTATTATCTACTAAGACATCTATGTGGGGAAAAGAGAAATTATCTTTAGGGGGCCTGATTTAAGTCACGAAAATTCACACATACTTGACCTTCCCGTTTTTCTTAAATAAAAGTGCTATATTAGCTACCTATTTATGATAGTTAGATACTTCAATGAATCTGACATCTAAGAGTTTCTTCGCTTCCTCTTTGATTTTTAATAGGATATTAGGTCTAAAACGTCTGAACTTTTGTTTTCTCAGTTTGATATCCTCTCTAATGGGTAACTTATGGACTACTATGGAAGTGTCCAATCCAGGCATGTCTTTGTAAGACCATGCAAATATGTCAAAATGATTGGCTAATAATGATACTAGCTCTTCTCTTTGCTCACCAAGTAAAGTGGTCCATATCTTGATTTCTAAGGTTTTCTTCAATCCCAAAATTGATCACTTCTATGGTTCATCAATTTCAATCTTACCATGTTCATATTTTTGCTAACTTTCTTGCATCCTTATGTGGTCACCAATATCACCCTTGATAACTGGATTTAGTAAGATCATGGATGATATTAGTATTTTTGTTATCTACCGGCATGAGGCATCTCTTACTTTCATCATTACCATTGGATTTGAATAAAAGGGAAAATAAGGAAAAGGGAAAAGTTAGGACACAAGATAAGTAAGAAAGAAAATCATTGTATTTATTTATTAAGATGGATTGAGTACATATGATTTCTTTGTTGAGCAATTGATAAGGAAAATAAAACATATAAATACTTTTTTGGTTCAACCCTTACTCAAAGGTAGCCTTAGAATTGCACATGGGAATAGAGAACCAATTGTTCAAACTTTGGACTGGTCAGGAGCTACAGGATGGTCCTGCTAGTTCATCATCTATGGAGTTGATCGCTATTGCTAAATCCAGCTTCTGAACATAAGCCAGTTTTAGGAATGTTTTATAGATATTAGGAAATTCCATAGGGGTCTCAACCACTCTTCACCCCTCTTCTATATTGCTTTCCTCTTCATTTCTTGCTCTTCTATTCTGGATTGGACATACCCAACCCGAATGTCCCCATGTGTCCTTCCTCCTAGTGCCCTTAGCTTAGTTTTTCTTTGCTGTCTAAAACATTGATCTCCTTAAAGATCTGTAGGCTAAAATCCTTAGATCCTCTTCACTATATAGGGGATAGCGGTATCCTTGTAGATGGCAAGGTTTTGTTCCCCCAAAACCGCGACAATCTGCCCCAGGGCAATGAATTTGACTATTTGATGTAAGATTGATGGTATTGCCCCAACTGAATGAATCCAAGGTTTCCCAAGTAGTAAGTTGAATGACCTTGGTATGTTTAAGACTTGGAATAGTACGATGAATGTTTGTGGACCAATGATAATTTCTAAATCTATTTCACCAGCTATTTCTCGTTTTGGTGGAGCTTGGCCTTATATTAGATGTGTCTTTACCTAATAAATTCAAAGTGGCTAATGGACAGACATTTAAGGATGACTCATTATCAATGAGAACATGGGCCACAATCAAATTGTTGCACTTGACACGATAAATAAGGGTTTTATATGCAAAGTGCCTTCTTCCCCTATATCTTCAGGCAAAAAGGAGATTTCATCCATTGTAAACATAGAATTAAGCACATGTCCCAAAGCTTCAGTAGCAATACCTTGAGGAATTTAATTTGTTGAATCATCCTGAATAGTGCTTCCTGAGGTGTTTCAGAACTTAATAGATAACCTGTTAGGGAAATTTGGGCCGGAACCTTAGCCAGTTGCTCTGTAATCCTATAGTCACTTGCTCTCATGTTTTTGCAAGTGCATCCTTCTCATCCAATTCTTCTTCTTTCTTCTTATCCTTCTTCTGAGGGAAGAATTCTTCAATTAGGATTGGCTCATAAGCCTTACCAAGCCTTCCTATTATGGTTTTAGAAGCTTAGTTAGTGGCTCGATAATCAAACGAGGCAGCCTTGTAATTTAATGGTGCAATGGGCACATGAAAACATAATTTATGGGTTTTACTACCATCGGTGTTACCTGTTGTTCTTCATATTACTTTATGACCATTGGCTTTGAATTGCTCCCAATGTACCAATAAATTGATCCATTGTCTCTGGTAGGGTCTTATCTTCTTCCTCAAACTCGAGTCATCTTGTTACTGGTGCATTGGTGAAGGTCTTAGGCTTTGTCCATAAATCAACCAAGTACAGGTACCCATTAGGAGACTCTAAGATACTAACTATAGGATCATCTATTTGATGCCTGACGCATCACTCCTTTTTGGTTCTAGCTTTTGAGGTCTAGGGACAAGCATCTCTTGAATGTCATTTCTTATGATCTGTCCAGTTTGAAGAAGTATCCTTTTTTGTGAAGGATCTAAGCTACCTACTTGATGGGGAAGTAACTCATCCAAGTCAGTAGACTTCAGTTCTTCTATTGTGATCATATTATAGTAGGCCCATGATTTGGGAGTGAATTTGTTTAATGTTGGGAGTTGGAGATTCACAAAGTCTAATTGGACCAACTTTGCATAGATGAGGTCCTAAATTTTATTTTTCAACCTTAACATTCATCAGTGAAATGACGACTTGCCCTAGATGGTAGTCACATTTTAGGCTAGGGTTGTAATTCTTTGGCCTGTAATCTTCTCTTGGAATCTTAAAATTGATTAAATTATCAACCTTTAATCATGCAAGTACTTGACTTAAGGGTACTGGAATTTTGGTGAACTGCCTTTTATTGAATCTATTAGTCAGTGATATTGTTGTGTTGCTGAGGTTAGGTAGATGTCGGATTGTCATTAGAAGTCAGCTGAATGGTGAATCTTTACACGAGTTTAGGAAATCTGGATGGATTGACCACACTAACAGTGGTCTCCTTCCCTTTACTATTGAACCTTGTATTTGGTTGTATCTTTTCTACCTGTAGCTTGCCTGTGGCGATGGTAATCTTAATCTTGCACTCTGCCATCACTATCTCGGAAAAGTTTGTTGAAGTGTGTCCAATCAATTGGGAGAAAAAAGTTCTTCTAAGGTATTTATGAGGTGAATACCAGATCTTTCTTTGGGATAGGTGTGGCGACCATAGCTGTTAATGCCCTCCATCTGAGCATACTCCTTAAGGGTCTCATCTTTCTTCTTTGTCATGTTGCTAAGGTCCCACATGGATGGATCAACCTCAATGTTGAACTTATACTAGTTATAAAATGCTCAGGCAGTTTTTCCCAAGTATCCATCTCATTGAGGTCTAGTTAGGTATACCAAGTTAATGTCGGTCCAGTAAAGCTATCTGAAAAGTTTAGATCATTAATTGCTCATACTAGGTGTACTAGCTCATCTTCCTCACATAGAGCCTAGTATGTAGTTTAGGACACTTATGCCATCATACTTTTCGAAATCTACTACCTTAAATTTTTTAAGGATGGTACCATCTTGAGCCACAAGTAGGCTTGTGATCCTAACTTAATCAAACCCATCAACTTTCTGGAATGCCTTTAATTTTTCAATGAATTGAAGGATAGACCTTTTTTTCCATTTCTTTTCTTTAGGCCTCTAAATTCTTCTTCAGTTCATTAAGGTTAGGCTCAATGTTTGGGGCATATAGTATGTTTCGTCTTCTTCAATAGGCTAACCATCGACCCCCTTTTGAGTTCTAGAAGGAGATCTTTTATTAACCTAATGCTTTGGGTGAGAAGCTGCATTTGTTCAGTTATCTTAAGCATGGTTTGCTAAAGGGATTAGATCCTTTGTTTTTCTATTGAATATGTGTTGGTAGTAGTGTTGTTGGTACTATTGTTGTTAATCATTTTGGACTAGGATCTAGTGACAACGAGAATTTGATTTGGCTTTTTTTTTAGGAGCTATCTTTTCAAACTTGGATCAACTCAAAATTCATTAGTCATGTTTTCAAAACTTCTTTCTTTTTTCTTTTTTTTTTTTTATGTGTAAAAAATAAATGCAAGGATTCACACATGGATGCAGGAGGGGATCACGACTAAGAGTTTGTGGTGGATCTTGGACCATTTTTCAAAGTTGTGCTATGAAGAATAAAAAAGTTCATTATTATTAGTACATTTATCACATTCCCCTTTCATTCAAAACAAAAACATTACATAGTAGTTCTTAAACTAGTCTTCTAACTTTATTTAGATAGATAATTTGCTCTTCCAACAAACTAATCTTCCTTTTAGCATCTCTCAGTTCTGCTCTACGACCACTATCTTGCTTTCAGCTTACTAAAGCTCGTAGGTCATATTCTGTTCCTTTCTTCAAAAGTCTTAGTAGTACACTTCCATGTAGGCATATACAGTCTTTATGTATGCAACAATTTTGATTTGGCTCATGTGTTGTTAGTTCTAAGATGTCAGGAGCCTCACAATGGATGTCCTTGTTTCTCTTCATCTGACTGGCGATATACCACTAGGTAGCCTTGTACCTCTTAGTCTCCTTGTTTTTTGGCTCAATTTCATAGATCGACTTGATTTCTTTGCTATCCCTTAAAGCTTTGACCTATGCGTCCCTAGCTTTCAGTGTTGCAAAGGTCTTGGTTGAATCTAAGTATTCAACCATGGTTTTTCTAAATCTGGCTTGACGGATATCTTGCAACATGCCATATTGCCTCATCACACTAGTGGGGTAGTAACCTTTGTAGCTTGTTATGCCAATCAAAGGCACTACCAGGTATTCTTTGCAACCTAATATAGCAGCTGGACATTTGAACCAACAAGCTTGCCATAAGTAGTCTTCAGGCATCATGTCTTCTAAAAGGCGATTAAGTTCCAAAGGTATTTATTATCTTTTACGTAGACTCATTCGGTGAAAGGCTGAATGAGATCATAATTGGTACTGACAAGGGCCCCATTAGCCAAATTGCACCCATAATGTCTTGTGTGGCTGGTGAAACAAACTATCATCAAATGCATGTTGGCTTTGAAAATGCCCGGCCCTTAGATTTGATATAGTTCAGGCTACTAATTTGTTTAGATAGTAGGGCAGGGATGTATGATTTGCTAGCTAAGTATTGAGCCACCAACTCTACCACTCGGTAGTGAATGAACAGATCTCTATGTATGAACAAGATGGTGGCAAAAGCAACAACAATGAGAGCATTGACCCTGTCGTCATCCCAAACGTTAGATGGCACACAAAAGATATCTCATTTCTTTCTAAAGTTTTTAAGGGCCACAAACCAATCCATCAAGATGGAGAGTCTGATGCAATGCTCATTACAAGTCTTCATGGATGCAATTATTGGGCCTCTCTTTACACCAAAAATTCTAAAATAATGCGGGATAGGCCTTAGCCAAGGTCTGGAATATAGATTCCTTCTAAGGTAGGTGGACTTGCAATAATCTAGCATATTCTTCTATAGTTAGGCTCAGGATATGTTGGCCTTGACAAAAATCTACCTCTTCCGGTTCATATAAGTGAGTAAGAGCTCGAAACATGGTTAATGGAATGTAGACCCTTAGTATTGAAGGATCTGGCCCAACCTATCTCTGATGCATGATTGTTGAATGGGATGGAAACTGGCCATCTACTAGCCCTATGCTAGGATCCTTAAAGGTTTCAACACGATGTTCCTTTATGAGATGAGGACCAAAGGCTATGTTGGCATTCGAGCTTGAGGACAACATTTCTTGGAGTATACCGACTTTAGAATACATGAAAAAAAAAAATTCTGAGTCTATGTACAATATTTACATAAAAGGAACCTATATCATTATTTACAGGGAAAAGTACTCTTATATATATTTTATACTTTTTAAATTTTTTTTAAAGACAACACAAATCCTATATTGTTGATTCACCATAAGATTATAATCATCATCCCATGAAAGTGAATGCAATATTTGGTAGGTTTAAAAGGTTCCTTGGTTTAGTAGATCATGGATCAATACTAAAGTAGACTGGGAGGTCATTTCATGTACCTCAAGGTAGAAAAGCTACAACCCTTGGATCTTACTAGCAACCTCCCTACTTAAGATCCTAAGACGATCTGGTCCTGACCATATCTAGCACACATTCGCATAAATTCCTCCCCTTCTCCCCCCAAAAGGTATCATGTGCCCTTATTAGGGTTATTTACAAAATTTTCTTTTGATTTGCATCACTTAAAGAAAAAGGTTAGTGCAATTATTTATAAATTAATTATTATACAAATGATATACAAGAACGAGCATAAAAAGAATAAACTTCAAATCTATGAATTTTGAGTGGCTAACCTTCTAAAAGATAGACGTCCTCAGTGGAGTCGCCAAACTGTCAAGCTTGGATTTTTCATTTTTGGTTTCATTTCTTTTAATCTAATCCATATTAAACCCCAACCTATTTAATATGAACCCTAAACTAGAAATTAAAAGAAATTTAAATTTTGTGAAACTTTAAGAAGTCACCATCCATTTGAGTTCAGGAAAAATTTATAAGTTAAGATCAATGGGTTGGTTGATCTTAACTTAACTATTAGTTGCGAAAAATTTGATTTAAAACCAAATTTAATGAACTAGAAATTTTTGGATTCAAGGGCTATCTTATTAAAATCATATGGTTACCACTTGAAATTCATAAATTAAAATTTTATCCTTTTAATGCTAAAAAATTTACTAATTTTAAAAATATTTGCAAATAATAATATTCACAAGTTATTAAAAAAAGATTTATTTATTATTTACATTAATATTTACAAATAAATACAAATAACATTGATATTTACAATATAAAAAGAAAATGAAAAATTTTATATTGCACCAGAGGTGCCTATATCCATTAATCGGGATCAAATAGAACGTAATTCATTTATAAAAACTTTAATAGGTTGGTTTTTTTATATTTCTTGTACTCTTTTCATTTTAAATTTCTTAAATTTTCAATTATTATGAAAATATAATTTTTATTTATGACCCTACAAGCTATAAAGTTGGTTTTTTTTAGAAAATAGGGTTTTCTATGTATCAAATGGTTCTTTTATTAATATATTTATTACATTTCCATTATTATTATTATTGTTATTGTAGAAAACTGATCATATATTCCCATTTTTTTATTATTTTGTGGGTTTCTTTTTTTTTTTTTTTTGAAAAAGGATTTTCTTTTTTATTTTATTTAAATCACTAAAATAAATAATAATGATAAAGGAAATGAAATAAATTTACATGGATTAAGCGTGGGCTAGAGTTAGATTTGGGTGTGGGTTCGAGTCAGATTTTGGGTCTTCGAATGAACAAACTGCAGGTCCCAAATGAGGTTGTTGGCAGCCACCTGGTGGTGTTGGAAGGATATGGATATGTTGGACAGACTAAACCAAGTATAGGAAGCTCAAATGGTGGTCGTTTAGCTTGAAAGCAGCTGGAAGTTGGTGATTTGATTTCCTATAGGTGGTGATCAATGGTGGTGTTCATCGAAGATGGTAAGAGGCTTTAGACGAAGAGAAAAAGTACTAGCTAAAGCTTTCACCACCTCTGGATCTAATTGTAGCTGTAGTTTGCTCCAATTTAACCTCTATGAAGAATAATTGGAGAAATTTGAAATTGAAACCCTAGACTCTAGAAACTTGATTTGCGGCCTAATAGTTTTTGTTGGAGGTTTCTAATGCCATGATCGAAGAACTTGACCCCTATTTATGCTATTTAGGGATCAAGTTAGGTGGAATTTGACCATTAACTCGAAGATAAGGCGCACACGAAATCAAGCTTCTCAAGCTCATTTTGCAATTTTCAAGCTTAATGAACATTGGGAAGGAAAAAAACGCGTTCAAATTTGTTCTAACATGTGTTTCTAGAAGCTAAAAGGAAGATCAAATTTGATATTTAAATTTTGCTTCGGGCATAAAAACAGATATTTTACAAAAGTTGGATAAAAAATTGAATGCTAGTCATAAGTTTTAGAACTGATTTTTCATCAAATTCGTAATATCCATGGCCTCTTCAATTCCCTCCCACAATTTGGTGAAAATCAGAGTAAAAATGGGTTAAAAAAGAGCTTAAAAAGGCTTCTTCTTGTGGGAAAAATTGGGTAATTGGGTTAGGAAGATGACACGCATGTTCCACATAATCGTCATACGCACGACAATGTGCAAATGCTTGTACCACATGCGCCAAACTAAAAAAAAGTGCGCTTCCATATAGATCAGAACCCTAGTCTCTCCTATGCATATACGTGTGTTTTACCATCAGGTCATTGTCCTATGCCTCAATTATAATTTGCACGGAATTAGTGCTTAAGTATTCTAAAAATGGGCCCAATTAAATTGGCCAATTATGTAGAAACTAAGTAACACCTAATGAATATAGATTAAGCATAAAATTAATTTCCTTTTAAGCTCAAAGACTAATTCAAGTACAATAACAACAATAATTAATAAAGAAATAGGAAAAGGAAAGTTCGCACCGCAATTTTAACGTGGACTTCGGTCCACCTCCTAGTCTCCACAATCCACAATAATTGCCTCATTCATTGGAAGACTTCACTACTTTAGTCGCACCAAATATTTACCTCAAAAGAGGACTTTAACACATCAACAACACAAATGCTTGAGTTGAGTCTTTACAAACTTGAACACACTAGACTCAGCTCAAGACTTTACCAAATTACTCATAACTTACTTATTATAGTGCTAGATAAAGGACAGCAATAACAAAGCACTTAGCACTACACTTAGCTCTCACTCACACAATATTGCAATTTACAATTAAAGCTTTTAGAGAGTGTTTACAAGGAAATGCTTCCAATAAATAAGCTCTAGGACTTCCCTACAATACCCCAAACACTTATATTTATAAGATCTTCAAGCCTCCTAGCCATTACTCACAAAACCCAACTCCAACTGTTGAGTAAGAGAGGCTTAACGGCTATTTTCTTGTCAACTACTGTCTAGATGTTGCAAGCCTACCGTTCGAACACTATCTGCTAAACAAAGGAGCAAACTAGCTACCATCCAGACATCATATATTACCATCTGACTAGTATGGTGCAGTGGCCGATTTCGATCTTGACATTGTATCGTATTTTGATCATGACTTTTTCATCCGGACTCCAGAGATTGAGATGATTCAAGATGTTGCAAAAAGCTTAAAGAGAGGTCTATAACTTTCATGTTTTAAGATTTAACAAATTTAAAAAAAAAAAAAGGTCTAAAAAGTATTTGAATTAGGACATGACAACAAACATGAAAAAAACAAAGCAAAACAAGTTCAAACATATCCAAAAACAAATTGAACACTTGTTTTACTAATTAAGTGTAACTTAATTATGATTAAGTGATTAATTATGCAGTTCATTTCCTCATCAAAACACACTTTGAACACCATATGTTCAACAATCTCCCCTTTTTTATGGGACAATCATGCATAATTAATTCTTCCTCAATTAAGCATCTATGTTATAAAAATAATTATAGCAAATAAGTCTAAAAATTTGATGCTTAACTAAAGAGAATTCCAAGTTACACTTAATTTCCAAATATGTCACACATACATACCAAAACATGTTAATTTGCACATATTTCTCCCCTTATGGACTCATCAAAAAGGCAAACTCAAAACATGCCAAACAAAGAGAGATGCACAAGCATCATACAAGTTCAAACATATATTTTAGACATGTTTGATGGTTTCAAGCCATGTAACATTACAAGCAACAAGTTTGTGCAAGTGTTTTGTCAAAAATTGCATGATATGTTTCTCAAGAGTGCACAAATTTGTCTAAAAACTTTTCAAACATTTTCAATCATTCAAACAAGTCTAAAAAGGGGCATTAAACATGTCTAAATATTGTTTATGCATCAAAAGCATGAAATACCATTTTCATGCATTCAAAGCCCAATTTTAGCAAAAATTTAGTTCATGCAAGTTTAAAAAGATATATTAAGCATATTGGAACTAAACAAACTCTCTTGAGTTCACACATTATAAATTTATTCACATTTTAGTCATCAAAAGCATGATTTTTCCATAATGTGTGCACAAATTTATCCAAAAGCACCTTCATTCAAATTTGAACCTACATCCAAGTTTTTTTAGGTCCATTAAGCATGACAAAACATGATTTTAGCATGAAAAGCATGAAACTTCATTTTTGTGCATTCCAAACTCAATTTTAGCTCATTTTAGCCTAAAGCATGCACAAAAGCTTCTCTACATCAAAAATTGCACACTCAAGCACATCAACACATTATATGCATAAACATCAAGGGTACAAACCATTAAACTCAAGCAAAATGAGACTATGCCTTGTTTTCACCCTTGAAGCCTCTTTAGGTACCTACATAAAGCACATTTATCTCTTTGGTACCCATTTTTGCTTAGGTCCTTTTTGATTTAGTCAAAAACAAGAATTTCCTTTCTTGGCACCAAACAAACTGGCTTGTATGACCTAAGTTCGCCACAATAGTTACAAATATCATAAGTTGCTCTTACAAATCGAGTCTTATGATTCTTGCAACTATTATTCTTATCATAGCCAATTCCATATTTGTTAAAATCAACTTTTTGCTTTCCAAGGAGAATACTTAAGTTATTTTCTCTCTTGGTGAATTTGGCTATGGTAGCATTTGCATCACTTAATCTAGTTTTCAACCTTTCATTTTCAAATTTTAAACCATCTAGCTCTTTTAGAATTTTCTCATTGCTACTACTAGCACATACAACATTATCATCACCATTCAAAGTTTTAACTTCAAGATCAAGTAAATCATTTTCAATTTTCAATTTTTCATTTATTTTACTTAACTCATCATTCTTTCCTTTCAACTTCTTATTTTTATCATTCAATTTAGCATTGTCCAATTCAAAAATTCAATTTCTTCATGCAAGTTTTCATTTTCAATTTTAATTTCTTCATACTCATTTTTAAAATATCCATTTCATCTCCTACTTTCTTCTTTAGTGATTAAGCATGTTATTTTCCTTTTTCATCTTCACTAGCTCATTACATGCTTGATCATACATTTCAACTATCTCTTCATAAGGAACATGTGAGGAATTTGAACATACCTCATCATCAATTGCCATTAAGCATACATCTTCATCCGAGTTGGACGAGTCTTCATCACTCCAAGTGGCCATGTATGCTTTCTTCTTCCCTCCTTTGCTTCCTTTTCTTGCATTTGGGAAATATTGCTTAACATGTCTCGATTGATTACATTTGAAGCATGTGATAGTCTTCTTTTTTTATTTTTTATTTTGAGGAGTCGTAATCATCCTTCTTCATCATCTTGTTCACCTTCTAAGAACATGATGAACTTCTTTGTAAGCTTGTCGAATTCATCATCCTCCTCTTCACTAGAGCTTGTATAAGAGGCTTTTAGCATAACTTCCTTCTTTGTTGACTCCTCTCTATGCTTTTTGATCATTTCATGAGTCGTGAGGGTTCCAAGAAGTTCTTCCTTGCTTATTATGCTCAAGTCATGTGCCTCTTCAATGGCGGTCCTCTTCGCCTCCCATTCTCTTGGCACGAACCTAAGAAGTTTGGAGTTGATTTCCAAGTTAGTTTATGTCTTGCCAAGAATAGATAATTGATTTATAATATTTATGGATCTATCACGCATTTCATCAATAGATTCATTAGCCTTCATTTTAAAATTTTTAAATTCTCCACATAAGAAGCTAATTTTTGTATCTTCCATTCTAGTAGAGCCTTCCTAAGTACTTTCTAAATTATCCCAATTTTCTTTAGCCGAATCACAAGTACATATTCTACTAAAATTAGTTTCATTTAAACCACAATATAATATATTCATAGCAACTTCATTTAATTGAACTTTCTCTTTCTCACCATAGTATAATTTGATTTATTTTTGCCTTCAATAACTATGGGTCCATTCTCTATAACAGCTCCACAAGAAAATACATTGAGCTTTTAAGAAAATCTTCATTCTACATTTCTAATATGCATAATTTGTTCTGGTTAAGATGGATGGTCTATTTATTTCTTGTCCTTCCATAAAATCTAAGGTTTTACAAGCCATGATCTTAAACTCTATATGTGATTAAGCACTTATCCTAGAGTCCTAGCTTTGATACCAATTGTAGAAACTAAGTAACACCTAATAAATATAGATTAAGCACTAAAAATGATTTCCTTTTAAGCTCAAAGACTAATTTAAGCACAACAACATCAATAATAAATAAAGAGATAGGGAAAGGAAAGTTTGCACCATGATTTCAACGTAGAGTTCGGTCTGCCCCCTAGTCTCCACGATCCATGATAATTAGCTCCTTCAATGGAGGGCTTCACCACTTTATTCACACCAAATATTTATCTCAAAAGAGGACTTTAACACATCAACAACACAAATGCTTGAGTTGAGTCTTTACAAACTTGAACACACTAGACTTAACTTAAGACTTCATCAAATTACTCACAACTCACTTAGTGTAGTGCTAGATAAAGGATAGCAATAACAAAGCACTTAGCATTACACTTAGTTCTCACTCACACAATATTGCAATTTACAATCAAAGCTTATAGAGAGTGTTTATAAGGAAATGATTACAATAAATAAGCTCTAGGACTTCCCTACAAAACCCCAAACACTTGTATTTATAAGATTTTCAAGCCTCGTAGTGGTTACTTACAAAACACAACTCCAACGGTCAAGTAATAGAGGCTCCAATGGCTATTTCCTGTCAACTACCATTTGGACATTGCAAGCCTACTGTCCGGACACTATCTACAAAATAAAGCAGTAAACTAGCTACCATCTAGACGCCATATATTACCATTCACTGGTATGTTGCAGTGACCAATTTCGAGCCTTGACACTATTTCGTATTTTTATCATAACTTTCTCATCTAGACTCGATTGAGGTGATTTAAGATGCTATAAAAAGCTTAAAGAGAGATATACAACTTTCATGTTTTAAAATTTAACAAATTCTAAACAAAAAAAGGTATAAAAGGTGTTTGAATTAGGACATGATAGCAAACATAAAAAAAAAAAAAAAAACAAAGCAAAACAAGTTCAAACATATCCAAAACAAATTGAACACTTGTTTTACTAATTAAACGTAACTAAATATAATTAAGTGATTAATTGTGCATTTCATTTCCTCATCAAAACATACTTTGTACACCATATGTTCAACAAACTCATATGGGCTATTTAATTGAATCCAAGAATGTTTTATAATTAAAGTTAGTACTATATCAAGCCCATATGAATATTTATTTACTAATTATTTTTATTTATTATTTTATATTTTTTATTATAATTTGTAGGCTCAAAATAATATTAATTTTTTTACAAATTAAAGCCTTAAATGGGCAAAAATGAGGTGATTATTCAGTACCTTACCACTACAAACACTACCTTTGGGACGACAAGTCCCCTATTGTAGCTGTTGAAGCTTTGTAGAATTTAGGTGAGGAAAGGGAAGATAGCAAATGTCACTTATTTTTAATGATAATTTTACAAAAAACCCTTAAGCATCACAAATCCTTCTACTTTCTTCTCCTATGATCAATCTTTCCTCCTCTCAATAATCTCCTTCCACCTAGCTAAACCTGGTACCTAAGTATTAAACTACAACATGAAGGCCCTCATCATCTTAAAGGAAATAAGAAGAGAATCAAGTGTCATTCACACTTTATTATCTATTCCAAGTAAGTAACATGTTACTTATACCCTAGTAAAGTCATGTGAGATAATAATTCTTCATGTTGGTTAGACTAGATGTGAAGTTAACAAAACAATACTTGTGATTAGCTACAAAGTATATGGAGAATTCATGCTTCTAACCCTGGTAAACGTTGAAGTTTATGAAAGAAACAAGCAAATTTGTATGTTGATTCCATCATTTCAATATTGTCTTGCCTTCTTTTGGCAAATAGGAGTTCACCATTGAAAAGTACTTGGAAAATTGTGTAGAATCGATTCACTCGCTAAATCAGATTTAAAACAAAAAATTCTAGGTGATTAAAGTTTAGACTTAAGAACTATATAAAACTAAAGCTTTTGTAGTATTGTTGTCCATTTAGCCTTTATAGCTGTATTTTCATACAATTCTTGTGATCTTTATTACATATGGGAGAATCCTACTCCAAACTAGATCTACCGATAGATTATGGGTTCATTTTTTATTTGTATTTATATCTTATCTCTATTTAGTCTATTTAATCATATTATGAGTTAAAATGTTTGTTTTGCATTTGAATCTATTTTTGACAAATAGTTTATTTGAAAACGACAAAAATAAGATGCTAAAACAACTAAAATATGACAAATTGATAAGTGTTAAAAGACCCTTAATTCTAGTACTTATTGCATATGATTTTATATGGATTTTATGTGAAATTATCAAGAAAAGGATACTTAATTGCTTTGTATTTGATTTCAAGATTTAGACAAGACATTTTAAAGATTTAAGGATGATTGAGCATAAACAAGAGGAAATTTGACAAAGGATGCAAAAAGTTGATTTTTGCTACAACACAACCTTCAACATGAGCATGTAGATGCTAGTGTAGAGCCATAAAAAGTGACAAACAACTATTCCAAATTGTACGCAAGCTGCTGTCTAAGGAGTGTACAAGATAGTGTTGATGGATAGAGCATGATCTGAGAAGAAAATGATGACTTTCTATAGTACACTACCACGAGCACGGTGGTGTACTTGGTGGTGTACTTTCAATAACGGTTCAAAAAATATAAATAGCTGCTCCAACTTTCTAGATATGATCATTATTATTATTATCAACCCTAGGAGAGAAAAAGCACGGACTTTAGAGGCAAGATTGCTAGGAATTCATTGGAGATTACAAGACAACAATCAAAAGGGTTTTATTGTTTATTGTTTATGATGTTTATAGATTACTTATCTAGAACTATGGCTTTATTGTGAAATTTATGGAGGAGTAAATCTCTATACCCTAGTCTTGTGAAACCCTAAACCCATGTGATTTGAATTGATTCTTGATTAATGGAGTTTATCTCTTTACATCTATTCATATGTTATAATTGTCTTGTGATTGATTTGTGTACAAGATTGATTACATGTTTGATTCTTGTTAGATAGAAAGAGGTTTCATCTAATAGGATAGATCTATATGAATAGAAGGATTACACGTTTTACCCAGAGGTAGGAAAGCTTTGATCTTTTGCAATAAAGATTCTATCTTTATTTAAGAATCTTGATCTTGAATGCAATCTCTTATGGCGTTAATGAGGGATAGGTCTCCATTATCTCATATGAGATTGGGAAATTCATTAACTCGAGGGAGTGATTGATTATTTATGTGATTTGAATTGTAAAGCATAAATATTTCATTAATCAATCTTTTGTTATAAAAACGAGGGTTTAGGGTCGATCAAGTTGTAATTGATATCTATTTGTTAAAGCAATATAATTGATTCTAGGGTTGATAATTTAGATAATTAATAGTTAAAGATTAGATATTTCTTCATATGATTGGACTAAATAGTAGTAAAAGGGTGATTCTAGTACTTGTTCAATAGATCCCTGAGGACGATATCGTTTAATCCTATGCTGCTATAGATAGGTGCACTGCCTAATTTGATCGTAGGAATTAATTTGGATTTATAAATTTTAAAGTTTAGTATGATCTTATCAAGTTTTTGCGCCGTTGCTGGGATCTGGCATGACAATATTAGAAGAACCTTACTATCTACTAATTTAGTCATTTATTTTATTTTTCAATTTGACTCTTTCTCTTATTAGACATATTAATTTGACTTGTTCCGATTGATTTCTTGTGCAGTTGATGACAAGGAGTTCTTGTTAGAAGACCTAGGTTTTGATCCTAAGATCGATTGAACATTTTATCGCAGGTTAAGAGAAAGAAGGGTTAATTCCACAAATTTAGAAGTTATGGATGGGAATGGAGGAGGAACTGACCTAAATCTAACAATTGATGAAAATCAGAATGGAAATAATCAGAATCAAGTTGCTACTAATGAGAACAATCCCATTCAAGTTGCTGGTGACGAACTACATAGACCCATGTGCGAGTTATTCATGCCTACAGTTGAAGGAGTAACACCATCTACTGCATTGTCACGTCCTGAGGGGTACCTTAAACGTGGCAATCCACCGTACACAATACTAAAGCCTAGAATGATTACCTCAGCCACGCAAAGGCTTTCATATCATGTATAAGACGTACATCACAACCAAGGGAACGCATCGGAGTAGCGCAATTTATATTGATAATAATTAAGTAACAAGGCAAGGAGAATACTTATCATAAAACATAAACATATTAAATTACAATTCTTAGGGGCATATCCTTTATTGTCTTCAAATAAATATACATCTTAGAATTTCAAAATATTAACATAGAATACATTACATATAAAGAACCTTACAAAATAACTTCATCTTATGTTTCCATTGGCTTCATAAAAGCTTAGCATTCTTCAATGACTTTCTTAACGTCATGATTCTCAATTTAAGCCATGGACATACCTGTTTCATCAAAATCTATAAGGGTATAAGCTACAACTAGCTTAGTGAGATATTCCTTTTCATTCACACTATGTTTTCAAACAAGTTCATTTAAATTTTCACACATATGTTATGCATATAATACAACAATCATGTGATTACGCAAATATATATAGTTATCCGGAAACCATATATAGAACGGATTTACCCATCCGTATCGAAGGTTAGGGAATCGGTGATGAAGATCCTCGATCTTTTACTGCTAGTCCCCAGACCCACCCAAAGCGTTTGGTTGGCTCGGGTCCGAATGTAAACCCTCGAAGTTTTTTGATCAAATTAAATGCTTAAACCCTAATTAGAAGTCAACCGGATTTTCAAGTCAACAAAACCCTAGTTTACCGTAACCGCTTAACTCCGGCATTACGGTTTTCCCTAGCTCTAGAAAACGAAGTTTGAGTAATTAGTTATTATGGTTCGTAATAGCTATAGGTTACGTAAAAATATCAGTTTTGCAAAATTCGAGTGTCCTTAGAACCCGATCAGATACAATTCTCGAAAAACGTGCCCGGAGCTCGGAATAGGAAAAATATTCTGAATATACCGTTAGACTCATAAAAATATAATATTTCCAAAAATATCAATTTCGTAATTTTTCGGTAGCTAAAAATATCATATATCATATTTATACGTGTATTTTCTTACTACCGACATTTAATTGTCATGTCTACTTTTACATTATACTATTTACTACTATTCTACACTATTCACCTTGTCACGCCCCGAAGGGTACCCTAAACGTGGCAATCCGCCGTACACAATATTAAAGCCTAAGAATGACCACCTCAGTCACGCGAAGGCTTCCATACTATGTACAAGGCGTCTAACACATGGAGGAGACTCATCGGAGTAATACATTTTACGTTGTATAACTTGAGTAACAATGTAAAGGAAATACAAATCTACAAACTCCATATACAAATCATTCAACTTCAATTACATTCATCACAGACTTCCTACATAAAACTATTACAAGACAAATCATAAAACTAGCTGATAACTTCAAACATTCGTATTCTTTGCCGAAATCCCGAGTCATTCCGGCTCCAACCAATTCGGTCCCCACTTTGCATCTTGAGATAACCTGCTCATTTAAACAACTATTGGGGTATAAGCTACACTAGCTTAGTGAGAATTCCCTTAGTTCCGTACCATAACAAACAAGTATTAATCAATCATATGCTATGCATGAACAAACACGTGAGCAAGCAATTATGCATGGGTATCCGGAACCCACACACAGAACGGATTTACGCCCTCCGTATCTTGGGTTAGGAATGGTATTGAGTCTACACGACCGCATCTAGTCCCCAAGCCCTCGGCTCTTAGCACTCGACTCGGCTAGGCTCATCCAAGAATGCATCCACATGCGCCTTAGTACCCTGAATGAGCTCTGGCACCGGGTTCGTTATCCAAACGAGTCATCCACGGACCATACCGATCGACCTGCGTAGGAGTAGCATGCTACCAAATGCAATATGTCCGATGCGATGCATGACCAATTTAATTTTTGCTTAGGTCAAAATATTTATACATTCTTTAGAGTGACCAACCAATATCACACATATAAGATAAATATGAACGGTGCAGTTATCCAATCAAATCGTGGTTTCGATATGCTTTAGTATTCTTTGGCATACATTCATCACAGTCTCATCATATCTCCCATCCCCATTCATATCGATTTTTATCTTGTTCCTATAATTCTAATGCAACTAACTACAAGCACAATCAAGGTAAAAAACAAGGAGAAAACTCACTCGGCCATTGGATCACCGGTCTTCTAGTAATAATAATCCGGTGGTAGGAATCGTCGATCTCGGGATCTCCTAAAAAGGAAGAAATACTCTAATAAGTATTTCAACTCAAACTAATCTAAACGATCTATACGAACTATCAAATTCGTAATTCGCGTCCTAAGCGGGAATTCCAACTTAAAACGGCCATAACTTGGTCATTTTAACTCGGAATCTCGCAAATTATATATCGATTTCTATCTACTTCGAAGATCTACCTAATTCTAATATTATATTTTAGTTTTGAAAACATTGAAGCTTCGAAAAGGTCGGATCAGATTAGAGCAGCAACAATTTCAATTTCCGAAAAATAGTTTTGTAAGAGTTTGTAATGTTCCTACTATATAAATTGGCTATACATGCAATATGAGTGATTTCCTAACATGAATGGCATGAATGAGTTTCATGTATGCATGGTCTTGATGATTTTTGGTAAAAGAAAATTTTGGAACTCTTATTTTGCAAGACTTCAACTATAACTTTTTTGAAAAATCTAGTTTTCTAACTTTGATCATTTCCATTTGTTTTGGATTTTTACTTAAGAAAATATAATTATTTTTGTAAAATTGAGTCTTCATTATATATACTACTTATGACCTTCATTTCTACATAAAAATTCCCATTTTACACTTTGTAAATATGTTTTCCAATATGATTTACTCAAAAATCCGAATTTTAGAAAATCCACTTTTTGAATGATTCATTTGGGGAAAACTTGTTTAAAGCATTAAAATTTAAGGCTTTACTATATCAATTACCTAAGGACTTCATTTAACACATAAAACTTGCAATTTGAGCTCAAATACTAAGTGATTACTTATGCATCATCTCAAATTACGAATTTGACAATTGATCACTAACTCAAAATTTTTCATTTTAATTCCATTACTTGTTTAACACCTTACTCATGCCTAAACTCATTTTAACTTGTAAAAATCATTGCTTAATGATATCTATTACCTATATACTTCATTTTTCACATAAAACATGAGTTTTGGAGTTGATACATGGGTTCTAAAAATTGGTCTTGGTTGGGATCCGAATTTACAAAATTCATTTTTGGTTATATCTTTTGATAAAATCTATCTAAGCTCATGAAAATCCATTCCTTACATATCATATCTTATGAGCCTTTCATTTCTTAAATAAAAACTTCATTTTTGAGTTGGAAAACATGTTTTTAAAATAGGCCTTGGCCAAAATCCGAAAATGAATTTTTATTTGAAAATAACTTTTGAAAATCACATTAGATTCTTGTAAAAAGAAGTCTTGATGATATACATATATTAAGCCTTCATTTTCTTAAGTAAAAATTACATTTTGACACTTGGAAATGGTTTTTAAATATTGGTCTTGCCAAAATACGAATTTCACTACTTTTGTTCAAGTTCAAATCTAAGATCTACACATAATATGAACATACATCTAAAAGAAACCCATGATAATGAACTATAAACTCATAGATCTAAACTTTACTTTTCAAAATCATTCATTTATGTTGTCTATACCCTAAGCCTTCATTTTCATTTTGAATGAAAAATACACATTTTGAAGTTGAAAAATCACTTTTCTAAATATGGTTCCATTTTCATCCGAATTTCAAAAGTTGTTTTTGTTGAAAATAAAATAGATCTTGAGTTTTCTAAACATTCCTACTATCATCATGCTATACAAGTCATCCATGAACATAAAACAAAGTCTAATGCATTTTATGAACTCAAAAGTCTAGATCTAGTTTTCTAAACTAGTTTTAAATGCATGAACACATGTGGATGATGGATCTATGCATAAATCATAAGAAATAAAATAACAACTTAAATAACAAGATCTATGGCATAAACAAAATCAAAGTTACAAAAAATTAGATCTACAAAATATATCAACTTTAAACAAGAAAATAATTGAAATACAAGATAATAAAAGTGGAGAAGAGAAAGATTTCATTTTTGGCATCATCATCCTAAGCTTTTAAGCTTATGGAAGTCATTTGATGCATGAAACCTTCATTACACTTTACCTATATCACCTATGGAGCTTTGGGAAGAAGATTTGCTTAGAAATCTTTAAAAATGAAGTGTGGAAGCCATGGAAGAAGAAGGGGGCAGCTTGTTTTTCATGGAGGAACAAGAGGAAATGAAGAAGAAAGAGAGGAAAAATGAGAGAGAAAGACTAAAGAATGAAAGAGGGAAAGTGATAAATGAAGGAGTGAGAGAAAATGAGTGTTTTAATGAATGAAAGAAGAGAAAAAAAATAAAACAAGGCAGCCAAGGGGAGGGGCATGCTGCACGTGAAACATGGAGAGGAGAGAGGGAGGATTTTGTTGAAATTTGACTCAAATTTGAATTGTATAATTAATGTGTAATGTAACTTTTTGAAGAAGGATTGAAATATAATTAATTTTAGTCAAAATATGAATAAATGAAGGACAATGGCAGCCATAAAGAGGGTCAAAAATCTGCCATCAATTGTGGGATAATGTGTAGAAAGATTGAAGTGAAAATGAAGTGATATGTGTAAGGTGTACTTGAAGGTATGGGTTGTAAAAGTACTTTATTAATAAAATAAATTAAAATAAAATAAAATTAGAAAATTTATTCCAAATATTTGTAGCAGATTTTTCATATTTAAAATTAAATAATTATTTGAATTATTTTAGTATTTTAACAATTATGTTACCGGTACGGTCAAAATACGCGAATATGGGCTATAAATAATATTTTTATAACCCGAAAAATTCTAAAAAATATTTTATGAATAAAAATATTTTTAAAATATTTTTCAATTATTAAATTAATTTATTTTATTTTTAGTATCGGGTCTTAAACAGAATCTGATCCCGTAAAAGCCCAAACTAACTAAATTTTAGAAAAACAAAATTTTCTATACATATAAAATATTTATCTAAAAATATAAGGCTTTATAAGAATAATAAAATTTTATAATGAAATAAAAATGAATAGTGCAAAGACTAATCAATTACCGGTAATAATGGAAATACGATAAAAAGGTTATAACTGTAACTTTTATAACCCGAAAAATTATATAACTGATATATTTAGAAATCTTATGAAATTACGAGTCTAACGGTACTATTGGTATATTTTGATATCTCGAGCCCCGGGACACGCTTTTCGAAGTCTGTATCCGAACGGGTTCGAAATAGGTCAAAAATTTACCAATCTGATATTTTTAACAAACTCATATTACTATGAGCTATTCTACATATTTAACTACATCTCGGCCTCTAGGGTTAGGGGCGCTAGATTGCCGGACTTACACTATTGTATTCCGGTTAGGGTTTCCGGGTGATTTTTCGGTTTAGCCTTTGCCAATTTGGAAACTGATATTTATGTTTATACAACATATTTAATTTGAGAAATTTATTTTAAATTTTATTTTTGTAAGTATTTAATATCTCTTAATGTTTCGGAATTCTGAATTGAGTTTTATTTTCCGAAGGTCAATCATTATTTACTTTTTAATAGTTTGTTTTTGGGCTTTATATTACCCGATTTTATAAGTCGGAGTTAAATATGGAATTTTTCGTACGTCGTGGTTTTGAATTTGAAGACCACTGTGTTCTTATTTTATTTTTAAAGATTTTCATTTTCTCAAGATTAAGAAGTTTCTGAATTTGTTCGTGTTTTTGGACTAGTTGAAATTCGGTTTTAATTTGGAGTGATTTTTAGGTTTTTTCGAAGTTCATCTTGAAATTATTTACTGAAATTTTCCAGGGCTTACCAACCTATCTCTACTTTTCCTTACAAGCTATTCTTACTACCTATACACCTATTTCTTACACATTTTCATTTCCAATACAACTTCACATCTCTCGTTTCTTACTTTTAATTAACAAAATAACAATAAATAAATAAATTTCTCTCCCCTTTAACCCATGTGTAGCGCCGACCACCCCATCCCTCACTCAATTTGTTTTATTTTTCACTTTATTTAATTAACACAATTTATCTTCCCCATTTTCCTATAAATACCCCCTCATGTCTTCACTTCTTTCACCACTTCTTTACTAAAGTTACTATACTCAAATTTCTCTCCAAATCTCTCCAAGAAAGTTCTTCCAAGAAGCTCTCTCTAGTTCATCTCTTTTACGTAAAAATTCTTCAAGAAATTCCTATGTTCATCTACTTAGTATGAACTTAATGTGTGTTTTCTAAAACCATGAAGGTTAAGAAAGCAACAATAGGTTCATACTTTGTTTTTGTTCATAATATCAATTCCTTTATGTCCCTTTATGTTCCTTTATGTTCATAATTATCTAAGTATTTATATAGCTATATATATATATATATTATTTAGAGCATATAAGCTCATTGTCTTGCAATTTATTTACCTTCCATGCAATTTATTTACTTCATTGCAATTTATTTAATTTCAAGTTGTTCTTAAGACTAGTCTTTCTAGTCTTAGACTTGTCCTCATCAAGTCAAAACTTTTTCTTTTCTTTTCGGGACTAGTCTTTTCTTAGTTCCGGGGTACCTTGATGAGGCTAAGGTCCCAATACTTGATTTATTACTTTATATGCTTATTCTTTTAAGTTATTATGATCTTTTTATATTTTCATAACTTATGATTCATATTCATGCATGAACATAATGTTTGTCTCAACAAAAATAAATGAGGAAGTGTTTTCTTAAACTAAAGATTCTTTCTAAGAAATAAATGTAGAAAATAGATTTCTTAAAAACTCATAAACATGTTTATGGATTTTCTTAAAACAAAAGGTTTTATAAAAACTTATTTGTCAAGTATTAGAAATTCTTTTAGAGACATTACAAGAAACAAAATATCATTTTATGAAATTGTTATTACTTTGGAAAGTTGTTGGAATCCAAGTTTAGAAAATAAAACCACTCTTTAGCAATTTAAAGTAATTACAAGAGATTAAATTTAGAATATTCATATAAAAAAAACTCAAGATCTTTTCAAAAGTAAAATGAATATTCCAACAAATCTCAAGTTCAAAATCTTTTAAACTTTACTTTTTCATAAGTTGAGACAACTTCATTTACTTCATCCATTTGTTATGAGTCAATACATATATGTATATATCTTCCAAAAATTTTATGAAAATACTTGGAATATTCATCTCTTCAAGTGAGTTTTATTTAAAAAGAGGAACTCAAGTTTTTACAAATTCGTGGAGAATCTGGTCACTGCTTTTTTGGGACCGAAATGACTTATTTTTATGAAAATAAGTTTAGAAATGTGTAGATCTTTTCGAGTAGGTAGAAAACGATATATTATACGCGAAATTCCAAGTTAAAATGAGCAGGTTATGGCTATTTAAGTTGGAATTTCCTCTTATACGATTTTTACCGCGATTTTTAAGAAAAGTTTAGAATCTTCAAGAATATAAGTTTTATGAAAGACTCATTTTGGGTATTTCATAATGAGTCTTTCATCTTGTTAGGTGACGAAGTACCCGAGGTCATCTATCTGGAGGACTATTTTGATTAGATCTACTGTTATGGAGTGAGTTAATTCTTTTCCTAACTTACATTTCCTTGTTTGTGCTTGTAATTAGTGGCACTAGAAATTTAGGAAAAGATAAATGAAAAATTGTTATGAAATTATTGTTGAATGAAAATTAAGTATATCAAAGGATGATATGTTAAATAAAAGTGTGATTCTTGTATTGATATAATGAAATTATGGTTGATCACCTTTAACATGAATTCAACTTATATGGTTAAATGTATAATTGAAAGTTATTCATGCATATCATACTTGTGAGTCACATTTATTTCACTACTATTCTTCATATGGGGAAACGAGGAAGTAGTAGTGGTGGCTGGTAGGAGCTAGTAAGTCTACATGGGCCAGTAGGAGCCAGGCAGTCTATAGGGCGAGTAGAAGCCGGCAAATCTGCAAATTTTGATGGTCATATGGGTCTGTAACCTCCCAACCCTTGCCATGGAGGGCGTTAAATCCACGCTGCACTTGATTTCCGGTTAATCTGGTATATTTATTTGCTCATGTGATTGGTGCATTACATATGCTTGAATTAAATAACTTGGTTGTTATATGGAAATGTTATATAGTTATGAATTATCTCACTAAGCTAGATTTGCTTATATCCTTATAGTTTTCTATTACAGTATGATTATCTATGGTTGGCCCTAAGGAGCCTCGTGTGCCAGGTACGAATTTAAGCTACTAGGAGTTTTTGGAAGAAGTTTATGTATTTTTAGTTTTGAACATAGACTTCTAGGAAAAATCTCTATAGTAGGCTTATGTAGTAGTTATGTTTATTTTGTTATTAGTATAGTTGAACAAAGACTTTAAGGCGGGGGAATGCCCCTAAGATGATGTACGAACTTGTTATTAAATGAAGATCTTATGTTTATCTATTTAAGTTCATGCTTGCATTTGCTATCTATTTAAACGTAATACCCTTATGAGTCTCCTACTATCTTGGAAGCACGCATTGCATGTGATATCGAAGCTCCTACATGACTAAGGTTATCATTCATTAGCTTCAATATTATATGCGGCGGACTGCTACGTTTAGGGTACCCTCTAGGGCGTGACACCAAACCTAGAGTCGCATTCCCCGGGCGATTTGGATTCTCTAGAAAGGAACATGGCTCGTGTCACAGCACGATAACAGCCAATCCAACTCTACGTGTAGGAGTAGCAGCCTTCCAAAAGAGATGTGACTCGATGGATGCTATGTGTGAGCGTTTTATTTTTCTTAAGCCAAACCTTATTAAGGTATATTAGGAGGCGATCAATCAATTTAGCAAATAATAAGCAGTCATACAAGTAAGTAAACAAAAAAACACTTAAACAAGTAGTTTGAAGTTGCGATATTCTTAATTCTCATTTTACGCATAAACATAGAATCACATATATATATATATATATATATACATATCCCCGAACTCCCCATATATATCCATTTTTATCTTTTCTTAGTATACTAATACCACTACTTTACAAGCACAAGCAAAGTAACGAAATTAAGAGAAATAACTCACTCCTCCATTTCGCGATCTTCTTAGTCATAGTAATCCTCAGGAAGGGTAATCTCGTATCTTTTGTCACCTAGACAAAAGAAATATCCGGGATGAGTATTTCGTAGAAATTCCACTTAAGCTTTCTAATTCTATTTCACTATGTTCGTCAAATTCATATAGAATGAAATTCCAATTTAAAATTGCCATAACTTGCTCATTTTAACTCGAAATTTCGCATATAATATACCGTTTTCTACCTATCCGAAAAGATCTATCAATTTCTAAGATTATCTTTGTCATATAAGGTCATTTGGGTTTCAAAATCGTTGGATACAGATTTAAAACCAATATTTCTAGATTTTGCAAAACCATTTTCTAACTCAACTCCATTCAAAAATCCTTTAGTAAAAAAAAATATAGATATATATATATATATAATTGATAAATACTTTGAGTATATAGATAAGCTTATTTTATATGAAAAATTCTAATGGTAGTGTCTCAACAATTTATTTCATAAAACAATTCATTTTGAGTTGTTAAAACTTTAACTTTGATAATTTCTTTTCAAGTATTTTGAAGAAACTTTATATTTTCATAGGTTATTATAAATGAGTATATTCTAATTTTATTTTCTTCATTATTTTTCCAAAAACAAGTAAATTTTCCTTTAGCCTTAGTCTTTCATAAATTTTACTTCTAGTGATAAAAGATTAAATTTATCAAAAGTGTATTAAGTTGTTGAAAACTTTTTTTGTAAATTTGTGTTTAGAATGGTTTTAAAAAATGAGTCTTGTCTTCTTTATTTATTATTTAAAATAAAGTTTTTGTTTTCTAAAACTTTCTCTCTCATTTTTCCTCTCTTTCTTCTTCATTTCCTCTTGTTCCTCCATGAAAAACAAGCTGTCCCCTTCTTCTTTCATGGCTTCCACACTTCATTTTTAAAGATTTCTAAGCCAATCTTCTTTCCAAAGCTCCATAGGTGATATAGGTAAAGTGTAATGGAAGTTTCATGCATCAAATGACCTTCCATAAGCTTAAAAGCTTAGGATGATGATGCCAAAAATGAAACACTCTCTTCTCCACTTTTATTATCTTGTATTATAGGTATTTTCTTGTTTAAAGTTGTTATATTTTGTAGATCTAAATTTTTGTAGCTTTGATTTTCGTTTATGCCATAGATCTTGTTATTTAAGTTGTTATATTTGTTATTTCTTATGATTTATGCATAGATCCATCATCCACATGTGTTCATGCACTTATAACTAGTTTAGAAAACTAGATCTAGAGTTTTAAGTTCATAAAATGCATTAGACTTTGTTTTATGTTCATGGATGGCTTGTAAAAGCATGATGATAGTAAGAAAGCTTTAGGAAACTCAAGATCTATTGTATTTTCAACAAAAATAATTTTTGAAAATTCGGATGAAAATGGAGTCATATTTAGAAAAGTTGTTTTTCATTTAAAATGAAAGGCTTAGGGTATAGATACCATAAATGAAAGATTTTGATAAGTAAAGTTTAGATCTATGATGTTTATAACTTATTACCATGCATTTGTTTTATGTTTATGTTCATGTTAAGTATAGATCCTAGTTTTGAACTCAAACAAAATTGTGAAATTCGTATTTTGGCAAGACCCCCATTTAAAAACCACTTTCCAAGTGTTAAAATGTAATTTTTACTTAAGAAAATGAAGGCTTAATATATGTATATCATCAAGACTTCTTCCTACAAGAATCAAAAGTTATTTTCAAAATAAAAATTATATTTTCGGATTTTGGCCAAGGCCTATTTTAAAAACATGTTTTCCAACTCAAAAATGAAGTTTTTATTCAAGAAATGAAAGGCTCATAATATATGATAGGTAAGGAATGGATTTTCATAAGCTTAGATAGATTTTATCAAAAGATATGACCAGAAATAAATTTTCTAAATTCGGATCCCAACCAAGACCAATTTTGAAAACCCATTTATCAACTCCAAAACTCATGTTTTATGCAAAAAATGAAGTATATAGGTAATAGATATCATTAAGCAATGATTTTTACAAGTTAAAATGAGTTTAGGCATGAGTAATGTGTAAAACAAGTAATGGAATTAAAATGAAAAATTTTGAGTTAGTGATCAAATTGTCAAATTCGTAATTTGAGATGATGCATATGTAATCACTTAGTATTTGAACTCAAATTGCAAGTTTTTATGTGTTAAATGAAGTCCTTAGACAATAGATATAGTAAAACTTCAAATTTTGATGCATTAAACAAGTTTTCTCATAAGAAATATGCAAGAAATGAAATTTTCCAAAATTCTGATTTTTGAGTAAATCATATTGGAAAACATATTTACAAAGTGTAAAATAGAAATTTTTATGTAGAAATGAAGGTCATGAGTAATATATATAATGAAGACTCAATTTTAACAAAAATAATTATATTTTCTTAAGTAATAGATCCAAAACAAATGGAAATAATCAAAGCTAGGGAACTAGTATTCGTAAAAGTGGTTATCCTTAAAGTCTTGTGATATAAGGAGTTAAAAAATTTTCTTTTAGCAAGAATCATCAAGATCAAGCATACATTAAGCTCGTCTCATGTCATTCATGTTAGGGAATCATTCATATTACATGTATAGCTAATCTATATAGTAGGAACATTACAAACATTTATAAAACTATTTTTCGGACTTGGAAATTGTTGCTGCCCTAATCTGATCCGAACTTTTCAAAGCTTTAAAGTTTTCAAAACTTAAATATAATATTAGGAATAGATATATCTTTCGAAGTAGATAGAAATCGATATATAATTTGCGAGATTCCGAGTTAAAATGACCAAGTTATAGCCGTTTTAAGTTAGAATTCCCGCGTAGGACGCGAATTACGAATTTGATAGTTCGTATAAAATCGTTTGGATTAGTTTGAGTTGAAATACTTATTAGAGTATTTCTTCCTTCTTAGGTGATCCCGAATTCGACGATTCCCTACCACAGGATTATTATTACTAGAAGACCGGTGATCCAATGACCGAGTGAGTTTTCTCCTTGTTTTGTTACCTTGATTGTGCTTGTAGTTAGTTGCATTAGAATTATAGGAACAAGATAAAAACCGATATGAACGGGGATGGGATATATGATGAGGCTGTGATGAATGTATGCCAAAGAATACTAAAGCATATCGAAACCACGATTTGATTGGATAACTGCACTGTTCATATTATTTCTGTTATGTGTATGATATTGGCTGGTCACTCTAAAGAACGTATAACTATTTTGACCTAAGCAAAAATTAAATTGGTCATGCATCGCATCGAACATATTGCATTTGGTAGCGTGCTACTCCTACGCAGGTCGATCGGTATGGTCCGAGGACTCGTTTGGATAATGAGACCCGGGATCAGAGCTCATTCATAGGAAACTAAGGCGCATCGGGGATGCATTCCATGTGTGAGCCTAGCCGAGGCGAGTGCTATGAGCCGAGGGCTTGGGGACTAGCAGCGGTTGTGTAGACTTCAATACCATCCCTAACCCAAGATATGGAGGGCGTAAATCCGTTCTGTGTGTGGGTTCCGGATACCCATGCATAATTGCTTGCTCATGTGTTTGTTCATGCATAGCATATGGTTGATTATAACATTGCTTGTTATGGTACGGAATTGAGGGAATTCTCACTAAGCTAGTGTAGCTTATACCCCAATAGTGGTGTAAATGAACAGGTTATCTCAAGAATGCAAGGTGGGGATCGAATTGATTGGAGTCAGGAATGACTTTGGGATTCCGGCAAGGAATAAGAATGATTGAAGTTATCAGCCAGTTTTATGATTTGCCTTGTAATAGTTTTATGAAGCGGAATCTTTTGATGAATGTAATTGAAGTGTAATGATTTGTATTTGAAGTATAGTGATTCGTATATGAAGTATAGCGATTTGTATTTGAAGTATAGTAAATTGTATTTCCTTTACATTGTTACTCAAGCTATATCAACGTAAAATGTATTACTCCGATGTGTCTCCTCCATGTGTTAGACGCCTTGTACATAGTATGGAAGCCTTAGCGTGACTGAGGTGGTCATTCTTAGGCTTTAATATTGTATACGGCGGACTGCCACGTTTAGGGTACCCTTCGGGCATGACAACAACAATTGTCTCCCTCAATGGAGGATTTCACACTTTATCATAACAATAATTTGCCTCAATAATAGAGGACTTCAACACATCAACAATACAATTGCTTGAGTTGAGTCTTTACAAACTTGAACACACTGGACTAAACTCAAGACTTCCCCAACTTGCTCATAACTCACTTATATAGTGCTTGACAAAGCACCTAACACTACACTTGGTTGTCACTCACAAAATATCAAAATTTACAATTAATGCTTGTAGAGAATATTTATAAGGAGATGTTTGTAATAAATAAGCTCTAGACCTATTATTCAAGTCCTCAAACAGTTAATTTATAACATCTTGAAGCCTCCTAGTCGTTGCCAACGAAACATACCTCCAATGATCAAGTGAAAAAGGCTCCAACGGCTATCTTTCTACAACATGGCATCCGAGCACTATAAGCCTAGCATCCGAATGCTACAGGCCTAATGTCCTTATACTACAAATGCTGGGCTGTAAAACAGAGCAACAAACCATTCGGTCCGGATGCCACACCCTACCATCCGAATGGTATACCACTAAAACATGATCATAATGTTTCTTATCAAACTACAGTCCGGACGCCATATGCTACCATTCGGACGCCATATATTACCATCCGAACGGTATATTCTAGTATCCTATTCTAGTCTCAATACTATTTCATATTTTGATCATTATTTTCTCATTCATACTCCGATTGAGGTGATTCAAGATGTCATGGAAAGGCTAAAGAGAGATCTACAACTTTCATGTTTTAAGTTTTAACAAATTCTAAACAAAATAAGGTCTAACAAGAGTTTGAATCAGGAAGCAAACATAAATAAAAACAAAGAAAAACAAGTTCAAACATATCGGAAACAAATTGAGCACTTGTTTTACTATTTAAGTGTAACTTAAATATGATCAAGTGATTAATTGTGCATTTCATTTTCTCATTAAAACACACATTGAACACCACATGTTCAACAATCTCCCTCTTTTTTATGAGGACCATTATGTACAATTAACTTCCCTACAATTTAATACTTTCGATCAATTAAGCATCTATGTCATAAAATAATTTTAGCAAAAGAGTTTAAAAACTTTGATGTTTAACTAGAGGGAATTCTAAGTTACACTTAATTTCCAAAGATATCACACATATACATACTTAAACATATTAATTATACACATATTTCTACCCCTATGAACTCATAAAAAAGGAAAATTCAAAATATGCCAAACAAAGAGAGATGTACGAGCAACATACAAGTTCTAAAATATATTTTGGACATGTTTGAGTGGTTTAAAACCATGTAACATTACAAACCACAAGTTTGTGTAAGCTTTTTTTGTCAAAATTGCATAATATGTTTCTTAAGAGTGCATAAATTTGTCCAAAAAGCTTTTCAATCATTCAAACAAGCCTAAAAAGCAACATTAAATATGTCTAAACATTATTTATGCATCAAAAGCATGAAAAAACCATTTTCATGCATTCAAAGCCCAGTTTTAGCACAAATTGAGTTCAAATCATACATAAAATCAACATATCATCAAAGATTTATGTTTAAGCACATCCAAAACTTTATGCAAATTTAAAAAGATATATTAAGCATGTTAGTACTAAACAAACTCACATGAATTCACACATTGCAAATTTGCACATATTTTAGTCATCAAAGGCATGATTTTTCCTTAAATGTGTGCACAAATTTGTCTAAAAGCACAACCATTCAAATTTGAACTTACATATAAGTTTGTTTAGGTCCATTAAGCATGAGAAAACATGATTTAGGCATTAAAAACATGAAAAACTATTTTTGTACATTCCAAACTTAATTTTAGCTTATTTTTGGCCTAAAGCATGCTCAAAACCACACAACATAAAAAATTTGCATATTAAGCACATCAATACGTTTTTATCATAAGAAACAAGAGCATAAACCATGAAACTCAAGTAAGTTGAGATTATATCTCATTTTTTCATTGAAGCCTCTTTAGATACCTACGAAAACACAACTATCTTTTTCGTACCTATTTTAGCTTGGGTCCTTTTTGGTTGGTCAAAACAAGAATTTCCCTTCTCGGTACCCAAACAAACTTGCTTGTATGACCCAAATGCATAACTTTTCTTATTGTACAATTGTGTGCAATATAACAAGTTTTCCTCAATAGTTACAAATACCATAAGTTTCTCTTACAAATCGAGTTTTATGATTCTTGCAACTACTATTCATATCATAGCCAATATCGTATTTGTTGAAATCAACTTTTTCCTTGCTAAGGAGAGTAGTTAATCTCTTCTCACCTTTGGAGTAATTGACTATGATTGTATTTGTTTTATCCAAGCTAGCTTTCAAATTCTGATTTTCCTTTTTAAGCTCATTTAGGTCCTTTAGTATTTCATCATTGCTACTACTAGCACATGCAACATTATCATCGCTTTTATCATCACCATTTAAGGTTTATCTTCTAAGTCAAGCAAATCATTTTCAATTTTCAATTTTTTATTCATTTTTCTTAACTCATCATTCTTTCCTTTCAACTTCTTATTTTAATCATTTAACTTAGCATTGTACAATTTCAAAAATTCAATTTCTTCGTGCAACTTTTCATTCTTAATTTTAATTTCCTCATACTCATTTCTAAAGATATCCATTTTATCTCATACTTTCTTCATTGGTGATTTAAGCATGCTATTTTTCTTTTCCATCTTTATTGGGCTCATCACATGCTTTATCATACATATCAACTATCTCATCATATGGAACATCTGAGGAAATCGGACATACCTCATCATCAATGGCCATCAAGCATACATCTTCATCCGAGTCGAATGAGTCTTCATTGCTCCAAGTGGACATATATCCTTTCTTCTTCCCTCCTTTGCTTCCTTTTCTTGCAAGTGGGAAATATTATTGAATATGTCCTAGTTAATTGCATTTGAAGCACGAAGGAGTCGTAATCATCCTTCTTCATCTTCTCGTTCACCTTCAAAAACATGGTGAACTTCATTGTAAGCATGTTTAACTCCTCATCATCCTCTTCACTCTCTTCCTCCTCTTCACTTAAGCTTGCAGAAGAGGCTTTTAGTGCAACTTCCTTCTTGGTTGACTCTTCTTTATGCTTTTTGACCATTTCATGAGTCTTGAGAGTTCCAAGAAGTTCTTCATTGCTCATTATGCTCAAATCATGTGCCTCTTCAATGGCAGTCCTCTTCGCCTCCAATTCTCCTGGTAAGAACCTAAAAAGTTGGAGTTAATTTCAAAGTTTATATATGTCTTGCCAAGAATAGACAATTGATTCATAATATTTATGAATTTATCATGCATTTCATTAATAGATTTATTAGCCTTCATTTTAAAATTTTCAAATTTTCAAATTCTCCACATAAGAGGCTAATTTTTGTATCTTTCATTCAAGTAGAACCTCTATAAGTACTTTCTAAATTGTCTCAAATTTCTTTAGCTGAATTATAAGTACATATTCTACTAAAATCACTTTTATTTAAACCATAATATAATATATTCATAGCAATTTCATTTAATTGAAGTTTCTCTTTTTTCACCCTTAGTATAATTTGATTTATTTTTGCCTTCAATAACTATGGGACCATTCTCTATAACACTCCTTAAGAAAATATTTGAGCTTTTAAGAAAATCTTCATTATGCATTTCCAATATGCATAATTTGTTCCAGTTAAGATGGATGGTCTATTTATTGCTTGTCCTTCCATAAAACCTAAGGTGTTACTAGCCATGATCTTAAACTCTAGATACGATTAAGCACTTGTCCTAGAGTCCTATCTCTGATACCAATTGTAAAAACTAAGTAACACTAAAGAAAGTGAATTGTGCACTTATATTGATTTTCTTTTCAAGCTCAATGCCTAATTCATATATGGCAACAAATATAAACAACAATAATTAATAGAGAGATAGGAAAAAGAAAGTTTGCACCATGATTTTAACGTGGAGTTCAATCCGCCCCCTAGTCTCCACGATCTACAACAATTGTCTCCCTCAATGAAGGACTTCACACTTCATTCATAACAACAATTTTCCTCAATAGAGGACTTCAACACATCAACAACACAAATGCTTGAATTCAGTCTTTTCAAACTTGAACACACTAAACTCAACTCAAGACTTCACTAACTTACTCACAACTCATTTAGTATAGTGCTTGACAAAGGATAGCAATTGCAAAGCACTTAGCATTATACTTGGCTCTTACTCACAAAATATCACAATTTACAATTAATACTTGTAGAGAGTGTTTACAAGAAGATGTTTGCAATAAATAAACTCTAGACCTATTCTTCAAGTCCTCAAGCACTTATATTTATAACATCGTGAAGACTCCTAGCAGTTGCCAACAAAACATACCTCTAACGGTCGAGTAAAAAAGGCTCCAACAGCTATTTTCTACAACATGTCATCCGAACGCTACACGCCCAGCGTTCGGACACTACCTGTAAAACAGAGCAACAAACCATCCCATCCAAATGCCACACCCTACCATCCAAACGGTATACCACTAGAACATGATCATAATGTTTTTTATCTAACTACTGTCTAGATGCCATATGCTACCGTCAGGACGTCATATTCTAGTGCCCTATTCCAGTCTCGACACTGTTTCATATTTTGATCATTATCTCTTCCATACTCGATTGAGGTAATTCAAAATGCCACGGAAAGGATAAAGAGAGATCTATAACTTTCATGTTTTAAGCTTTAAAAAATTCTAATTAAGTGTAGTTACAAAGAACCTAACAAATTCAAACATAAATAAAACAAAGCAAAACAAGTTCGAACATATCCAAAACAAATTGAACACTTATTTTATCGATTAAGTGTAACTTAAATATGATCAAATGATTATTTGTGCATTTAATTTCCTCATCAAAACACACATTGAACACCACATGTTCAACACCTTCACCTATACTTGAGCCTACCTTAGAAACATCTTGACCTCTATCCTCCAAACACAACCTCTTTTCTCCCTAAGGACACCACAACCCAAAAATCAAACGATAACCCTTATTTTAGTGAGGCTACTACCCAAAACCAATAAAAGAACCATGGTTCCACTAAGAAGAGAAGAAGAAAACTAATCATTCAAGATGAATCATCAAATGAGGAGTATAACCCATTCTGATAAATAACCTAGTGGAGCGGACTATAAAGGAAGTAGGTAGTGAAGTAGTTGCAGCACAAAGTGGTGTTGATAATAGCATTGTTAATGTTCCCGCTGCCTCAACTAATGTTGGTGATGATGAAAACATATGTGGAGTGTGGAGGTAATGGTGATGATAGATTTGGATATAATTGTTGAAACTGTCATCAAAGGTGGACCAAGCAATGCCACAGACCTCGGTGGCATTAACTTCAATGTTGTAACAACAAAAGGAATTGAAATGATGATATTGATTGGTGTGTAGGTTTCACATTTTAAAAGCATAGACACTAAGTTGAAGTTTTCCAAAAATTTATAAAAATACTAATAAGTTATGTTCAACCTCTTTTGCAGTCACCAACATAGGCAAGCCACCTACCGAATTAGCATAGAAAGTATTAGCTATATTCTTTAGGGATTATTAGAATCTACCTTACTTGCTTTTCATATATTATCTACTAAAGAAAGATTTAGAAAAACATTATAAACAATAAAAAGATAAACTAAGGTTACAACTAATTATATACACGTTTTCAAAGCAAATTAAGGATATAAGTTTGTTAATACAAGACAAAGCCTAAGATTTGTTTCACCAAGTCCTTATTATGCGATTTCTTAACAAACTTGAAAAGTCATTTACTGGGTGTATTTGCACTGTTGGATTCACTAAGATAAGCTAAAGCCTCTCTTAAGGTCAGAATCTCTAGATCTAGGTTAGATCAACAAATTCTCTTCCAAGCTACTAACAACCTAGATTTACATAAAGAATAAGAATCCATTTATTAAAACCCATTTTAATGAATTTAAAACCAACTGAGAGAAAGTTTCGCTATCCCTTTCTCTAGGTGATTATGAGCAACTTCATCAGCAGCTAGATCTATTCAAAAGAATGATCTGTCAATATATTTGCTTGAAATCAAACATGGATCTAAAAGTGAACCATGCAATTAGACCCACGAAGTTAAATATGAGCTACAATTACAAATACCTAGTTAATATTTAATAAAAATGCATTGAAATCACATGAATAAGTCTTAGATTTGCAAACCATAAGTTAAGATGATTATTGCTCCATAGATATAAACATAAACTTAGATTAAAGAGAAATAATACGAAAGTAAAGATAAATATTACAGATTAAGCAAAAAAAACTTGCAAAAACAAACGTTAGGTTAAATATGAATTTACCCAAAAACTCGAATTCCTTGCAAAAGAAGAGTTTCTTCTACTAAAAATTCTCTCACTACTCTATTCTACGTTAGGAATTTGTTACATATGATACAATATACTATTACACATCTAAGCATGTGTATTTATAGGTGACAGGACACAAAAATCATAAAGATTTTATTTGTTGACATAGCAGATCTTTATAATGAATTTTGTCTTTGTCTTCACCCGCGAGACAACAAGGCAGCAAACATGTGATAGAGTCACTTCGCAACTCAAATCATGAGCTTGAAAATTGGATGCAATATAATCTGTGACTTTTCATCAGGTGTAATTTAAGTTTAGTTTGAACCATAGGTGAAATCGCAAGCACGATGCTTGGGCATGAATGGAGTTGTGTCATAAATCACAAGGTGCGGTTATCTCAATGTAAACCGCAATGCAAATCAAAGGCATGATTAGACTTTTGCCTTGTTTTCTTACCCTTGGTTGAGATCTTTGGTAGATGAGGTCAAGTTTGTCTTAACTAGTTTTGTTGTTTTGCTCCAAATCTAATCCTAAATACATTATTTCTTCTTTTCTTGATCCTAGGAGCTGAAAAAAACATTTAAACCATAAAAGCACAAAACCATAAGAATTTATCTAAAAAGTAGACCAAATAAAGCAAAAATTCCTATGCATGGAATAAAGTATAAAAAACTTATCAAACCCCCCCACATAAGCTTTTACTTGTTCGCAAGAAAACCATCCTTTAAGATTACAGAGCAAAGCTTCTTGAATAGGAAAAAATAAATCATGAATGGAATTTGACCAGATCAATTAAGTTCAATCACTACTAAACTCAGCACTCCTTTACAAAATAAATAAATAAATAACTCCACACAATCCTACCATATCATGTGTTAAAGTTACTTTTGCTAAAATTACTAGATTTATCCATATAGATCAGCCTTTACCCTTATTGTTTAAGCTATAATCTAAAACAAAAATTAATCAAAAGGTCAAACAAAATAAGGGAGACTTAATCAATCTTATCCCCTTATACTTATAAGCATGCAGTCCCTTAATCATCTCTATAAGCATCATACTCAAAAGTGAATGCATGCACATCAATTCATCTCCTGAATCTTTTTCCTTATTTATGCTTTTATTTCATTTTTTATTCATTATTTATGTACTTAAAAGCTGTAGAATGAAAGGTTTTTGCTTTCTTCTTTTCTCTTTCCTCTAAAGGGGTTTTTTCCTAAAACATTATAAAACCTCACCTTATTAAGTTAGAACTTCCATAATTGAATAATATAGTAGGTGATTAATTCTATACTTGAATTTGAACTTAATTTAGATTTTGAATTTAAATAGTTTAATTAAGTAAAACAAGTAAATAATATAGGATGATTAGATAAATGGAAATGAATTAGTAAATAGAAGTAAAATGAAATTTGAGATTTTAATTATCCTTTTAAATCATCTATTCATCTTAGTGATTTTTTTAATTAATCAAATTATTTAATTATTCCCAATCATTCATTTAAACTCCTTTTTCTCAAATTTCTATTCCCAAAATCTTTAAACATGTAATTTCAATGCTTTGAAATTCTAATACCCTTAAATTTTAGTTTAACTTCCATATCCTTAATTCCCATGAATTTTGAATTCATTTACGTATTTAAAAATATTAGTTTTTAAGCCTAAACCCAAATTAAATGTTAGATTTTCATAAATTAAACTTTGATTTTTTATTCAAACTATTAGTTTCTATTAAATAGATTCTCAAATTATTTTCTAATTATTTAATATACTTAAATAATTATTTGAAGAGTTTAAATCAGAGCCCCTACCCATAAAATATCTTTAAATTATTCTTATTCTTATCCTTTCTTTTTCTTATTTCATTACTTGCCCTCTCTTCCTTTCTTTATTTTTTATTCCTTCCCTTTGTTCTTCTTTTTACGTTTCTTTCTTTCTTTTTTTCTTCTTCTTCCCTTTCTCAAAAATATCTCAAGATCTCAATTTCAAGAAGATTAAAAGGAAATTGAAGGTGAAAAACAAGATAGAAGGGAGAAATCAAGCTAGTAGAAGCTACAAGAACTAGGATGGAATAGTAAAGAAGATCAATTAACCTAGATTTGCTAAACAAGTAAGTTTCACTTTTACTTTGTTTGGTCTATTGCTTATACAAGAATATGATGATTTGAAACTATATACAAATAGAGTTTTTATACTAAAATTAATGAACTTGAATGCTAGAACCTAGGTTATGTAAGAAAGTGTAGAATTAAGGAGTATAATGAGATGATTTGATGAAACATGAAGTAAAAACATGTATATAGATGTTGTAACCTATTTTTATAACTTATATGTTAATTATAAGATGTTGTGTGTTGAGCTATGATGTAAAATAAGTAGATAAATAGATTAAAAACAACATGCTTTGTTTTCGTATAAGAGAACAAGAGGTACATGAGAAGCTCTCATCAATCGTGGTCCTTGCTTTTACTTGAAAATTTTTTAATTTAGCTCATCAGAGAAGAAACACAACTGGAGCATGGCTAACTCTATCCAACCATGTTTCTCTCTGTTTCCTTATTAAGTGAAATTTTGGAACAGCACGACCGGTACACAACTAGGCCTATTTGATCGTGTTTTTCTCTGATTTCTTCATTGACCTTAATTCAAGAAAAGTATGACTGAAGCATGGCTACTCCTACCTCACCATGTTTCCTTTTTATCTTCAAATGCATCGTATGTTAATTAAAACACGAAAGGAACACGACTTACCTTATCTTGTCATACTTCTCTCTGCTCTTTAATCCAGGAATAAAATACGATGGGAACACTATTGAATCTATTCAGTCATGTTTCCTTTATGCTAGAACATAAGGGGAACATGGCTAAACCTCTTTGCTCATGTTCTTCATAAAAAAATAAAATAAATAAATAAAAATAAAATGAAAGAGATGAATGATAGTTATATGACATGTTAGTTCATTTATACAATTAAAAATGAGTTATGTGGATTTATAGATTTAATAACTAATTAGAATAAACATAGAAGTTAAGTATAAAAAGAACTTAGTCAATCAACCTAAGATCAATTTAGCTTAATGAATCTAAATGAACTAAAATGAAATAGATTAATTAAGATCCTAATAGATATATGATAATGACTTAGGAAGATAATTGGATATGACTTAGTAATTTGATTAAATGATTAATTCTAATAAACTTGGTTAAGATTAAGTTAATATAGGCTTAATGATTTGTAATTGGCTTTGATTAATATGTTAGGTTAAACTATAAATAATATGGGGTATATGTTATTTCAAATGAGTATTTTCTTAAAAGTTAATAATTTATTTAAAAACTTGAAAGTGAATAATAAATGATAATGTTTTTATAGAAAATGATTTATAAACAAAGAAAAAGAAATAATTTGACAAACAACAGAGAAGTGTCCATATCTTGGTTGGGCGATCTTCGCAGCCAGGGTGGGGTACCTATTTTCATGTCTAATCAAATGAAAACATGAAATGAATACTTAATATGAAATTTGATGTAAGTTAATAAATAATTGACTTGCTTATATAATTTAATTTCTTGAACAAATATTATGGATAGCTAATCTATCCTTTAATACTTTTTGGATTGTAGACATCATAAAAGGTATGCGGTGATATGTTTATTGAATGCTATGATAGGCATATTAAAATGAATTAAAATTTAAAGACAACTTAATAATTAAATGTTGCTTGTGCTTGTGTTGTTTTTTGATCCAAGCAGCAACAACCTCATCCGACACCGGGTATGGTAGTTAGACGATTAGGTCACCCTTACCATGGTGTAATGGTATGCCATGATGCAATAACAATTTATAGGTGGCTCAGCGGGTAGCCGATAGGGCAAACAGTATTAGAATAACATCTGCTTAGGCTCGGAATGATGTAATATAATATGTCTCATGTTTATGGAATCGATTGAGCCATATTATATTATGAACTGAGCTAAGTAGAGATGCATAATGGTTGTGAACCCTAGATGACTTTTTCGATTAGATATAGGAGATATAAGTATCGGAGCTATTTATATCAACCCTCTGAGCAATTGTTGTTATTCAGGACCCTTAGATTGCCAGGGGTGTAATTTAGAGTATGAATACTCCAATGTTGCTTGTTTAATTCTAATATAAAGATAATAAAATGTTGATTGATGCATTGCATTAGATTAAGCTCATATGTCATCTTATGTGTGCTTGTGTTACTATCATACTGGGCTTTCGGTCATTGTTATTTTCTTTCTAAGTGTTGATTGTTCACAGATGATTAACCAAGGATATTGGGGGTCTCTAGAGAATTTTGATGAGTAGTGAAGCTAGATAGGGTTGATGGATCTTATTTTGATTTTATTTTGTATAAAAAGCTAGATTTATCTTTTGAAATTGTAATTTCTTTAAGAGCCTAGTAGAACCCATGTTTTGTAAAGAGCTTTTAAAGCTTTGTTTTACCATCATTCAAGGTATATGAGATACCTAATAGTATCGTTTTTTTTTTTAAAAATCTTGAACTACTCAAGAGTGAGTAGTATACGATTTTGTTTTTATAAATGTTGATCTACTCATGAGAGTAGAATATAAAATGTTTTTGCAAAGTTTGTTTTACCATTATAAATCCAATTATCTTTAGAATCTAATTAAATGATTTTAAAATTTAAAACCAACTAGCAAATATTCACGATAAATACATTTATTAAGAGAACCTGTGTGTATAACACATAAAGTATCATGCGTGGCATTGTACACACCTTGATGAAATTTTGGGGTGTTACATTGCCTTTATCTTTTCGCTTTTTCCTTCATTATTTAATTAATAGGAGTCAAGCCTTTCTCTTCTTATGGACTAAATCTTGCTCATATTAACTGAACATGATTTTTCCTTCTTTCATGTCTTATTTAAAATTGATAGGGAGGCCAAGAAATTACTCTTTTGAGAGATTAACCCCCCCCCCATTTCAACTATACACACATAAGCATTTTTATTTTAAATTTTGGATAAAGCATAAGGAAATATTATCAAGTCACAAACATCATTTGATCCCTCCTTAGAGATTATAAAGCTCTCAAAACGATAAATTGGATAGCATACAGATCATTTAAACTTTTAAAAATTAATTGAGTAGCCTTACTAAGGACTTTGAGCCAATTCCAGCTTTGAATTTTCAAATTAAATAACAAGTAAAATTACTCTACATGGATATCATAGAGTGATTATAACAAGGTAAAATAAACTCAAAAGTAAGATGATGATATTCAATACAAGTTCAATAGAGTTATTTGATGATTTCATCTCAAAATTCTAGAAAATTTTGATCAATTTTTTACCATTTCATTATTTTCCTATAATTGTAGGAGGAAAATGATCAATGAAGTACATTTACTCTATTCTCAACAAATTATTACTATTAATCTCAACCTTCAAGCTTGCTTAACCCGTTCTCCCACACTTGAACTAAACATTGTCCTCAACGCTTAATATGAAGGGTCAGATAGAGAAGACCAACAATCAAAAGAGCAAAGCAAGTTTTAAAGAATTAGAAGTTTAAGAAACTTCTTTGTTTAGAAACATGGGTTAAGAACAAACGAGAATTGCAGGCTTAGCTGCCTCCTTGATTTAAGCTATTTCAGATTAAGGCAAATAGGGCAAAATATTAGAAATAACCACGGGCTCAATCACAGCCACGGTTGAAACTTGGACAAAAAATTTTTAGGTCATTCTGTTGATTTATGGTCTAAATTAGATTGTAGCTATACTAGCTTATTTAAAAAGACCTTGCATTATGTTAGTTTTTCCACAAAGAATTTTAAATATTTCATAAAGAATGAAGATTTAAAGAATTCAAAGAATAAAAAATTATGAAAAACGAACAAAGAATTAAAGAATTAGACTAAGCAAAAAGAATAAAGAGTTTATCTCTAAACTAAAGCAAAGAATATTAAAGAATTTCGAGTATTTTAAAGAATATTAAAGAATTCAAATTATCATAAAAAGAATGCAAAATTTTAATTAATGGAGTTAGGATTTCTAGTCTTCTTCTCCAAGCCAATAATGCCAATTCCTACTCCATTCTTTCCTCCTAACTTTAGGTGCTCCTACACCTTTATTTCTTCTCTGACTTCTAAGGGTCTCTCTTTGATTCCTTCCCCTATTATTTTTGCCGCTAGCCATTCTTGCTTCAACTTCCCTCGAAGTACCAACCCCATTCTCCCTCTCTACTTGTTCCATCCTACGGATCTCCTTTCTTATTTCCTCTTCTTCCTTAAGTTGTTGCTTTAGTTACATGGCATACAAAAACATCGTTCTTTTCCCGATCTATCATGTCTATTGTATTATGCATGTACTGATGTGTTTTGTCAGCTTATCTCAATTGGAAATCCATTTCTCTTTGTATTTTGTCCTCCTCCTATTTCTTCCTCCTTTCTTCTTCTTATTTCAGGGCAAATTCTCTTTCTTTTATTTTGTGCTCCTTAGCTTCTTTAATGGCTAACAAAACACTCTTTGTATTCCTTGTCTAACTTTTGAAAATTTCTTTTTTCCTTTTTCACTTCATCACTAATTCTTTCTTTAAGAGGTTCTTCATTAATTTGTTGGGGCACTAGTGCTTTAGGATAGCCTTTTATCCCTTTCTTCATCAGGGCACAAATGGGGTTGGTCATGAAAATCATCATCCTCATCACTTTCAAAGGGTTCACTTTCACCTTCTTCTTCTTCCTCCTCCAACTCTTCGTCTCTTCTTCTGGCTTCTTCTATTTATTTAATAGTGGCTAATTTTTTGGGTCGGCATAGCATCTACAATTCTTTGTTTCCTAAGCTTATCTATCACGCCCCAGAGGGTTATCCTAAACATAACAGTCTACCACATGCCATATAAGACTCTCGAATTATCATCCAATCCTCCATTTTTTGGGTCCACTCTATTTGCCATCTCCTTTAGAAAAAGTATCCTCTCTTACCTAGTTATTCACCTTGAAGTTCTTCCTATTCTCTAAGGTTCTAGAATAAAGGGAAATAAAGGGTAAGATTGATTCCTAATTATAATCCTACAGTTTTATCATGGTAGCGAATAAGTCTACAACAAACCTATCTTATAACAGACAAACTATAAACAAATGCTACAACAACAAAAAATGTTACACAACAACTATACATAGGGTAAGGACTATGAATAAAAGAATTAAAGAATTAAATGAAAGATAAAAGACAACAAAGTAAAAGCTAAACGAAAAAAACAAACTATACAAAAGAACTATAAAAACTATTCAGACATATTTATAAATAGGAAAGGGATTATGTACAACTATCCACATATGTAAAAATGAAGAAAAATGAAAGGGTTAGCACTATAGACAAAAGAAATATATTTACAAAAGTAGAAACAAAATATTTACAAAAAGTAAGATAAACCTATGTATGAAAAACCATATTTATAGATATTTACACGAAAACAAAAACAAAAACAAAAAATAGAAATGAAAGCTAAAGCTATTCACACTATGCACAGGCTTAGTGGTCAGTTTAATAGACTTAAAATTTTTAGGTAGTGCTTTGTTGAGTTTCATATACATGAATGCAACACTAATCTCTAGCAACAGTGCCAAAAAGACTTGGTTGGTATGTGGGTTTCGCATTTTAAAAGCACAAATACGAAGCTGAAGTTTTCCAAAAATTTATAAAAATATTAATAAGTTCTGCTCAACTGTGATTACATTCATCAACATACACAAGCCACCTACCTAAGTAGCATATAAAGTATTAGATCGTACTTTGTAGGGATCGTTAGCATCTATCTTACCCACTTTTGATCTATTATCTCACCAAAGAAAGATTTAGAAGAACATTATATACAATAAAAAGCTAAGCTAAGGTTAAAACTAATTATGTACACGTTTTCAAGACAAATTAAGGATATAAGTTTGTTAATGCAAGACAAAGCTTAAGATTTGCTTCAATAAGTCTTTATTATATGATTTCTTAACAAACTCAAAAAGTTATTTATTGGGTATATTTACGCTGTTGAATTCACTAAGGTAAGCTAAAGCCTTTCTTAAGGTCAGAAACTATAAATCTATGTTAGACCTCCAGAATCTCTTCCAAGCTATCAGTAATCTAGATTCGCATAAAGATTAAGAATCATGTGATTGAAATCCATTTTAATGAATTTAAAACCAAGTGACAGAAGGTTTTACCATCCCTATCTCTAAGTGATTATGAGTAACTTCACTAGTAGCTTAGATCTATTCAAAATAATAATCTCTTAATCTATTCACTTGAAATCAAATAAGGATATAAGAGGTACACCACACAATTAAACCCACGAAATTAAATTTGAGCAATTAATTAGAAATATCCAATTAATATTCAATAAAAACACATTGAAATTACATGAATCAGGTCTTGGATTCGCAAACCCTAAGTTAAGATGATTATTTCTTCACAGATATGAACATTAAATTTGGATTAAAGATAAATAATATGAAAATAAAGATAAATATTAAAGATTAAGCATAAAAAATCTTGCAAGAGCAAACGTCGGGTTAAATATGAATTTACCTAGAAAACTTGAATTCCTTGCAAAAGAAAAGTTTCTCTTACTAGAAATTCTCTCACTACTCTATCCTATGTTAGGAATTTATTACATATGATACAACATAATATTACACTTTTGTGCACATTTATTTATAGGTGATACGGCATAGAAATAATAAAGATTTTATTCGTTGACGTAGTAGATTTTTTATAACGGATTTTGTCTTTATCTTCATGCATGAGACAGCGAAGCAACAAACATGTGATAGGGTGACTTTCACGGCTTGGATCACAGGCTTGAAAGTTGGCCACAATATAAGCTGTGTTTTTTCATCAGAGGCTCAATTTAAGTTTACTTCAAACCGCAGTTGGAATCACAAGCACGATGCTTGGCGCTATTGGAGTTGTATCATGAATCATAAGGTAGGGTTATCTCAATGTAAACCACGATACAAATTGAAGGAGCAGTTGGACTTTTGCCTTATTTTCTTGCTCTTGGTTAGGATCTTTGGCAGCTACGTCAAGTTTGTCTTAAACCTTTATTGTTGTTTTGCTCTAAATCTGATTCTATACACCTTGTTTCTTCTTTTCTTGATCCTATGAGTTGAAAAAACAACATTTTAACCAAAAAAAAAAAATCATAAGAATTTATCTAAAAAATAGGTTAAATAAAGCATAAATTCCTATGCATAGAATAGAGTATAAAAAACTTATCAATATGTTGCAAGAAGAATTACATTGGAGGAAACAATTGTTAGAACTATATGTTGTTACGTATCCAAAATTGTTATTGGAGGAGCAACAATGGTGGTTGATAACACCTCTTAAGGAGAGCCCGAGATGAGGTGTTTTATGAGATGATTAGAAAAACTTTCACCTCTAATGAAGCTCCGGAGATTATGGTGACCCTCCAAGCAAGTTAATAAAGAAACCCTCAAAGCCATTAATCAGCTAGTCTTGCAAACACTAGAAGACCAAATCAATGAGAAAAAAGAAATTTTCTAAACACTTAAGGACATAATTTTGCGACTCTTGAAAATGAGATCAATGAGGAGAAATTCGTCAAAGCAATAGTAGAAGACCTTTTTAGAAGATGTAGTTAAAGATCTTTTTGATGAAAATGCTTCTCTTTGAATTTGTAGAGAAGATAAACAACCTTAAGAAAAAGATGAAGGAGGCTGGGTTGAATTGAATGGAGAAAGATTCAATGTAGATAGTCTAGAGAAATTTCATGAGTCTAGGGCTGAGCTGAATAAATATAATAAATGGCTTAAGGAAAAAGCGTTAAAGAGTAGTAGAGGTAAGGCTAATCATACCCTCAAGAACTGAGGAGGAAGAAAAAGAAGAAGAAGAAATTTTAGTAAGAAAAAGGAAAGAGCAAGAACGTCTTAAGAAATATAAGGAGCGTATAGGCTTAGATGAATGATCACGCTTTTTCTATTTGTGCTTTGTAAAACTCTTTTTAATCTTTTTTAAAATTCCTTTAAATGCACAGATGCTAATCGGCTAATATATTGAGTGTGTGTGCAATAATAAAATTTCAATAAATAGTGAGCCGTATCCATAGGGATGAGGACTAGCTTTCAATTATATCAGTCCTAATTTTAGCTAGGCAAACCAAAAAGATTATATTTTACGATTTTGACATAAAACTAAGCGATAAAGAATTTGGTATTTACAACACTTGTAATTGAATTAGGTTTAGAGCCAACGGATCCGAAAATAAATTGAATGTATGTTAATGACCAGAATATGCTCGCAAATCCAAATTGCTAAGGGTTTAGTATTTTCAATCAATCAAGTGTCGAGTAAAAATTCCTTTTTCCCAAAGAAGCAATTACCCAAATTAACCAACTAATTTTCCCTATTCCTAAGAAAGTGATCAATTGACTAATCTTTATAATTTTCTATACCCTAATTGAATTGCAATCCTACGTCTATGAGATTGCAATTCGATTAGCTAATCACATAATTGATTAGAAAAAGAATTTCCCAATTGCAATCAATCTTAATCAAACATGAATACCATAATTATTCCGAAACACATAATCGGTGAAATAGCATCAACAATTCGACTATAAACAAAGAATCAATCAACAATAGAAAACATCAATCAAATAATTCAAATTAGTAACTCAGAACCATTAATCAGATCAAAGGGAAAAAGTTTCATATATCATCCAAAACATGAAATTACAAAAAAAAGGAATGAAATCACCTTGGATAGTGATTTCATGCTCAAATCCATGTTCAAATGATATTTCCACTTAATCTTGGTGTGGAATCCATAATCAAAATAAAAATAAAAACTTTCTAGTGTTCTATGCCCTAATCTCTATCAAAGAGCAAAGGAAAAATAGTTTAAAGTTTTATCTAGGGTTCTTCCTTCTTTTTACCAGATCCACAAGAGAGTATTTATATGTTGAAGACACAGAAGACTTAGGCCGGCTTCAAGGCTGGTGGCCTTGAATTGAAATTAGCCGCCATTTAATGAAAAATGATTTCTAAACCAAGATGGCAGCCAGCTTTGAAGCAGCGTTAGGGCGGTATATGGTGAAGGCCAGCAGCCTTTATTCTCCCAGGGCTAGTGTATAATGTTTAAATGAAGGCTGGCGATGTTATGTTGAAAGGCTGACTATGTTGCTTTGTATTTCAATGTAGGCTAGTGGCTTTTGCTCTATAATGGTCGACCTTGAATGTAAGCTGGTGGCTTTGCTTCTTTATTTGCCAACTTTGAATTTGCATAAATCTCCTCTCAATTGCTTGTATTTGCATTATAAGTCCTCAAAGACCTATATTATCATAAAAAGCATACTTAAGTATCATTTCCTTATAATTTCTATAAATCCAATAATAATTTAACACAATTCATATGATAAAAAGTCAGTATAATATGTCTTTATCAACTCCCCTATACTTGAACTTTTGCTTGCTCTCAAGAAAAATAAATAAGAATACAAGAAAAATCTATTATAGAGAATACAAAATATTATGACTCGTAATTCTTGTGGCTACTCTGCTCTAACCATATTAGGTTTCATGTAATTAGATTACTACAATTAAAATTTAGTAGTTATCTAGACAAAACAAACTTTAGTCCCTGTGTTTAGCAAAAGAACCTTTTGTCCAAAAGTAAATACTCAATCCATTAAGGAAAAACAACTATTTAAACTTCACTAGATATTAACAAGCATATAGTCCTTGCAATACAGAGTGAAAGCATATGGTATTTACTCATTCTCTAGATTTTCTCCCTCTTTATTATAAGTTTTATTTCTTTCATTCATATTCTTTTAATTCATACAAGCAAATTTTTTTTCAAAGTTCATGTATTGAACTTTTGCCTTTCCTCCCTTTTTGTTATAGTGAGTTTATTAAGTCGACACATCTTGGGCTCATCACCCAAGTGACTAGGTTTAAAAGGACCCCTATAGACTCTTTCTCACTCCAACATTCAAGTTTGGATACTCTTGACATAATTACCTAAGTCGTTGGAGTAAAGGCTATGCTTTTTTTCTTTATTTTCTTTTGAATGCCATAACAATATTAAGACTTTTTTTTTTTTATAAAAGATCACTAAGTAAAGAGTTTCTTCTACTTCTTTCAGTAAGTGTTGAAATGTTCAAAACAACTTAAAAGAGTATATACAAGCGAAATTTTTCCTAGAAGTAGACCTATTTATTTTTCACTTAAGGATTTAACCTACTCTCAAACTTCCAATTTTAAGGCTAAATATAAGATAAATTTTTCCTTAAAGATTTCACTACTTAATTTTAACTAAGTAATCTAATCACAATATTAGGTAAGTAAGGCACCTAACAAGTCAATTTCACATTCTATAGATGCTATCTACAACATTTAATACAATCTCTAGATTTCATGAAAAATTTGGAAAAAAAAAACATGGCCTAAAAGTTGCCAAGTAATGCTTAAGTGCAAATCTATGTTTGAAATATGGGTCAATAATTCAAGTTCAAATATTATAGATATGCAATTAATTCACTAATTTAGACATCAGCAAACTATACTCCACTTCATTCTCTATATCACATTATCCCTTTCCCCATACTTAAATTGAACAGTATCTTCACTGTTCCTAATTCAGCTCAATATAGGAAAGAAATAATGATAAAAGAGAAAAAGAAAAACAGTACTTCCCTGATTTTGAAAAATTGATGCATTTTGAGTTCCAACTGGTATAGTAATAGAGAAGGTTTCCAATTAATCCATCTTGTGAGTCCAAGCTCTTGTGGTCTACGATTATGCTCTTTAGTTGTTGCTTTTCCTCTTATCTGCACAAAAAGGGCAACCATCAAAGCAACAAACAGAAGACAAAAACAAAAAGAAATATTTACAAGAAAAAGATAATGGTGCACTCAACGTTTGTTTTATAGTCTCAGCTTAACTTTGTAACTTTCTTCTTCATGGAGGATCAAATTGACTAGTCTTTTTGTTTTCATCTCTTTTTTTTTCTTACAAGTTTCTATTCTTGAATTTTCAGTTGTTGTGTCAACTTTGGTGGATTTACGGTTCTTTTCCAACACTTCATGATATTCACATGTAACTCTCTATTTCCAACCCTCAACATCATTTTACTGCTTTTTACATCAATCAAAGCTCCAGCAATGGTCATGAATGGGCGCCTAAGGATCAAAGGAATCTTTGGATCTTCTTCTATATCCAATACTATAAAGTCAATAAGAATATGAACTCATCCACTTTCAATAGCACATCCTCAATAATCCCTCTAGGTCTTTTAATAGAGCGGTCAGCCAATCAAATTGTCATCTCATTTGCTTAATTGCATCCCCTAATCCTAACTTTTTAACCATAAAGAAAGGCATCAAATTGATACTTGCACCTAAATCACAAAATGCATTCTTGAATTATCTCCTATGGTGCAATTCAAAGTGAATTTACATGGATCATTCAATTTAGGAGGACGTGCATGCTTGAGTCAACATAACCGTCTCTCTCACATTCATATTCATTTTCTTGCTCATTACTTCTTTCAAAAAGCACTTGTATTGAGGTAACTATGCTAAAACATTAGCCAAGGGAATGTTGATCTTCAGCTTCTTAAACACCTCCAGGAATTTCTCATACTCTTCATCATCTTTCTTCTTTCTTGATTGTCCTAGAGAAGGAATTGGTGGCACATATGGCTTGATAGTAGGCTCAGCTACTACAGGTGTGTGCTCCTGTTGTATCATAACTTCCATTTGCTTTGAAGTATAAGCCAAAGTCTCTTCTTTCTCAATCAACTTGCTTGTCTATGCATTGATCTCATTTACTATCTTAATTAGAGTAGAGGTTTCACAATACCTTCAATATTTTTTCCTAATTTCTCAAACCCCTTTATAGTTAAATCTGCAAGCTTTTCAATGGCTATTTCCCAAGTTGGTTTATTCATTTACTTTAACCTCATTGGCCATTAAAGAAGTGTTTGCCAGTTTTTCTGCATTGAACACAACTTTTCCCTTTTCTCTTCATCATGCCTTTGAGAATCAAATGGAGTTTCTTTTTCCTCTCCATTACTATGATTCCTCCATTCTTCACTAGAATTAGCAAGTCGAAATATAGAAGATACAAATTCTGTCAAACTTACTACCTAATCTTTAATTTTTCTATAACAACTTGTTGCTTCTCAAGATCTTCTTCCCATTTTTGCTCTAAACCCCTCACAATTTTTTCAATACTTTTCTCTCTTCCTAGGCTGAGGTACCTAGATTTTTAGAAGATGAAGCGATATTCTCTTGATTTGGAGTCTCACAAGTGTGGTGATACTCTTGAGTTGCCACATTGGGATCAATTTTTGTCTTACCACCTTGACATTGAGAACTATCATGTGATCCATTATACTATGAACAAACTACTGGAGGAGATATGCTCGATCAATGTATTAGCTTCCTCTCAATTCTCCAAGCGTTCCAAATGCCATTTTCGCTTACATTAATGATAATTTCCCTCTAGCAGTTGACTCCATCATCATCTTATCATGAATACCTATTGTATTAAGGAAAAGTAACAGTTGAGACCAACAAGGCGAATCATGATAAAGACATTCACGTATCAAATTGCGGTATCTTCCCCAAGCATTTGATAAAGACTCTCCCTTATATTGCTTAAAATATAGTATCTCTGATTGAAGCTCTTCAATACAACAATATAGGAAGACTGATGCTTGTTGATCACCCCTATCTTATCTTTGCTCAACAAAAATTTCAAGCACCTACATGCACAATAGATAAAAGACAATTATTTACAAATAATGAAGAAAATAATTAATTTTTTTTATTTTGTAATTTTTTTTTCAAATAAAAGGCCTAGTCTACAAAAGTCCTAAAAACTGAAATTAGCACCATTCACTCCCCAGCAATGGCGCCAAAAACTAATCAAGCTTTTTCTATATATGCTTTTTAAAACTATTTTTAATTTCTTTTCAAATTCCTTTAAACACGCAGATATTAACCAGCCAGTATATTGGGTGCGTATGCAGTAATAAAATTTTTATAGATATTGAGTTATGTCTACAAGGAGTAAGGACTAGCTCTCAATTATATTAGTCCTAATTGTAGCTAGGTAAATTAAAAAGATTATATTTTTGGATTTCTAAGATAAAACTAATCTATAAAGAATTTAGGATTTGTAACACTTGTAATTCAATTAGGTTTAAAGCCAACGAATCTGAAAATCAATTGAATGTATGCTAATGACCAGAATATGCTTGCAAATCCAAATTCCTAATGGGTTTAGTATTTTCAATCAATCAAGTGCTGAGTAAAGATTCCTTTTTCCCAAAGAAAGCGATTACCCTAAATTGACCAACTAATTTTCCCTATTCCTAAGAAAGTGATCAATTGACTAATCTTTATAATTTTCTAGACCCTAATTGAATTGCAATACATATGTCTATGAGATTTGCAATCCAAATTAGCTAATCACATAATAGATTAGAAAAGAATTTCCCAATTGCAATCCTAATCTAACATAAATTCCAAAATTAATCCAAAACATATAATCAGTGAAATAGCATCAACAATTTGAATATAAACAAAGAATCAATCAACAGCAGAAAATATCAATTAAACAATTCAAATCAGTGACTCAGAAGCAATAATCAGATCAAAAGGAAAAAGTTTTAAATATCATCCAAAACACGAAATTACAGAAAAAGGAATGAAATAACCTTGTTTGAATGATATTTCCTCTTAATCCCGATGTGGCATCAGCAATCAAAATAAAAATAAAAACTTTATAATGTCATATGCCCTAATCTCTATCAAGGAGCAAAGGAAAAATAGTTTAAAGTTCTATCTAGGGTTCTTCCTTCTTTTTACAAGATCCACAAGAGAGTATTTATATATTGAAGATGTAGGTGACGTAGGCCGGCTTCAAGGCTGGCGGCCTTGAAATGAAATTAGCCAGCCTTGAATGAAAAATGATTTTCGAACCAAGATGGCAACCAGCTTTGAAGCAGCATTAGGGTGGCATAGGGTAAAGGCTGGCCAAAGGCCGGTAGCCTTTATTTTCCTAGGGCTAAGGTACAGTGTTTAAATGAAGGTTGGCGATGTTGTGTTGAAAGGCCGGCTATGTTCCTTTATACTTCAATGTAAGTTAGTGGCTTTTGCTCTATAATGGTCGGGCTTGGATGTAGGCTAGTGGCTAAGGGTGAGCATGGACAGGTTAACTAGTCCATGACCCTATTTTTTAAACCTAACCATCATGATCAGTTTTTTAAAATACCAAACCTAAACTAGTCCATTATTAATGGTTAACCACCTTAACGGTTAACCATTTTTCTTGGTTAATATTTTCGATTTTTAACCATTTAACATAATGGTTAACTAAAAGTTGTGGTTAATCATATTTTCAGTTTGTCCATAAAAAATTAAACTATTTTGTTTCTTAAAGTTACATGCTATTAAAACCTCATCTTAACTGTAATGGATAAAATCATGCACAAAAGAAGAATAATATGAATAGCAACTTGAAAAAAATTTTCATATCTATTGTTTAAAAACCTCTCAAGCTCATCCCCAGAAAAATCAAATACTCATATTTCTTATTACTTCTTTTCCATCACAACACCAACAACTTTTAAAAGATATAGATAAATAAATAAAAACTTTGTTCATATAGATAGAACTATAATATCACAAAACACAAGCAGTGGAAGTCATTTATGTCACGCCCCGAGGGTACCCTAGTAGTAGTAAATAAGTCACACTTGAATACTATCACTAGATTACCTTCAAAGTATGACAGATTTTCCAAACAACAGGATCTTTTTAGTTGCTTGATAAGAAATAACAAATATATGAAAGAAATAACTTAGTAAATAAACATTACAAAACCATTACAAACCATATAGTTCTTCTGAAGTATACTACTACTTAATCTGTTCTAATAGTACATAACCATTAAACTAAATTATAACCACAGACTTCCAGCTCCTAAGCTCTTACCGAGCCATACTCCTGGAAGTAACTAACTATGGTCGTAACGTAAACCTGAAAAGACTGTTGGAGTATGACCGAAACCACAGCTCAGTGAATAACCAGACATATCATACATCACACAAGTTATTAGCAAATCATATGCAATGCAAGCACTCAATCATATGCACAAATACAAGCTTGGATGATCTAGAATCCAAACAGGAAAAAGATTTACGCCCTCCTTTTAAGGGTTGAAGAACCAGTATTAAATGACCCACCTGCCTAGGAGAGACTAAGTACACAGGAGAATCAACGATTTCTCGTTTTAAGGTTATCACTTTGAATATAATGGATTAAACTGACCATCTCCTGCAATCCCCTTAGAAGCTCCCTAAGTATTAATCATTTCAAAGCTATTCTACGGGCGACGTTCTTCGGTGCCTTTTAGTTCCCGTAAGACCGCCAGACCAAAGAGAACCTTGGAAGAACTAACACATTAGAACAACCAAGCATAAATAGAGATCCGAAATATTAATACGTAGCAGGCTGTCACACCAATATATATGCAATAATGCAATTCGTGCAATGCATGATTATATTATTTGTCAAGTCAATAATTCTTAATCAATTTCACGGTGACCATACATTTCTCACAGTCATCAGTATGCTACTTCACAACATCAATTCATTGCATTATCGCTTTTGTAGGGATGTCTTATCAATCATACAATCAGAACAACAACTATCACACATTCATTAAAATTTATCATACAACAATACATTACAGCACACTATAATATGACTGAATTACTCACTTGCTCATACTGACTCAGTCGTAGTAATCAGCTGGTAGATCCTCTAGTGTATCAAAGTCACCTATTTAAGATGAATAAAGTATTCATCAATATAAATTATATATCTAAATTTCTATACGTGGCTGGTGTCCTAGACTTGATTTTTTTATCAAGTTTTGGTAGTGACTATTAGTAGTTTTATGTTATTCTATACTGATTTCAATATAGAAAATTATCTTTATTTATTATTACTTAGTGTCGTCGTGTTTCTCTTAATTTATCTTCTATAATTATTTTGTTATTTTTAGAAGTCACATTACTCGAAAATTTAACTTATTTCAATTTCCATTCTTACCTATTTTATCTATTTAGAACAAATATTTGACTAATACTAACTTTGATTAATACTAAATATTTGTCTTACATTCTAGGGTTTTAAGAATTATCAGATATTAATCAAAGTATTCTAATATATTTGTATTTACTTGTTTATGTAATAAATCTTATATTGTTGTATATACATGTGATATACTAAGTAGACTTAAGGAATATATATATATATTATAAGTTCTGTTTATTTCCGAAAACAAGCTTTTGTTGAAGATTCATAGGTGTACGCCGGCTCAAAGCCGCCGGCCTTCAAACCCAGGTACCGGTGTAGATTTAGTTTTGCAAAATACTTCAGATCGATTGCACCGGCTTTGAAAGCTGTCGGCTTTCAACGTACGCCGGCCCTACGCCGTCGGCGTATTTCTCTAGGTAGGCGACTTACATTCATTTCTTACGTGAAAATTATTTTTACGTAGCCTCTGGTCAGTGTAAGCCGTCCCTACGCTACCAGCCTATACATGTAAGCCACTGGCATTGAGCGATTACACTGCCGGCTTTGTGACAGTGCTGGTACTGTTCATCATCTTCCTCCTCTGTCTGATTCGTGTTCTCTAAATTTTACATGTTAAAAACATTATCAAATCGTTCTTAAGTGTTTATATAACTTATACATAGTTAAACAACAACTCTTAACACGTCTGTTAACATATATATTTAGATCTTGATTTTATGAAAGTAAAACTAGGTTTTCGGAGTTTTACCTCGTTTGAGCTCGTCCGATGAAATCCGAAGCTTGTAATTGTGTTTATTACATTCCTAAGATTATTAGAAGTCAGTTATAATCCTTAGATTTGAAAGAAAATCGCTTAAATTACCTCAACTTACCTTTGAGCTCATATTCAAGGGTTTTTAGTATGGTTTATCCTTTGATCCGAACTCGGAGGTTTCGATCGGTTTGTTTTCTATCTTCAATTCGTTTTGGTGGTTAGGGAGGAGGAGTTTCGTTCTGGAGAGTTTGGGTATTAATGGGGTTTGTTTGTTTATTCATAATTAGCTTTAAACTTATATATATAGAAGAGGAAATGGAGGACTTCGGCTGCGTTTTCTTCTGCTTTTTCCTCCAATTTTCTCTTCACTTGGTCTGTTGTTATCATTCTCATAAATGTTAGTATGTTTTGGCAATTGGTGATTGGTTCTTATGTTGATTTTGTTGACTAATGTTGCATTATTATAACCAAATTTCGGCTCTTCTTCTCCAAGGCAAATCCACCAAAATCAACAGCCGAATTCATATATATATATTAGTTTATTATTTTAATTTAGTTTTAGGATCATTTAACAAGTTATACGAGTACAAATTTGCTAATGTTTGGGAGTTTTTATACAAAAGTGTGTTTATAGGAGTATACAAAACTCTTAGATTTTCAAATAATACAATTTTCAGTTTTATATAAACATGGTTATTTATTCGTATAATTTTATCTACCGCGATTAAGATTTCTTAAACTTATTAGGTCAATTTTTGTTTCAGGCTCCGATAGCTTAAGAAAACTCAGTTTGAAACATTAGCGTGATTCAATTATTTATTTGGAGTTCAGATTTTGAGTTATTCAACAATTTATGTTTTCGTTGGGTATTTATAATCTTAACGGTTCATCTTTAGATTATTATTTTCTGTCCATGAGCGTAAATAATCATTTTCTTAATATCGTACTTAATACGGAAATTAAACTATATATATATATATCTTTTTTTGATACTTGTCATGAAATCTTATTAGTAGTTATTTATTTTAACTAGGAGTCTTGAATTTGGTTTAAGTTTGAGTCTAAGCTCATTACTACTCGTTATTCTAATCTCGAATCATTATCGAGATCAAAGACCATCATTTAATCTTTATACTCATATTTTGCTATTTAAATCCATTTGTATATGAAGTTTCAGGTTTAAATTTTAGATCATATCTTGAATTATTCATTCAAGATGAAATCTCGTTTTTGGTATCAACTAGGGTTAAAGAATTTCTTTATTCGAATTCTAAATCCTTTATCTAACCGAATTCTAGGTAATCTATTCTTAGACTTTAATTAGAATCTAAACCTATTATCTAGTTCATACAATCTATTATAAGGTCGTGTACTAAGGTGGAAAATTCCCGAGGTTTACAATTTAGACCATAACCAATGCTTAATAATATTACATTAAGGTTTCAACTCTATAGTCTTTTATATTAAAAAAAATTAATTATATATAATATTATATATATATCATTTAACCATTAATCGTCGGTCTTTCATGGTTACAAACCGAAACCGAAAATCGAAAAAAAATTAAAACCATAAATCTAAATCGAAACTGATGGACTAGTTAACCATATTTTTCATATTGCTTTTGCGGTTTCGATTTGGTTTCTTGGTTTAGTCGATTTTTTTTCCCACCCCTACTAGTGGCTTTGCTTCTTCATTTGTTGGCCTTGAATTTCCCACTTCTCCATATTTGTATAAATCTCCTCTCAATTGCTTGTATTCGCATTATAAGTCCTCAAAGACTTGTATTATCACAAAAAGCATACTTGAGTATCATCTCCTTGTGATTTCTATAAATTCAATAATAATTTAACACAATTCATATGATAAAAAGTGAGTATAATATACATTTATCAATAAATAAGAATATATGGGTTTATATGTACAAGAAAAGATAAATTAAGAAATCGCTCGAACCCTACAAAAATAATGGGTGAAGGAGGAAAGACGAACAGTAGAAAAAGAGAAGAAACAAAAGAAAAGAAAGGGGAAAGAAGTAAAAGGGAAATCTGATAAAGGAGAAACTAGTAAGAAAGGAAAGGGAAGCAAATAAAAACTAATTTTTAATTCTAATTGATTCATTAAAGACAATTACATTCTTTTAGACTTAGACCAATTCTTTATTCTTTATAGTTAGTATAATTCTTTCTTATTCTTTTATTCTCTATTTATATTGCATAATCTTTAATTCTTTATTCTTTGAAAAATAGTTCAATTTTTTTGTAGCAAAATAAAACTAACTTAGTGTAGGATACTTTTAGGTAAGCCAAGTGTAGGATAATACAAATTAGGGCGCGAAAATAACTTAGAAACTTTTATCACAGTGTTTAATTACGGCTTTAATTGAGCCTACAGTTACTACTAATGTTTTGCCCTGTTTTTCCTTAGTCTTACATAGTTTAAACCAAGAGCCAAGCAAGGCTGATTTCTCAAATACTATCAACCCACGATTTTAAATAGAGAAGTTTCTTAAACTTCTAATTCATGAATCTTGCTTTATACTTAATGTAAACTCCCAAAATTTCATAATTCTTCAAAATAATTCTAGAAGTCTAATATCAAAAAAATTTAAATCCCGAAAAATCGACTCAAGATAAAAACCAAATTCTAGACCTAGTCAAAACACCGGAAACAAAACCCTAAAAAAAAATCAAATCAAGTTAAAACTTAATTCCAAATAAGATCAAAAACGAGTTTTCTCAATCCTGAGAAAATGAAAACCCTTGAAACAAAATATAAAGTCCAACTACCGGTATAACCAATGTCCGTACGCCAATCAAATCATCTACCCAATTCCTAAAACGCAAATCAAAACAATAGATCCAAATACCACTTAACAACGAATAGATAAAATCTTAAATCCTTCGGTAAAATTTTAGAATCACAATTTTCAAATTTTACCAAAAGTCAAACTAAGTCAACTCATAACCTTAGACTCGGTTAAACGATCTCAAGAACTAAAAACTATTAAATAATCACAAATAAAATAAGATAAACCATAGATGTCAAGCTAAAAATATAAAACAATCAAAACTTGAAAATTATACGATCTTACGAATATCTCGACGAAACCAGAAGTCAAACCGGAACCCTAAAGTTAACAAAGCCTATAACGAACCTTAGTGTTTAAGATCCGGCAATCCCGCATTCTCAAACCCTAGAAAACGAAATTAAGCCAATAGCTTAAAATAGTTCGTAACAATATAGGGTAACATAAAAATATCAAATTCGCGAATTCCGAGTGTCCTTCGGACTCAAACAGGATCAGTGCTTGAAAAGCATGTCCCGGAGCTCGGAATATTAAAAATATTCCATTTATACCAATAGACTCGTAAAAATACAAGGATTCCAAAAATATCAGTTTTAGAATTTTTCGGTAGCTAACATTACAGATATAGCTCGATTACGCGTGTTTTTATTACTACCAGTACTTTAATTGTCTAGTCTACTATTCATAGTACTTTTCTACTATTCATTACTATTTCACTATCTCTACTTTTTCTTACACCTATTTCTTACTACCTACATACATATTTTCTTACTTTTTATATTTCCAATACACCTTATATCAAATCATATCTTACATATTAATTATTTTCTCACAAAATACACACAAAAATCAACTCACTTCTCCCTTTACCCCATGGCCAGCGCTAGCTTCCTCTCCCTCCCTCTCATATATTTTTCTTTTTCAATTATTTTATTACATCAAAAATTCACTCCAAAAAATTCTATAAATACCCCCTTCCTCTTTCACTGTTTCACACAATTCATTCTACTATCAAAACTCTCTCAAATTCACTACACAAACTCACTCCATAAACTTTTCCTCTACCAAAACTCTCTTTCACCAAATACTCACAAGAATTTCCCTTTATACAATACAACTACCATTTCTCCATAACCACATAACCATACATTCATTACTATCTTTATACCACAAAAATACTTTAGGTAAGAATTTCTTTCAACCATTTAATCATCCATGTCATGTAACTTAGCATGACTATGGTGTTGTTTTGAAACTCATATGAGTACTAAAAGAACAAAACAAAAGCAACAACATGTTCATATTTTGTTCTTGTACATAAGCTTTCTATTTTATTATGTTGTTATTATTTGCTTCTAATCTAACTTATATATATAGTATTATGTATATTATGCATATATATTTATTTAGAGCATGTAAGCTCATTTGTTATTTATTTACTTTCAAGCTATGCAATTTATTTATTTTACATTGTTATTAAGACTAGTCTTTCTAGTCTTAGACTTGTCCATATCAAGTCAAAACAATCTTTTGTTTAATTTCTTTAATCTTTCGGGACTAGTCCATTCTTATTCCCGGGATGCCTTGATAAAGCTAAGGCTCCAATGCTTAACCAGAATTCCTTGATGAAGCTAAGGTTCTCAATACTTGATATTTTATTTTCTTGCTTATTATTTGTTTTATTATTTTCTTATGTTCTTATTATTTTATATGCTCATGATACTTGTATCTACATAATGTTAATGTCTCAACTAAACTAAAAAGTAGAATTTCATTTTATTAAAGGAACTCAAAACTAGATTTTCGATTATGTAATTTTTCATAAAATCATGGAGTTATTATCAACAATATAAAAATAGAGTTTTCTCAACGTTTTCATAAATAACAAAGATAGGTTGCTAAGGAAACATAAGAAATAAATATTTCCTTGTATATTATGTTAACCTAAGCTTTAGTAAAATAATTTACTACTATTAAAAGTTTTTACAAAAAGCTTGAGATTTAAACTCTTTTAAACTTCATAATAAGACTAAGAAAACAAACAAGTTTTCAAAGATAAAAATCGACTCATAAAGTTATGAACCCACTTAGAGAAAATAATGATTTTTAAATTTCTAAGAAGAAGGAACTCATTTTCAAAAGAATATAAATAATGGATTCTTTTCAAAAGAAATAAAAGAACAAGTTTTAGAAAGCAAAAACTTATATTTTAGAAATAAATATAAAGACAAGATTCATTTTCTAAAACCATCATAAATACAAAATTATAAAAAGGTTTTCAACAACCTAATATACTTTTTGATAAAATTGATTTTTTGTCACTAAAAGTGAAAATTATGAAAGACTAAGATTAAAAGAAAAATTTACTTGTTTTAGGAAAAAGGAATGAAGGAAATAAAATAAGAATATACTCATTTATAATAAAAGTATAAAGTTTCTTTCAAATACTTGAAAAGGAATTTATCAAGATAAGTTTTAACACTTTAAAAAGAATTGTTTTATGAAATAAATTGTTCAGACACTATCATTAGAAATGTTGCATATAACATGAGCTTATCTATATACTCAAAGTATTTATCAAATATATGTTCATAATTATATATATATTGTTACAAAAGGATTTTCTTTAAAATAAAGTTAAGTTAGAAAACAGATTTGTAAAAGTTTGGAATTTTCATTTTAAATCTGTACCCAATGTTTTTCGGAACCCAAATGACCTTATACGACAAAGATAACCTTAGAAATAGATAGATCTTTTCGAATAGGTAGAAAACGATATATTATATGCGAAATTTCGAGTTAAAATGAGCAAGTTATGGCCATTTTGAGTTGGAATTTCCTCTTATACAATTTTACCGCGATTTTAAGTAAAATTTAGAATCTCAAAAAATAGAAATTTCATGAAAGACTTATCCCGGGTATTTCTATTGTCTAGGTGACGAAAGATACGAGAATACCCTACCTAAGGATTACTACGACTAAGAAGATAGCGAAATGGACGAGTGAGTTATTCCTCTTAATTTCGTTACCTTACTTATGCTTGTAAAGTAGTAGCATAAGTATACTAAGAAAAGATAAAAATTGATATATATTTGGAGAATTTGGGATTATGTGTATATATGTGATTCTATGTTTATGCGTGAAATGAGAATTAAGAATATCGCAACTTCGAACTGTTTGTTTAAATAATTTTGTTTACTTACTTGTATGCCTATTTATTGTTTGCTAAATTGATTGATCACCCTTAATAAACCTTAATAAGGTTTGGCTTAAGAAAAATAAAACACTCACGCATAACATCCATCGAGTTACATCTTTTTCGGAAGGCTGCTACTCCTACGTGTAGAGTTAGATTGGCTGTGATCGTGCGGTGCCACGAGCCATGTTTCTTCCTGGAGAATCCAAATCGCTCGGGGAAAGCGACTTTAGGTTCGGAGCCGAGACAACCGAACGTTGTGGGTGAGGACGTGGGGACTAGCAATAGAAGGTCGAGACCTTCAACCCCGATTCCCTAACCTTTGATACGGAAGGGTAAATCCGTTCTATATATGGTTTCCGGATAACTATATATATTTGCATAATCATGTGGTTGTTGCATTGTATGCATAGCATATGCGTAAAAATCTAAAAGAACTTGTTTGAAAATATGGTGCGAATGAAAAGAAATATCTCACTAAGCTAGTTGTAGCTTATACCCTTATAGATTTGTTGAAACAGGTATACTCGTGACTTAAATTGAGGATCATGATATTAAGGAAGTCATGGAAGGATGTTAAGCTCCTATGAAGGAAATGAAATCGTAAGATGAAATAATTTTGTAAGGTTCTTTATATGTAATGGCTTATGTGATTAGTGATGTATTTTTATTTGAAGATAATAGAGGATATGCCCCTAAGTATTGTAATTCGATATGTTTATGATTTACGATAAGTATTCTCTTTGCCTTGCTACTTAATTATTATCAATATAAATTGTGCTACTCCGATGCGTTCCCTTGGTTGTGATGTACGCCTTGTACATAATATGGAAGCTTTTGTGTAACTGAGGGAGTCATTCCTAGGCTTTAATATTGCGTACGGCGGACTGCCACGTTTAGGGTATCCCTCGAGGCATGACACTTAAACTGTTCTTTTTTCCCTTATCTATTTCATTATATTTTGAACATTGAGGACAATGTTTAGTTTGAGTATGGTGGAAGGGATTAAGCAAGATTAAGGATCGAGACTGATGTTAAGTGATTGAGAATAGAGTAAAAGTGATTTCAATTAAAATGATTTAAAATCACATGAATCAGGTCTTAGATTCATAAAACCCTAAGTTAAAATGATTATTTCTTCATAGATACGAACATTAAACACAAATTCAAGAGAAATAACATGAAATAAAGATAAATATCACTAATTAAGTACAAGACCTTGCAAAAACAAAACGTTGGGTTAATATGAAATTACTTAGAAAACTTGAATCTCTAGCAAGAAGAAATGTTTCTCTCACTAAAAATTCTCTCTCTACTCTATATTATGTCAAGAATTTGTTACATATGGTACAACATATGTTTTTCAAGGTCTTAGCATTGTTATTGATGGATGGCAAGCACATAAAATAATGAAGATATTGTTTGCTGACGTAGTAGATTTTTTTTTTATCAAACTTTGTCTTATTCTAGCGCACGTGATAGTAAGGCAACAAACATGTGACAATCGAGGGCACGAAGATTGACTGCAGGAGAAGCTTTGTCTTTTTTATAAGAGTTACGATTTGTCTTCAATATGCATCGCAAGTATAACCGCAGGCACAACTCTAGGCATGATTTAGGCTGTGCTTTCGAATTATAGGTGGTTCTCTTAATGCAAATCATGGTGTAGATTGATGGTGCGAAGATTGGCCATGGTAGAAGCTATATCTTTTTCATCAGAGTCACGATTTGTCTTTAGTTTATATCATAGGTAGAATTGTAGGCGCAACTCTAGGCATGATTTAGACTTTTGCCTTATTTTCTTGCCTTCAGTTGAGATCTTTGGGCCGCTGTTCGGATTTGTCTTCAAACATTTTTTTTTTTTGTTTTGCTCTAATCTTGATTCAAATCACTTTATTTCTTCTTTTTATGATCTTTGGAGTTGAAAAACAACATTTTCACAATAATAGCATAGAATTATAGAAATTTATCCAAAAATAGATTAGACAAAGCATAAAATTCCTATGCATGGAATACAACATAAAAAGACTTCTCAAAACTTATCAACTATTATGGCACTAATTTTTCTTATAATATTCCAATTTTGTTTTTTCTCTCTCTCTTTCTGACATTTATTCCTTCATTCAACTTCAAGCTAGTTATAAAGTTTATAAGAGAACTTATTTATTTTATTTATTAGTAGGTAAATACCACGATTGGCATTCAAACTTTGGCAAAATATGCAATTAATTACCTAAACTTTAAAATTAATCAATTTAGTACCTAAAAAAACTTTTCGTGTAAGTGAACTAATATCATAGAGGTACTGTTGGTATGTATGAAAAATTTTTTTAGGTACTAAATTGATTAATTTCAAGTTTTATGTACCTAATTATATATTTTTTCTATAGTTTTGGTACCATTCTTGACATTTTCCCTTCACAAGTCAAGAACTTAAAATAAGTTGAATGGTTTTCTCCTTCAATTTATAACTATTTTTAAACAAAATGGTAAGAAAATAATTCAGCTTCTACTCTACTTACCCCTTTTTTTACACATATTATATCATGGGTTAAGAGTTATTTCATGACCTAAAGAGCACCTTAAATATGACAACCTATCATACATGATAGTGAACCCTATGAATGACACCCCCAATCACGCAAAAGCTTCCTATATAGTGTATAAGGCATAATCACAATTAAGGGGATGCTGAGGGATTCATTGTGAATTCATGATGATATTAATATAGCAGCATAAGTAAAGGCTAAACACATAAGGTAAATGGTAGTGGTGGTGAAGTTATGAGCCCCACAAAATAATAAGTCAAACCATGACCAAGTCTTAATACATGAAATAATAAAATCAGGTAGTCTTTAATATTACTTTATTAAGGATTCCAACAAAAGCATGGTGTTCTTCTCACTCTGCTTCCATCAAAAGCCTCAATATTCCCAAAATCTCTACCAGTAGAATACTCCTCTTAGGTACCAACCAAAGGTACTCTAGCGATTAAAGAGATCTAGAAAGGTGTAAACTACAACCTAGTGAAATATCTCCTCAAAACGTACCATGCAAACAATATATTAAGCAAATATATAATTAACAATCATATGCTACGGAACACTCAAATAAACACACAAATATATATATGATTATCGAGAAACTGTATGTGGAACAGATTTAAGCCCTCTATGACAAGGGTTAAGGAATCAAATTTGAGGATCACTATGATCCTATTCCTACTAGTCTTAATTCCTCCTTAAGCATTAACAACCACATGGTTCCAGTCTCATGGCCACATTCCCCAAGTCACTTAATTCCTTAAGTTTGGAATAGACTCTATGGTTCTTACCTTGTTAACAGCCCATCAAATTCACTGTATAGTACTAGCAGGCTTCAACTTGTGATACAAGATGCTATGCATGGCTAACTTATTCCCTTGAAGTCAAATAGAGGTTACTTTCTTATTAGTGATTACACAAATAACCAAACACTCATAATGATCATAAGCACATCAATACATATATTTAACAACTAATGTCATTGTCTCATTTATATAGTATTTTTCCCATACCATAGTGAAGTAAAAGCACATGCATCTCCAAAAACCCAAAACATGCTTCATTTTCATTATACTCCTATGGTATCTAGTGAAACTATATTATAAACACATATGACTACATAAATTATTAGAGGTATTCAGCCATGATCTTCATCAATCGTAGCATTGGGATATGAAAGCTTAGACTCAAGTCTCCTTAAATGAGAATTTTATTAAAAATTCTATAAATAAATAAATAAATATTCTAAACCCTACTTTTCTTGCTATAGTTTCCTAGTGAAGTACTTTCCTAAAATGATTATATCTTGGTCATTTGAAGTTCGATTTTAGCATATGAGTAGTCATTTTCCATCATTTTAGATGCCCTATCTATTTTTATATTATTTTTATCAATTGAGCTTAGGAAGGCCTCAAATCAAAAGTGGTTAGACTTGATCCTCAGGTGTTTTCATCCCATTTTTGTGTTTTTCTAAGGTTTAGCTACTCCTAGGGTTATCTACAATGTATATTCATATATCCTAAATGCCAATTGGGGTTATTCAAGAGATTTATATGAACTTTTGTTAAACAATTTGCACTTATGCTTTCATTTAATAAAATATGGTTTCAAGGGCTCAACTTTACTACTCTTATAAAGATATTATTTATACTATGGTTTTATCCTTAAGATGATTTTTTTTTTTTAAAAAAGAAGATTAGAAGTTTAGAAATGTCCTTATCTTCTTCTTAGGGTCTCGACACATATCAAAAGGAAGGGATAGATGTCTTTTTTACTCTTTTCTCACTAACACTCAGGCTTTCACTCTTAACTCTTTTGGAAATTACTTACAACACAAAAGTAGAAACTGAGGAACTTCCCTTTGAGCTCTAAGGCTCTCGGCACAAAGGAAAGAAAAGGAAAAAATAAAATAAAAGCTTTTCCTTTACTTTTCACTTGTTTACTTAGATTCTAGTATCTAACCACTAGTATAACTTTTATAACATAAAAAGAAACATGAACTTCCCTAATTTGAGTACCTTAGGTTTAACACACTTGAGAAAATGGGAGAAAATGTTTTTTTTTTTTTTTTGGTTATCATCTCCTTTACCGCAATACTCAAGTTTTTAACATTTTTAGCTACCATTGTAACACTTGGTAATAAAATGGAAAACTTGAAACTTATTATTAGTTTTCTTAAACATAATGTATGTCAAAGAAAAGAAGGATAATAGCTTGATCTTGTTTAAAGCTCATATTCTAAAAAAAGATTCCCTTTAAAGGTGATGAACTCAAAATGATCACTTAAGTCCTCACCTAAGGTTCACAGGTAAGGAAAAGATTATGGCAAAAGCTTTTTTTAGATTTTCTAATTTATAACCCTTAAAATTTTGTTCTTAAACTACAAATGTAGCCATCTCAAATGGCTAGAAGGAAGTCTAAACTTCCCTCCTCTCTCCTATAGCTCTTGGAATCACAAGGAAGAAGGGAGGAGACGGAGTTTCTTCCTTCTACTATACCTTAGGACTCAAGGATGTAAGGGATGGAGGGTTTAGAGGTTGCAACACTCACCTTTGATGACTTAAGTGGTGTAGGGAGTTTCCTTGAGTGTTTCTTGAAGAAGTGAGAAGTAGATGATGATAGGAGTGTGATGAGGGAGGGTGATCAAAGAGGGAGGAAGGGAGAGAACTGAGAGGGATAGAGGAGAAAGAGTGAAAGAAAGAAAGAAAGAAGGAAAGGAAAAAATCAAGAGAAGTTAAGAGTGAGAGAAGGAGGAAGTGATCATGAGAGAAGGGTATGGGGAGAGAGAGAGGATGCCTTGGAAAGAAAAATAAAGGAGAAAGAGAGAGAGGGAACGGACATTGATGATATAGGTTGCAAGAGAAATAAAGAAAGGAATAATAGGTTTGTAGACTAGCTCACAATTATAACTTTAGGTATGCAATTTAAGTACAAAAAGGACTCATAATCTTACCAAAAATAGATAAGAGAGAAAAAGAAATGGAAAAGTGGTAGAGAAAGAGAGATTGTTGAGAGAGAGAAAAAAAAGAAGGAAAAGATGGAAAAAGAAGAAAGAAGAAAATAAAGAAACAAAATACGAAGAGAAAATACATTTCAAATATACTTTTGGCCACATTTGTACACTTACATGTATGATGGTGTTTCCTAAAGGTAGATTTGAAAGTATAGGAATTTTTATCTTGAAAAGTATGTGAAAAGGTCATATAATGATGTGTGGTACTAAAAGAAAGAGAGGGATCATGATACGTTTGGTTCTTTTTTTAATTTGTTTATCTAAAACCCTAATTAATCTACTGATAATATTGTTTACTCAAATCAACATCATTATGGATCTCGATTTGCTCAATTTGTATTTGATTTATGATTACTTGATATGCTATTAGTTGTATCAAAGAATTGGTCATATACTTGGTTTTTAGCACATTTCCCTATACAATTAATTCTAAGGTTGTATTAGTTAGTACTCTAAGATCTTTTATTTTTTATATAATAGAGTCATAAGGGTTTACTAGGATTTCTAGCCATACCAAATGAGTCACCGTTTCGATCGGGTAGTTACCTTAAATATTTGCACATAACATTGTAAGATTTTCTGAGGGTTTCTAGTTATTATGGAAAAGAGAACTTGTCTAGCTTCATCTCTGCACTAACTTAAATTTCAAGTTTCGAAATTATATGATGGTGTGACTTGATTCTTTGCACGCATTAGCACATTAACTTCTACCTGCATACTTGTTCAATAGTGTAGATTGTGTAAAGATGTGATGGGGTTCTTATACTTTTCTCGCATGATCTAGATGGTTCATTCTCATAGTTAAATGCATGGATGATTTTTAGCCTCTTAGGTCTTTAGGAGATGAAAAGATTCCTTCTTTATATCTGGGTGGAGACCCCTTAATGGTCTACCTCTATATTAAGATGTCTATTGATCTCCAATCCTTATACACGAGATTAAACAATTCACTTTCTGGGAAATTTCAAGAGATCTTCATTGTGCTCTTCTTTTTTCGTTACTATTTAGAAAACATGGTTTATAAATTATCGTGGCCTTCTACTAAAGCAACAAGGTCAAAATATTGTTGTCCCTATTTCTATCCCCCTGCTAGTTTTTACCTAAAATGGAGAATTCAGGGTATTTCTCTCTTTTTCGGTGTTCATAGAATTGAATCCAGCTTAGTTGATGCCAAATACAAAATTTTTATGGTGACCTTTGAATGCTTATATGAGTTGGTAAACAAGGCATTAAATCTAGCTCTCTTTTACCATTTTTATGATCCCTGGTGATACTCTGGACTTTTTTTTCAAAAGCTGTAGTAATTATTCTCAAATCACATATATGAGCCTTAAAAGCACTCATGGTGAACTTTAGATTTGGTGTTTTATCATTAAAAACATATAACACATTCACTTCCTTATAAACCATAGGTACGTATAAATGGAAGGTAAGAATTCTATTGCATTCTCATATTGCATCCCCACAACATATCTAATTTCCAAAGGCTAATGATCTAAAATATTGATGTTGTTAACATAACTTAAACCTTCAGCCAAACTAGCCTCATCCATTCACATAGATGCAACACATGCTTAACTATCTCTTCATTTTTACAAAAATAGCAAATAAGATTATTTATTGATTTCCTTTTAAACAAATTACTCTCTATAGTGATGATATTTTTGCAACTTTGCCATGCTAAATGCTTGAACATTAAAAGATAAAAGGCTTTTTAACTTCCATAAAACCATATTAACATAACGAAAAGAGGACCAATTATTGTTATTTACAAAAAAAATTCCCTTAACAGTCTTTACATTCGCTCTTAATTGAGTAACAACGATTTGTTTTTAAAAGGCTAAACCATCCTATCTCTTTCTTCTATTTTGCTATGCATATTAATTCTCTACAACTTCATCACTAAATAAGGTTGCAATCTTATTCCTATTTCATCAATTCATAGTGTAACCTATGAGAAAACCCATTTTGCATGAGCAAGTACTTGTTGATTTAGTTGAGGTGTTAGAATCTTTACTCCACCTGAAGGAACTCAAAAATCCTTAAGGCTCTTGATGCTTTTACCATTTGTACTTGTTAAAGAAGATCATTTTATACGTCTTCCTAGCCCATGAGTGTGCTATGTTAAATCCATGAAGCACAACTTCCACTCCACCCCCCCCCCCCCCTTTTTTTTGGCCTCCATAGGTTTATTGGATGCAATAATATTTACCTTAACCCCACGCCCCCCCCCCCCCCCCCCCCCCCCCCCCCCCCCCTCCTTTTTTTTTTGCCTCCATAGGTTTATTGGATGCAATAATATTTACCTTAACCCCACGTTTAGTACGTGGAAATGATCATGAAATATATTTGTGATTCTAAATTTTATTCACTTTCTTGTATTTGGAAGCAACTATGAAATTTGAAATTACAATTCATATGGGAAATCCCATTTTGTCTTTAAAAGGGTGGAGTCTATTCCATATTGCCTTCAAATTATAAATTTAAAATAGTTTTAAATATATGATATAAATTTGTATTATCTATGAATAGATATAAAAAAATGATTTTATGAACGTTTCTAAACTTATGAGTAGAATTATTCCTTTCTTAATCCATTCTAGTGTAGTTTATTTCATTCTATACTATTTTTATATCCTAAACAGATATTAAAGATTTACAATCAACTATATTAAAGTTTTAAAGCTAAAACAAAGTTGAAAATGTCATGTTGCATTTACCTTTTGAAATTTTAATGATCATCTTAAGTAATAATTACACTCTACATAAGATAATGGACTCCACACAATTTTAAATTATGAAGTAAGCACTTAGTATCCATTCAATTTTAGGGTTCCTTTGCTTGTTTTTATCTTATTTATATTTTATGTATATTCGTTTTGTATTTGATTTGTATCTTATTTTGGGGTTTGAGAAATTATAGGTTAATTACAAAAATCTAACTTGTGTTTTAGTCAATTTGTAAATATGTGATCTATGTTAATTTTTTTGACAAGTAGATTACCTGAGTTTCATGCAAAAGCATGAATATAATTAATTACTATTAGAGGAATGTATGTTAATGTCCTATAGTTTAAGAAAATTAGTTTAATAAAAATATTTTTATGTAAATCACATAAATAAAATATTAAAAATTATTTTAAAAACTAAGAAAATTGAAAAAAATGTAAAATTATTTTTTTAAGACAAAAAAATTATTGACACATGCCATTATAAAATTATTAAATAATATTGATAGTTTTGAATAAAATCCAAGTAATTTATTTATCAAAAAAATTAATACAAATCATGTGTTTGTAAAATGATATTATTTAAATCTCATGTATTTTCATTTCATAATTGTGATGAAGCTTGTGATTAGGTTGTGTGAATTATGATGTGAAAATTCATATAATTTTATGCAAAAATGTTTAAAATATATATTTTAGATATTCGAATATGAAATCTTAATAGGTATCCTTGAAAATAAAAAAAAAGTAAATGATAAATTAATCCAACCTTATGGAAATTTAATGAGTGTTCAAATTAAGATAATGATAAATTAATCCAAACTTATAGAAATTTAATGAGTATTCAAATTTTAGAGGAATACATATGTATTTAAATTACCTTTTTCATATCTCTTTCTTGAGAAAAAACATCCATTTGGGCAGCTGCAATTCGCAAACAAATCAAACGAAGGAAAAATTGTGACTTTAAATTTTGGCTTAAGTAAATCCCAACCAAACCGCCCGGTTTGGAGACTTATTGCCTAGTGAAGCTGAACCAACCGGTTCATCCGGACATTCACAATCGAACGAACCATAAACCCTCCCCTACTGTATCCCATAGAGAACAAAAAAGAGGAGTGCTGACGAGAACTGCTTGCCCTTGCCATCCCAACTTGGGTAGTGCTTAGCTCTGTTCTCTGGTCTACTTAGGGTTTGTATTGTTTTTTCATCAGATCCCTTTACTGCTTGGTTGAATACTCACGGACTGTGACTTCGATTTCTCCATTTCTTCTTTGCAAAAGACCCAACAAATCGCTTAAGAAGCCTTTCAGCCATGGGAGACGGTTACTGGGGCCGGCAACAGCCATTGGTCCCTTCTCCGGGATTGCTTAAACGACCCCGTTCTGATTACGGTACTCTTTTTCTTTTTCTCTTCAATTTTACTTCAAATTTTGTTCCTTTTTGTCATACAAGTTCTTTTCTTGTTCTAGTATGACTATTTATCGAACTTATATAGTGAATGGTTCTGGGTTGTTGGTTGTGGTTGGTTTTTAGGGTTTTTATTCAATTAATTGAGGTGGATTGGCACAATGTCGTGTTCATGTGTATCTCAGCTAGATTATTTATTTATTTCCCTCTTTAACGACTGTTATGCCCTAAATGGTGATTCGTAGATGTTTTAGTTTTACGTCGCGAGTCAGGTTTTATTGCCTGCACGTAATGAAGGTTAGTAACAATTTTAGCTTCTTGTCGCAATTCAGGGTTCCCGTGGGTCTTCCCGCCAGTAACGCCCGTCCTGTTTTATGCTTCTTTAGTTATACATGGTAGCATGTAGTTGGTAGAGACATGGAGGGAGCTCAATTAGGATCGGGTTGTTTTGTCCCCATTTAACTTAAGAGGGATTGTGGAATGACAAAGGCCCCTGATCGTAATATTTCGAGCTATGCTTAAGAAAGTTTTTTCCTTTCACGAAGATTAGACCTAAATGAAGATTAAGAACCATCCTATGATTTGATCACAACTCCATCCAAAACTTTTGCTTATATTTGTCGGTAATATTCATCATATCTTGTAATTCACTGCTTCCGTCTTTGTCGGAAAGGCTAATTTAACCCTCACTACAATTTCTTCAATACCTTGATCATTAATTTGTATCCATTATCTTCATGCTCTACTTTCCTTGTTCCCAACTCAATTTGTAAAATAGCTTGTCTACTCCTTGTGTGATCCTTTAGCATGATTCTTTGTTAGTTGCTGAATTAGTTGTATTTCTCTGTGTGAAAAGATAATGTAACCTATAAATTTCATAATTGCGTGGGACGTTTATTGTATTATATTAGTCTTGCACCTAGCCTTAGCATGATATAAGATCATGGGAATTTTATGTCCTTTGCTGGCAAAGGGCCGGTGGCTGTTGGCTGGTATTTCTTACCTTTCACTCCTTTTCTTTGAATAGACGTCTCATGCCTTTTCTGTCTTTCTCGATATGTTTCATTGTTGCATCATAATGAAGGCAACTGTTTAGAGCTTTCTTCAACTAATTTTTTATTTTTTTCCTCCTTGCGTCAAGATATATGGAGTTGGATGGTATTGTAAAGCAACTAGTGGATATATTGCTGGAGAGTTATCTCGAAATAAGTGTTGATCACATAATGGAAATTTTGTCATTGGCAGTGTCATTATGTATTTATGTGTGACATCATAATTTTGCATATATCAAGTTTCAGAGTATGCTGTATCCATTGTTTTATCAAAGTATTACCTTGAAAGATAAAACACCAGTAAGAAAAAGAGAGCTCTTTGGGCTTTTGTACTCTACATGGTGTAGATAGCACACTTTGAGCTGCATGCTATGTATTGGTAATCTGCTATGCTAATCTTTAGAGTCTGCTTAGTGCCAGAAATAATGCACATGTGCAATACTTTCCAGCTTAAAGTCTTCTCTTAGACCTATAGGTTTGGGTTTAATATATGTACTCGTGCTTTCTTGTTTGCTACTCTCTAGTCTTTACTGTTCATTGCTGAAGTGATAAATATCATTGTGCTGATTCTACATGCTGATACAGTTGTGTGCCATTCGTTCTTCCATCTGAGCCAGCTAAGTGCATGATTTGGATGTGCTTACACATATCACTAGTGAGAGGTTTCAGCCTGTTTAAATTTCTTAGTCAAGTGTTAAGTTGTTTCTATATTTATGCTTTTAGGGTCTGCATTATACTTTGTTATGATTTAAATTTCCAAGTTCTGTTTGTTTTGCTGTCCACTGCCTCTGCCAATTTATATTTATTTTACCACTGTGTTATATTTTCCCTTGTTTATATTATTTTCTATGCTTTCGTATTTGTCACTTCCTCTTAATTGGGAATTGCAGTGATTCTGCTGTCATACCCTCTCTGTGACTTGCTTTTGATTATAATTCATGTTTGTAGGTTTCTCAACTTGGTTTGTAAGATGAAATTACATGATTTCTTGTTTTTCTGGGTGGTCAGGCCTTCACTTTATGATAAAATCAGGAATATGTTGCTTCCATCTGCTCAAGAAGTTTTTATTTGAAACGTGAAGCAAAATTGATGTGATTTGTTTATGTAGATCTTCCTCCTGGTGGGGTACCTTCACGTCAGGAAATCCGTAATTATGGTCTACGGGAAGATGATCGTGCTGGTCCTTTGGCTGTGAAGGACACTAAAGCTATCGGATCTGCATATGACCGTTATCTTCAGAGCTCGGTAAGCCTTGTTGGCATGTTTTCATAAATGTTTTACTTATTTCTCATCACTGCATGGGAAAGTGATTTGTAATAATTGAACTGTAGCAACTTCCATCTCTTACATCTGGGGAAGCAAGCGCATATAGTGGGGTTGGCTTGGGAAGATCATTGGATATACCAGGTCTTCCTGCATCTGATCCAGTTCTTATGGGGCGTCCTGGTGCTCGTGGTCCTGGTGGTCTTGGTCCTGATCTGGCCCCAAATGGTCGAAACGGTTTCGGAGGGCAGCTTCCATTGGATGCCATGGCAAGGCCAGGCCGTGAAGCTGTGCCTTTACCTCCAGATGCGTCCAGCACTCTCTATGTTGAAGGGCTTCCATCTGACAGCACAAAGAGGGAGGTAGCTCGTATCCTTTCAATGCCTGGTCCCAGAGCAATAGCAATTGGTTTTGATGGCCAATCTGCACTTTTGAGTTTAGTGTGTGTTAATATATTCCTTGACCTTGATTAGATATTTTTCGCCCTTTTGTTGGTTATAAAGAAGTGAGACTTGTGATGAAGGAATCTAAGCATGTAAGCCAACAAAATTTTGCATCATGATTTGGATCAACATGAATAATTATATTTTATTGCTCAATGTTTCTTACTTTACTGCAGCGTGGCGGTGACCCTCTCATCCTTTGTTTTGTGGACTTTGCTAGCCCAGCCTGTGCGGCGACAGCAATGAGCGCTTTGCAAGGTACGTAGTTCAAATTTCTCGTTGTTTTTCTCCCTAGTTCAAAGAATAATCAAGATGGTGAAAGTTAAACTAATGAGATACTAAGGAGATGTAAATGAATCATATTTTTGTTTAAATTTGCATATTTAAACAATCTCTCAATTTGCATTTGTTTTAGCATGTAAATATATAAGGAAAAATGCAGGAGGACCTAAGTTTTTCCATTTTTTGTCCTGACCATTGTTTTATTATATTTATTTCAGGACTTGGGTATTGAAAAACTAGGCAGAATAGGCCTTTCACTTTTTGTTAGAAATGTCATTAGTACATGTTGACACTATGTCTGATATTGCCTCTTATAAAACTTAGTTCCTGAAATGAAAAAATATCTTTCTAACGAACTTTTTCTACTTTTTATTTTATTAATAAACCATCAAATGGCTGTTGGTAAAAGAAATCAGGTTGCTGCTAAGGATGGGGGAAAAACCCATTACACCTAAAAATGGTTGGCCCAAACAACAAAATTGTTTTAGGTTCAATCAACTGTTCCATAGCTCTACTGGTTCTGTGCTCTTCCTCTGCTCTTTCTTTATGGTCTTGTTTGAGTCATCCCTTCTATGCTGAAGGACAAACTTACACTTGATTTCACCCCCTTCCTAATTCTGTTTGCAACAATCCCCCAAGTCATTTGTTTATTTATTTATTTTGGCCTTCCCAAGTCATTTATTGAATCCTTAGATGTTGTCTTTTTTGAATCTTAGCCTGAAGTATAAAACCATCAAAGAGAGCTTTGAAATGATTGTCAAGGATAGTGCACTGTCTTGTTAAGAGCACCATCTAATGTCAAAGCCCTTTTTGCTTCTAGTAGGCTTGCTTTTTCATCTTTAGCTACTTAGGGTTTGTTTGTTTCGTTATCTTTCTATTGTTTTGGCTTCATCTTTTTATTTTTTTCAGACAGACTACTTGTCAAAAACAAATAACGATGAAAAATAGATGTTTTACTTATAAACCGATCAAATAGATTAGCTATTAATATGAAACAGATATAATACAGATACTAATACAGATGCTGATGAAAAATAGACCATCCAATTATTTATCGACAACCCCTTGTTTACTTGTTGAACTCCAATTAACCTTTTTTGCAATTTTTAATGGAAGTCTGCAAAGCCCTAAATTCCTTCTATTTTATATCTTTCTATATTTTGGTTATCATGCTCAACAAAATTATTTTAAAACCACCCCTGATTTACTTGTTGAACTCGAACTCCAGTTTACCTTTTTTACAATTTTTAACGGAAATCTCTAGGACCCTATCTTTCTTTTAGTTCATATCTTCATACATTTTGGTTATCATGCTTAACAATGTCTTGTTTCTAAATTTTTATTTATTAACTGAACTTTTTGTTCTTCAAAGCCATATTTTGAATTCTCTAGTCATATTTCTTAAAATTAATGATCAGAGGATCCAAATTCTTTTGATCATATTACTTTTAGATTTTGTCTCATCTTTAGATCATTGATTTTATAGATTCCATTTCCCTGATGTAATTTATCTCATCGATCCCTTTTGATGGTCGAAGAAAAAATAGAACACGAGGAAAAGTTAACCGAAAGTAACCTAAGTTATTCCTTATGGCTATTTCAAGATGTAGGTTTTTACCATTTATATTTCAAGATTTAAGTTTTTAATAAAGAGTCAATGTAGGATGCCACTTCAGCAGGTGTTGAGGCATTTTTAACTGAGTGACATGGTCCTATTTGGCCTTGTTTTTTGAAAATCCAGGTTTTGAGATGAAAATAATAGAACATAGGTCTTAAAACAGAGAGTGGGAAAATATTAGGGCCTTTTTGGTGTATTTTTCTGTGGAATTGGAATTCTATTCTACCATTATCCCTCATTAAATGGTTTGGTTGTACTTTTTGCTCTACCAGCAATGAATCGTGATCATGTAAATTAGAGAATAGCAATTCCAATCTAGAAAGTAGGTAATAGCAATTTCACCCTCTTGTACCATTTTTCCCCCAAAATAACCATACTATATATATATATATAGCCATATTTAGACTTTTTCATCAAAATCTTAACCAGATAAAGGAATCCATAAATAGCTATTAAAGCTTAATTCCTGCTCTATTCCATTACCATGAAATTGCATTCTATACCAACCTTATTTCCTTCCATTAACTAAACATGCTGTAGATTAATAGCAATTATTTATTTATTTACAGGAGTACTACTAATTGCCTTGTATGTGCTAGTGGGTAGTTGACTTACAATGAATTTTCTATGGGCGTTTTCTCTTGTGGAAATTAAGATAAGAAATACATTGAACGATAGGGCAGAATTTCATTCAATAAAATTGTATTGTTAGAAATGAGTAAAATAATTTCATGATTTTAAAGATGGAAACAACTTCTCTCACCTCTAATCTTGGTCATTTCTAATATACAGACCACTATGGCCATCTGCCACTGCCATCACTTAACAGAGCTAACTTCTTCTATAAGCACTACTCTTCAGATTACCATATCACTGAAAATGGTATATTGTTAAAAAAATGAAGATAGTTTGATAATTATTTTCCAAAAGAGGCAATAATCTAATTGGTATGGGTTTTCAATTTAAAGGTTTTCAATTTAAACTGTAAATGGTTATTCATATCTCTTTGTTTAAACATATAAATCATTATAAAATTTACATTTTTGTTGGTAGGGAAATGAGAACTCCAGTTATTTGAAATGTATGATAACTACTAAAATGGTTAAGCAATATCCAAGAACTGGTTTGGCCCACAAAAAAAAAAAAAAAAAAAAGAAAAAAATTCCATGAACTGACTCAATCTGTCGTTGTTTTATCCATTTTAATTCTGGGATTGGGAGTGATTTTTTTGTACTGGTTTGGTCGATGCCTATATCCAATGATAGATTATTTTGTATTATTTGGTTTATGTCACTAAATCAGAGCAACTGGACCCATCCCGTTCTCACCCTCAACTACTGTTCTTTGGTTCAATCTGTTGTACCCTTTTCAAGTGGTAGTGGTTTTGACGTCTTTGGAGCCTTCTATAATTGTTGAATACCCACTCAAACAAATCATTGTTGCATATTTCAGGGTACAAAATGGATGAGCATGACCCTGATTCTGCCTACTTGCGGCTACAGTTTTCTCGATATCCTGGACCACGGTCTGGTGGCTCTGGAAGTCGTCCAAGGAGGTGAAGGTAGAGTAAATTCGTGTTTTGTCTTGCTTTTTAGGCAGGCATCACCAAGCTCGTGATTTTAGTGCGGATATCTGCTCTCTTTGTGGTCTATGCAGAAAATGCCGATTTGATTTCTGTCTCCTTCCCATGTCTACTTGATCTGCACATGAGAAGAGGAGTGGTGGTGACATCCATGATTGTAGGATTTATGAAGCATGAGAGTATACTGCTGAACAAGAGATCTAGATTTTGCTTTCTTTAACAGGGATTATTGTATAATAAACTTTGAGTATGACCTCTCTTATAGTTTGTCTGGTAACTAATTAGTTGTGAGATTCAGAAACTTTGACATCTCTCTTGAATACTTGAAGAAAAATTTAGGGTGAAGTTTTATTTTGATTGGGAATCCCTGGATGAAAAGGCATTGTTTACTATAAAAATGTGATAATGCGTAGTAATTTAGAGTTACTATTAAATTATGGTCCTATTTGGTTTATTGGGGATAGAATTTTAGTTTCTTTAAGAGTCAATTCGACACCATTGTTTGACCTTATCGTGGATTTATCATTAAATTATGAAATGTTGCGAATTATTTTAGAACTTCAATAATGTGGCAAAATTTGGAAATGATCCCCCTAAATGTTAATCTTGATTCTTGATGAAAAAACGCACCCTTTATAAAATGTGTAACATTGTTACAATGATGAATAACCAAATTTAATCAATCGGATCACTGGAATCTGATTTGAACATGAAAACCAACCAATGGCTAAAATGAGTACAAGCCCTTGTCTGCCCGTGGATGTCGGCATATATTGGATATATTTTTGGGTTGTAACTTGTAAGTGGCAAGTGAAGGATTAAATCAAATCATCTGGGTTGTAAGTGACAAGTGCAGGATTCAAAACGAGTTTGCTTTGTTTATTAATTATGTCGTTTTTTTTTCTTAAAATACAAAATTGTTTGTGTCCTAATGTGTCGAAGTTGAAGCATGGCAAATTGCCACCTCTAGTTCCTATCACGGTTTGCAGAATGGTAGCCATTAGTCATTGTTAATGCTAATGGTTGGGATTTCTCTGAAACTTTATGGGGGCAATCACTACAAGAAAAAATCGAACAATGAAATTGTCTTTTGAAGAAAAAAAATCCTATTCCTAATAAACTAAGCAAATCCTTAGTTTCATAGGTGACTGTAAATTACTGTACGTTATAACATATTTACAGTAAACAATACTTTTTCGTCTAGGATTCAAATAATGCCTCAATCATACAATTTAAAAAAGATAAAATCAAAAAATGTGTGATCGGGAATCCCTGGATGAAATCAATAACAATAAATAACAACTTTACCTCTTTTTCCTCAGGGTAGGTGTGGCAATCAAATTCTAGCTGCATCTTCTTCTCCCCCTTTAGTTGTGCATTTGGATCATTGTCATCCTAGGAAAGAAGGAATTTTAATACTTCCCAAGACCTGGTCAACTCAATCACTTCTTTTCTCATCTTCTCTTCTATTCTATGATCTCCATGCCATTGCCTCTGCATCTACTGATTCATCTCACTCGCTTACCTTGCCTTCATCATAGTATCCATACTACTTTGAGGATGTCTGCCTCACTTGTTGCATTGCAGGTTGCGTCTACAGTGTTGGGTTTCTTTGCTGTTCCCTCGTTATAGTATGCTCTATATGCGTTATTCTTCCACCAAGTTCGTTTAAACATTGCCATCATTGCTACACGGTAAAATTTTCTATCCTTAACTCAATATCTTCGTTCTTCCTTTTCCATTTGATTCCCTTATTAATGAACATCCTACAAAAATAGGAAGAAAATAACCCTCACAAGGCTCTCTCATATATTTGCTCTCTTTGGTGTATTGCTTAATGCTCGTATTTTACTCATTAAACTTGACTTCTCCCTCTCCCTCTCCCTCTCCCTTCCTTTTCATAGTTCGCGTATCAAACTATTAAACCCTCTATTGGCTCTTGCTTTGTTGTGCTTTTGATAAGAAGAATCATATGAGTGAGCAGTCTCCAATTTTGTAATGGATCAACACTATATAAGTTTGGGAAAAAAAAAACAAAGATTATGATTTTGGAAGTGGAAAAAGGGAAAAAAAACGATAATTAAGGAATTCAATTTGGCATATTAGAAAACGGTTGGTGGTGGTGTTGGTATGGATGAATTACTAAATTAATGCTTTGGTTTATTGTGAAATCATGCTAAAGATGGTATGCCACGCCTACAATTAAGTCAAGCCGTGTCAGCCAAAGCATTATATATTAACGCTAATATAATTTATAGTTTATCGTAGTCGTTGCTAAATTAATTTTAGATTCTAAAATCATTAAATTAGATTTTAGAAGCAACTAGAATTTGCAGTGGAAAAATAAATTTCTAAAAATGCTTTTCAAACAGGTTACTTCCGTAAGTAGACTATCATTTATAAATAAGCATCATATTATCAGGTACCTCAAAAGAAGAGTATCAAGTATCTCAACATACAAATCATAGCACATAGTCAGACCCTCATCAAAATATAAGTTTGATAATGAAATTTGATAATTTAGAATAAAGATAATTATCCAGCAATCCTAGTTGCTCCACTCATCAAGTAGCTCCTCGAAGTTCATGCCATACCACACATAATCATAAGTATCATCATCAAAGTCATCAACACTTGACAAAGAAAGAAATGAGCCGAAACCCAATACAACAGCAACACAAGTACACACGAGACGGATACACATGCTTATTCTATATACAATGCAACAACCAACAATTTATAGCTTTAAATTAAAGTGTAGCAAAACAATAGTGGAGCACTCATTCTTTGGTTACACACTAGGTGTCATGCCTCAAAGAGTATCCTAAACGTGGCAGTCCGCCACATATAAAATCAAGACTTAAGAATAACTACCTTAGTCATGCGAAAGTCTCGGTATTATATGTAAGGCGTCTAACACGGTAATAGAAAACGCTTTGGGAAATGTGATCTAAGAAAGTAATAATAAACATACAGGAATTTAGAAATAAAATAGATCATAATATTAATAATTAAAGGTCTATTACATGATTCTTAGGGGCATACCCCCACTAAATTTCAATGATTGAAATAACTAATAGTCGTTACAAAATTTAAAAAACTACATCAAAATATTTTTAAAGGAATTCTAATCTAACCCTTCAAGTAGATTTCCTTCAAAAGCTCCCAAAAGAAAACTTATGCGGATAAGGGGAGACATCGGGTACAAAAACAGATGTTTTTGTGAATACAAATATCTATAGGGGTGTAAGCTTATGGGCTTAGTGAGTATAATCTCAATATTCATACTTGAAAGAAAATATCAACCAAGTTTATTAAACAAGCAAATGGGATGCAATAAGCACGTGAGCATACAAGACATGATTTTCCAGGAATCATATATTGAATGAATTACACCCTTCATTTGGGGTTAGGTATTCTGGCCCATTACGGCCACTACTTCTTTTAAAAATCATTTTTATAGATCTTATCGGCTCCTATACGCCATCAAAACATGTAGTTATTACCAGTTCCTACTAGTCATCAATTTATGTAGTTTTGACCGGCTCCTACTCGCCACATACATAATATATCGGTTATGCCTACCACCACTATCATACACTTGTCCCACCAATTGTATAATAGCGAATGCAATGTGACTCAACATATGAAGTGCATGTATCAACTTTTATTTAAAGCCTACCGTTATATTTTTAATTTCTTGCAAGTGATCGACCAATTTTAGACACTTCAACGTGCTAATAAACATATAATTTATTACAAGCATTTCGTGCCTCGATATACTTAATATTCTTTCAACATTTTATCATACATTTTCAATTTATCTTTCCTAAAGTCTAGTGCAACTAAATTTACAAGCACAAATATGAGCAAGAAAAATAATGGAAGTAGACTCATTCGGCCATGATGATACTTATTTCTTATGGATGAGTCGATCGGTCAATCCACTAATCAAAGTAATCCTCCGAGTATGGATTCTCTTCCTCGGGATTACCTAGTCAAGAAGAATACCTATAATGAGTATTTTTTTTTATTCTATTGTACTTATCAAAACTATATCATAAGATCGTCAAAATTCGTATATAAGACAATTCCAACTTAAAATGGCTATAACTTGGTCATTTTAACTCTGAATTGCGCATATAATATACCGTTTTCTACCTATTCGAAAAAATCTATCCATTTTTAAAACTATTTTCACCAAACTAAGTCATTTGAGCTCCGAAACAGTGGCGATCAGATTCACTACGAATTTTTTTGTTTGCAAAACTTAATTTTGTAAACTTTTCTTTATCTACAAATACTTGTACAAAAATATAGATATTATAATGGTTGGAAAGACCTTTAAAATGCACACACACACACACACACACACACACACACACACACATATATATATATATATATTGACTTATATCAAATGCATGAATTTAATGAAGTTGTCTCAACCATGAATTTTTGTAAAAGCAAAGTTTTCTAGAAAATTGAAAAAGCAAAACTTTTGAAAATTTCTACTTAGCTTGTTGGAAAAGTTTCTTAAGTTATTTTAAGTGAGTATTTTCTCCTTCTTAATTCCATTTCCTTAGTCTTTTACATTTCAAAAGAATGATTTTTGTTTTTCTAAGTTTCTTATAACTTAATTTCTAGGGATTGGGAGAGTGGTTTCTAAATACTAGAGTAGTTAAAATCTATCAAACTTTATACTTTCTTAACCTTTCCTAATGTTTATTTCATTTAATTAAAAATGATTTCCTAAATTGTTTATTAATTTAATTCCTTAATATTATCTATTCTTATGAAAGAAATTTTCTTGGTGTTTTGTCAAACTGGTCTATTCCTTCATATATTAGACTATTGGTGGAAAAATGAAATTTAGTAAAACTTTTGTTAAACAAGAATTTGAAATTTTAATTTTTAACGAAAACTTTTATATTTTATGATTTTGTAAGTGTATATATATTATCTAAAAATTCCATGTTCTTTGATTACTAAAATTTATGATGGATTCTTCCAGATTTTTAGAAAATATTTAATAAGATAGATTCCTAAAATAATTTCTGTTATGACAAAATTTATTTTGGAATAGAACTTCCATTTAAAAAAACATTTCCTTCTTTATATTTGTTGAGACAACAATCAATATGTTCATGCATGATCATGAATATGAAATCATGAAATTATGAAAATATAAGAAAGACATATTAAGTAATATAATAAGCAAGCTAATAGAAATATCAAGTATTGGGAACCTTAGCTTCATCAAGGTATCCCGAGACTAAGAATAGACTAGTCCCAAAAAGAATAAAGAAAAGAAAGAAAAGGTTATTTTGACTTGATGAGGACAAGTCTAAGACTAGAGACTAGTCTTAAAACAATATGAAATAAATAAATAAATTGCATAACTTGGAAGTAAATAAATAACAAATGAGCTTATATGCTCTAAAGATTATATATAAGTACATAATTATATTTAGTTAAATATATATAAGAAGTTAACATAATATCAACAATAATATGAGTAAAGTAAAATAACAACATAAAAATATATAAATGCATATTCATGAACAAGAACAATACATGAACATAGTGTAGCTTCCATAACATTAAGTTTAGGAAACTCACACCATAGTCATGTAAAATTATATGACATGGTAAGAGAGATTTGAGGAGATTTCTTACCTAAAGTAAGAATGGTAGTAGTGTTTGTATTAGTAGAAGAGAGTTTTGAGAAGAAATTTTAGGAGAGTTTTGAGAAAGTGTTTGAGAGGAAATTTAGAGAGAATTTTGGAGAGTAATTTTGTGGGTAGTAGATGTGTGAATGAAGTGAAAGAGGAGAGGGATATTTATAGGAAAATGAGGAGTGGATTTTGAGTGATTTAATTAAAAAAATTGAAAAAAAAGAGAGAGAAGGAGAAGGGGGGGCGCCAGCCATGAGGAAAAGAGAAGGGGAGAGATTTTTTTTTTTTTTTTAATTTTGTGTATTAAAAGAAATAATATGTAAGATAGATGTGATATAAAGTTATGAGAAAGTTAAAAAGTAAAGATAATAGGTGTATAGAGTGTAAGAGTAGGTGTTAGAAAAAATAGAGATAAATGAATAGTGTAGAGTAGCAATGAATAATGTAATGTAAAGTAGATGTGACTAGTAAAATACCGGTAGTAAGAAAAAATGCGTATAATTGCGATATCTGTTATTTTTAGTTAACAAAAAATTACGAAACTGATATTTTTGAAATCCTTGTATTAAATCAGTCCCAACGGTGTCATCAGAATTTTTTTTTATTCCAAGCTCCGGGAACGTGTTTCAAGAACTGATCCCGTCTGAGTCCGAAGGATACTGAAATTCGCGAATATGATATTTTTACGTTTCCTTATATTATTATGAACTATAATCACTAATTATTTCAACTTCGTTTTTTGGGGTTAAAGAATACGGGAATGCCAGATCTAAATTCTAGTGTTTGTACTGGTTTTTCGTTGACCTCCAGGGTTTCCGGTTGACTTTTATTCTAAGATTAAGCTTAAAATTAACCGAAATTTCAGGGGTTTACACTGGGAACCTATGGGTCCTGAGTAGCAGCAATTACTTCAGAGATTGATATAGACAGCTCGAATACCTATATCTCCTAACTCTACGAGTAATAGTCTCGTTTGGAGGTCACAACTGTTGTGTATTTTTACCCATCACAGTCCATAATATAGTGCAACTCAACCGGTTGGTCCCATAAACATGAATCATATTATACTATTTCTCTTCGATCCAAGTAGACGTAATGCCTCTACCGTTCCCCTATCAACTACCCGCCGAGTCACCCATGATGGCCTTAGCGCTTAACTACCATGCTGGCACAGCATAGCAAGGTTGTCGCCCCTCGGACTGAGTCTAAAAGATAGCCTTGCACAAGTAACAAGTAATTATTAAGGCCATCTTTAAGTATTAATTTATTCAGGATACATATCATTGCAAGTAACACATAAGTCATTACGTACCTAGTACAAAATTGTCACTATGAACAAATAGAAGATAAACCACGAGGTACTTTAGAACGTAAAGCAAAACTAGATTCAAAGCATCTATCTACTCATAACATTAATTTATATTAGTATTAAATATTAAATTATTAAATTCATATCAGATTTATATTAATTACTCATTCTAACTTAATAAAATCTATTATAACTGAATGAGATCAAGTTGAACTTAGATCTATTAATTAAGTTTATTTAATATCTAGGGGTTCATATTAAGACTAATTGTTTAATTCAAGTCGCCTTTAGTTATTTAAATCCATTTTATTAATTTAATCTTATTTACTAATTTTCAATTTACAACATACATATATGATTAATTCGATATACAAATATAGACATATTTAACGATTTCTTAGCAGCATATATCATTGTAAATCAACTCAATAACATATATAATTTATCAAAACAAATCAATAACATACTATATCATTTCACATGATCATATACATATTATACATTAATGCTTATTAATTGTATTTCATCAAACACAACATATGTATCTAACATTTTCTATAAAACAACAATTTCTAAAACACACACATATATATATACTTTCATTTTTATGCATACATCTACATATTTACACTTTTGTCAAATTTTAATCAAAATTTATTTTACTAATTTATAATCTCAAATACTATAATTTAGTTTAAGTATCTTATATTCATCCCATATTACTTATTAATTTAATTAATTTTATCAAATTTCATATATATACTTATATATATAGCCTTAGAAAATAGACACACTACCTATACCTTTATTATTTATTTGATATATTATTAATATTTTATTTTATTTTTCTATAGAGATCACGGTCTGAGTAACACGCTATGATCTTGCCCGTGATTGTCATCACGCTGTGTTCAAATTATTGTGAAGAATTTTTTAATTCTGAGGAAATTACGTCCTTAGTCACGGTCGTGATATAGATCACTAACTTTGTTATACCCGTAGTGGAGGTTGTGATTGTAAACCCCTCAATTTCTAGGGTAGAGTTGGATTAAACCCTAACCCTAGTCAAACCAAAGTTTTAAAAGTCAACTAAGATCAAGACAATCTAACAATTTTAACTTTGGCAATCCTGCGCTCGAAACCTGAGAATAATAGAAATAATTTAATGATGGATTATAGTTCGGGATAATATAAGATAGCTTAAAAAGATCAGATTTGTCAAAATTCGATTCGTTTTGAACCTGAACGGGATCGGTTTCTAAAAAACATGCCCAATGCTCAAAATAGTAAAAATATTATGATAATACCAAAAGACTCGTAATTATACAAGGATTTCAAAAATATCGGTTTCGTAATTTTTAGGTAACTAAAAATATTAGATATAGCCCGTTTACATATATTTTTATTACTATCGGTATTTTATTTGTCTAGTTTACTATTCATAGTACTATTTATTACTATTTCACTATCTCTACTTTTTCTTACAACCTACTTCTTACAATCTACACACCTATTCTTACACTTTTACATTTCCAATACAATTTTATTCATATCATACCTTACAAATTATTACATTTTATTACAAAAATACAAAACAAATCAAATCCTCCCCTCTTTCCCATCAAAACCGGTGCTACCCGCTCTCTTTCTTCTCCAAATTATTTTTTTTCAATTTATTTTATTACATCTAAATTTCTGTTCAAAACTCTATAAATACCCCTTCCCTCCTTCACATTTTACACATACTTCTCAACCTTAACAAAACTCTAACAAATTTTCCTCTCAACTTCTCTTTATAACAATTCTCTCGTAAACACACTCTACCATTCACCACTCTTCAAGAAAACAAAATAACAATTACACTACCCACATATTCTTACATCCACCTTCAACACATACACACTTCTAGGTAAAAATCTTCTATATTTACTTTTCCCATACCATGTAACTTAGCATGACCATGGTGTTATTTCTTAAAGCTCATGTGAGTTATAGAAGTAACAACATGCTCATGTTTTGCTCTTGCACATGCTAAGAATACCAATTATATTATTTTGTTATTTTATTGTTATTATTTTGTTATTATGCTCCTAATCTAACCTTATATATATATTATTAAGTATATGTATATCTATATATTTCTTAGAGCTTAAATGCTCACTAACTATCACTGACACGCTTATTATTATTATTACTCTTATTATTTTTGTTCTTATTATTGTTTTCTTTTCTTTCTTTTTTTCTTTCTTTTGATATTAGTCTATTCTTAGTCCTAGGAAGCCTTGATGAAGTTATGGCTCCGAATACTTGATCGGAATACCTAGATGAATATAAGGTTCCCAATACTTAACCATATTATTATGCTTATTTGCTTATTATATTTCTTTCTATATTATTATGTATTATTCTTGCATTTTTTTATTTCTACATAATCATATTCATGCATGATTGGAATGTTGTTGTCTTAATAAAAATAAAAATGGGTTTTTTCGTTAATAAAGAAAAGTAAACTAAATTTCTTATCACTTAACAAATGATTTTTCAATAAAAGATCTAAATATTATTCTTAATAAATTCTTTTCAAAAGCTTAGACAAACTAATCAGAAATTTTAAAGTATTAGTAATGAAGATTTTTTCAAATAATAAAAGGAACTCATTTCTTTTATAAATTGGAACGAAATACTCTATAAAAATATAATTTTTAGCATTAAAATTAAGATTTTAACCCAATCATATCTTTTACAAAACTTAAATAAGTTCATCATAGACTTTGAAAACTACTTACTAAGTAAACTTTTACAAGACTTAATTTTTAATATTGTTATCCTCTTTTCAAAGTTAAAATGAAATTTTTGCTAAATTCTAATGTTGATAATTCTTTATTATGAAAGCTTTTCTTATAAACTTATCTAAAAGGATTATGCCACCACTTGAAAAATATTAAGAATAAAGCAAGTTTTTTAAATCAAGGTAAAATCAACTTACTATTTTACACACCAACTTAGAGAAATAAAATTTACCAAGAAAGTGAAGTTTTAAAGAGGTAAACTTATTTTCTAAAGAAGCAGAAGAATATAAAAATGAGAGGAAAACATACATTTGACACAACTCCAAATATTAGACAACACCAACGACTTAGGAAAAATTTTGAAAACCTTTTTTTTCAATTACTATAAATAAAATTGGTAGATAACTTAAATGACCAAATTTTTGGAAATTAATCATTGAAAGAGTTAGGAAATAAAAATATAAAAAGAAAACATTTATTTATAATAACACGAAATTTGTAATTTCTTTCAAACCACTTAAAGATAAAAATTTCAAAGTTCAATTTTTTAAAACCATAAGGCAAGTCGTTTTATGAAAAATAATTGTTGAGACAACATCAATAGAATCATGCATAAAATATGAGTCTATTTATGTGTCAAAAGAATTTTTCTAACCATATACATACCTATATATTTGTTTAAGGATTTTTGGGCAAAGAAAAGTTTAAAAAATCATATTTTAAGGGCTGAGAATTTCGTAACTATTTTGTTGGAGCCCAAATGGATTTTTGTAACAAAAATAACCTTAGAAATGGATAGATTTTTTTGAGTAGGTAGAAAACGATATACAATATGCGAAATTTTGAGTTAAAATAAGCAAATTATGGCAATTTTACGTAAGAATTTCCTCCTATCAGAATTTTAACGCAAATACTAGAATAGAGTTAGAAAGTTCAAGTAGAATTTTCATGAAATACTCATTTCGAGTATTTCTTTCGTTTAGGTAATGAAGCTTGGGAGGATTCGTATTCAGAGGACTATTACGAGTAAAGAATTTGTAGTGAGGATGACCGAATGAGTTTATCTCCTACTTTTATGTACTTATTTGTGCTTATAGTTAGAGGCACTAGAAGTAGGAAAAGATGAAAATGGATTATGCCTGATAATATTGGTTGAAAGAATACTAAGTATATTGAGACATGAATTGTTATTAATTAAATTGTGTTTTATTATTATCATGCTGAAGTGTCTGTAAATTCTGTGATCGCCTTTAAATTACCTTAATCACATATTACGAGTTATATTGATTGATTCGTGCATATCACGTAGTTAGACTCATTTCATTAGCTACTATGCTTGATGGGACAAGAGCATAGTAGTGGGGTTCGTAGGAACTCGTAAGTTTACAAGATGGGCATATAGGAGCCTGGAAGAATTATTTAAGGATGGGCGAATAGGAGCCCGAAAGAACTATTTCAGTATGAGTAAGTAGAAGCCCGAAAGAACTATTTCATATGAGTAAGTAGAAGCCCGAAATAAACTACACCATTAGATTTCAAAGAAGAGTTTTAAAGAGCTCGAAACACCTAACCCTGAATGGAGGGTAGATCCATTCAAACATATGATTTCCAGTAGATTATATGTATTGCTTGATGCATTCATATGCTTGTTTAATAACTTGTTTGAATTTATTAATGCGAGTATATTAATCCAGGAATATTCTCACTAAGCTAGTTGAGCTTACACCCCCTTAGATTTTTGTTGACACAGGACCGATATCTCTTTTGCCAAGGACTTCATATAATCGAGTGGATTTATGTTTTAGGAAGCTTTTAGGGGAAATCCTTTCGAATATCTTAGAATAGATTTCCTTTAATATCTTTTGGTTCTAGTATTGTTTCTTTATATAAAAGACTAAGTTGATATTATGATCTTTGGAGATTTATCGGGGGAATCTCCCTAAGATGATGTAAAGATCATATTCTTAATATTGAAATTAATATTTATCTAGATTTCATGTATACTATATTTACTATCTCAAATTATACTTCCCACCAGAGTCTTCTATTATTGTGCTAGATGCCTTACATATGGTGTTGAAGCTTTCGCATGATTTCAGAAAGTCATTCTAAAGTTTTAATACCGTATATGACGGACTGCCACGTCTAGGGTACCTTTTAGGGCGTGATAGTTTAAGTGGTATCAGAGCATCAAGGTTAGGGAAGAAAACCAAAGGTTTAGAATTAACAGTCTTAGAGGCATGATAAGCTTAGGAATAAATCATGAGAGTGTTAGGGAGATCCTTGAGAATTATGAGTATCTAGATGGAAGATTAGCAAAAGAAAAGATAGATGGATTTTTCATCATAAGATAGAGGAACCGTAGGTGGAGTGAAGGGAAAACCTAAGAATCCTATGAGATCGCCCTGTTCAAAAAGACAAGAACAATTTTGGGAGTTTTAGAACCGTAGCAAGTGGGATCGTATGATATCAAGTGGAAAGATCGCGTATTTTATAACCTCACCAAAAGCATAAGCATAGAACTAGTTTATGTCCTTAAACGAACTGTGTTAGTCCCACTTAATAATCAAGAAGGGGGGTTGAATTGATTATTAATAATTTTCGCCTTTAAAAATATTCCCCTGTAATTTTGAATATGAGAACAAGATATGCAATAAATCAATTATAAACAAAATAAACTGCTGAAAATTAAAAAGATAGGAAAGAGAGAATTAGGCAGCTATTTACAGTGGTTCCGCCTTGTGCGTTAGTCCACTCTTCCAACTCCAAGCCGGGGATCCTGTTATCCTATGAGTTTTTTTTTTCCACTATATCCAATAACTTTAAATTACAAGATTGTACAATCCTCTCTACTCGATTCTCACAGTTATCCTCTAGCTACAATCGATCTACAGAGTCTAATCATGTAATTGAAATAACAACTAAGAAGGTAATAACAAGTTCCTTTTTTTATACAAGTAAATAATCTGTAAAGATTAAATGAAATGGAAGAAGAAAAAGAAATATTTAAAATAGCTCGTGGGTTAATGTTCGTAAGCATATGTTTCTCTCTCACGCAATGTTTTTCTTTTCAAAGTAAAAACAAGAAACAAAGCAGGATGTAGCGCGTGGGTTAAAGTTCCTTTCTCAGTGTATTGTAGCTTTCTCTTTCTCAACAAAACGAATACAAAGCAAGATGAAGATCGTTGTTTTTTTTTTTAGTTTTTGAGTACTGTATATTTTTCTTTCTTCTCTATCTTGTAATATATGCTCCCAGTTTTCAATGTTCAAAAATTCAAAGTGGATAAACTCTCTTGCATGTATCTCGAATGATATCTGATGATCCTTATCTTCTTTTTCAAAATTCAAAAACTTATCGATTTATAATGGGTAAAATTTATATGTCCTTCTTCTTGTTTTGATCTTTCAATTCACTTGCCTAATTCGAAAATCTGTCATGGTTAGTAGAAGATAATTCTTCCTTGATCTTTGGAAAAAAATATGGCTAGATGACTCTCATTTTAATTCTTTCGAAACGTTTATTTGATGGAGATAAGGCTTCAAAAGCTTTCGTGGTTCATCTGTTGTTGTTGATCGTGATTTTCAGGAACATAAAAGATGTCGATTGTTAATATAACAGCTGGAATATTTCAGATAAATTCTTATCTTTTTGTTTGTTCAAAGGAATAGACCCTTGTCTTTGCTAGAACAATATCAGATAGATGTTTAAATTTGATTAAGTTGAACTAACTGTCGAAAAAATTTTGAAACTTGTATACTTGAATCCCCTTAGATATTATCCTACTTAAGTGGACCAAATAAGTATACTACCCAAATATATTAATTATCTTGGAGCTAGGTTTTCAATATACTTATTTGTACTTAACTTAAATGAATTGGATCAAGTTTAAAACGATGAACAGTAACTCTTGTAATAGACATCGGCACGGTTCGGATCGGTTCCGGACCTGAACCGGAACCGCCAGAGCCGGGGCGGTTCAAGGTTCTAAGGAACCGCCGGTTCTGGCGGTTCCGGTTCCACGTGAACCGGTTTTTTTTTTTTTTTTGGAAAAATGAAGAAAACAATATAAAATGGATTAATTTAAAAGTCAGTTGAAGAATAAGAGGGATTGTGGTTGGTGGCACTTAAAAAGTGCCGCTAGTTAAATTAGTATGTAAATAAAATAAGAGATGGTAAAATTAGAAAAAAATAATTGAATAAAAAAGTTAATTTATAATTATAAAAAGAAGAAAAAAGAGATTGTAAAGTAAAAAAAGGCAAGCATTCTCTTTATAATAATAAATAAATATATTATATATCATAGATATGTTAATATCTTTTTTATTAATTTATGTTAATCTCTTCCTAAATAAAATTATATAGACCTTTGATTTTGAAAAAGTTTGCATTTACACTTTGAACATATGCGGACATTAATTTTTTGATATATTAATTGTGTATGTGTATGTTAAATTTGTCTTTAATAATATCATGCGCAGGTTTGTTTTTTGTTTTTTTTTTTTTTAATTCAAATATTTGGCCAGTTGGAACCGCCGGTTCCGGGTCTGGAATAGCGGTTCCAGACCCGGTTGGAATAATCGGTTCCACCACGCCTAATCGCCGGCGGGTCCTTAGACGGTTCGGAACCGTCACCGATGGGGCAGTTCTTGGGTCAGGAACCGCCGATGATGATTCGGGGCGATTTGCGGTTCGGAACCGCCCCGTGATGATGTCCATCTTGTAAAATCCTCTTGCTGTCAAAAACTTCATTTGACCTTCTGAACTATCCTCTGTACTAACTTCTGGATTGTTCTCTTTTTATATTTCCCTCATATACATCTTCCGAATGCCTTTTGAATACTTTTCTAAACAACTTTTACCTTCTGAACTATCCTCTGGTTATTCTTTTGGTTAACACTCAAACCTTCAAAACATTATCTTTTCTAATAAACAAGTTCTGTATCAACTTCTAGATGATCTTCTGGATGTGTGTTAAAACAATATTACACCTTCTGTATTATCTTCTATATACCATATAATAACTCTTGTTTTTGTTTTTCCTTAAAAACGACTTTATGTAAGACCCTCTGGAGTATCTTCTAAATGAAATTTTTATACGTTAACAAGGCTCTGCTTATGTTCTATATAATCCTCTGGATTTCCAATATCCTTAATTAAAGCTTGTTATTATTCTTAATTTAAATATCCTGCGCACTTAATAAAATAATTAGATTTCTTTAACTATTTAGTTATCATCAAAACCTCATTTATAGAGAATCAACAAACTTCCAAACTATTTTTAATCATAAGAAAATGTCACCTTTATAAGAAATCAAAATTTCCTGCTTTTTGAATAAAGAAACCAATAAAAAACTATATAGCCTAGTTTTAGCGGAGAGTATGCCCATTCGTGTGCCAAAAGACAAGACTCTCACCCCTACTGCCAAAGGACGAAATAGGAGCTCCAAGAAAGGAAGTCGTAACCAAGCACGAGTTCACGAGTGCAAAGAGAGGATGTCAAGTCAAGAAGGAAGCGTCGCATTTACTCGAAGCATAGCACCTTAGTTAACTAAATTAGCAATAACTAAAAAAAGTAGTTAAGTGTCTAGAAGGTAACAAGTGAATTGATGATTCCCTTAAATATGATTCCCTCATATTGTTTTATGATATTTATGTTATGCCTTTTTCCGCAAATAAATTTCTTAATATTAGAAAAAGATGTCCTGTTTTGTGATTTTATGAAGTTATATTTTGAGAATTCTTGATTGCCTACCAAATTTTGTTGAGTGCCTGCTCCATGATTTTATTTCCATGAGTTTGAATTTCAATCATAATTTCTAATCTTTTTATGTTTAAGCTTTCCATATTTCCATTAAATGAAATTTCCTTTTATGGGTATTTGGATTTCATTTTCCATGCTTTTTATTTCGTAAATTTCTGTATTTAATTTTGATAATTATGGTTGTTCTAGATTTTTCGAGATTTCCATTGAATATCGTGCCAAAACTTAATAAGTTAAGAGAAAAGAATAAACTCATCTAATTTAAATATTTAAACAGTTGAACTCGAAGGGGACAAAACCACGAGCAACATGCTTCAAGCCAGCCAGCCGAGGAAGGAAATCAACCCGAAGTTCTCTTTCCAAATCTACAAGCTATGCCACCGCCGAATCCACCGATTGATAACCAGGCTACTCTCCAACAGATAGCACAATTGTTGAATATTCTTGTGCAGCAACAGAATGCACACACGCCTGCTCCGACCCCACCCCAAAACGAACATCAAGCATCCGTTGAAGTGTCTATACCACAATGAGTGATCACATACTACCCCAAAATCCTGCATGGATTTTTGGGTTTAACTGGCTATTATCGCCGCTTCTTACATGGTTTTGGATTGATTGCTTGCCCCCTCACTCAGTTATTGAAGAAGGATAAATTTAATTGGAATGAGGAGGCACAAGGTTCTTTTGAAGCACTTAAACAAGCTTTAAGCAATTCTCCTATCCTAAGCCTACCGGATTACTAAAGAAAGTTCATAGTAGAAATAAATGCTAGTGGTGAGGGTATCGTCGCGATACTTATGCAGGAGAAGCAACCAATTGCTTACATTAGTAAAGCTCTTGCCCCAAAGCATAAAGGCTTATCAGTTTATGGGAAAGAGTTGATGGCATTGATTTATGCCGTAGACAAATGGAGACATTATTTATTAAGTCGCCAATTTCTCATTAGGATTGACCACCAAAGCCTAAAGTACTTGATGGAGTAAAGACTAGTCCTACCCTGTCAACAAAATGGCTCATGAATCTTTTAGGATTGAATTACTCAATTGAATCCAAGAGTGGTTACACTAATGGAGCAGCGGATGCTCTATCAAGGATTGATGGAAATCAGTTGACTCTATAAGCTTCAACACCCAAAATTGTGGATGAAGTGAAATTGAGTTGGAGGTTACCATGGGGGTTATGACGCTATTTTGGAGAAATTAGAGCAAGGGGAGCAAGTGAAGCATTTTACACTCATTGATTCAATCTTAAGACATAAAGGTAAGATGGTTGTAGGGCCTTCTACTACTTTAAAAAAGAAGATTTTACAACTGTATCATGATGGGCCTTTAAGGGGATATTCAGGAATGTATGCTACTTACAGAAGGTTATCCATGGTATTTTTTATTAGGCTAAACTAGAAAAGACAGTGAGGGAATTTGTAAGGAAGTGTGATATTTGTCAACGCAACAAATTTGAAAATGTTGTTACTCTTGGATTGCTACAGCCCTTGAATATTCTCAATAGATTATAACAGGAAGTTAGCATGGATTTTGTAGAAAGATTACCAAGATCTAATGGGAAAGAAGTTATCATGGTGGTTGTGGATAGATTAAGTAAATATAGTCATTTTATGGCTTTGGCTCATCCTTATATAGCCTCATTAGTAGCTCTAGTTTACTTGGATCATGTGTTGAACTGCATGGGTTGCTAGATACCGTAACTAGTGATCAAGACCCGAAATTTGTGAGCAATTTTTGGCTTGAATTTTTTCGTTTGCGTACATTAAATATTTCTACAGCCTATCACCCCTAAACTGATGGTCAGACAAAGGTTGTTAATAAATGTTTGGAAACTTATTTACGATGCATGACTGGAGAATGTCCTACATTCTGGAGCCACTACCTACCAATAGCTGAATGGTGGTACAACACAAACTACCACACGGGTACTAAGATGACTCCATTTCAAGTTCTGCATGGCTACCCTCCTCCTATACACTTGCCATATGTTCCTGGAGATTCAAGGAACAAGATTGTTAACTCAATTTTATCGAAGTAAGAGGAGACCCTTAAGATGCTACGGTTTCATTTCAATAAGCTCAGACTCGTATGAAACAGTTGGCGATAGAGGGATAGAATGACAAACTCTTTAGGGTTGGGGACATGGTTTTATTGGAACTACAACCTTACAGACAAAACACCTTGCGATCATCAAGGGTTCACAAATTATCCTAAGTATTATAGGCCATTTAAAGTAAAGGAGAAGGTTAGGTAGCTTACTGATTGGATTTGCCAGAGGAGGTTGGTATCTATCCGACTTTCATGTCTCTCAGTTGAAGCGCTATCATGGTCCAAGGACAGATCTATCACCAGAGCTACCTGAACATGCAACGACTCAGAGTTAGTACCAAACTGCACCTTAGATCGGAAAATTGTTAAAAAGGGAACAAGCTGAGATAATGGTATTGATCTTGTGGCAAGATCTTTCTCTCACTGAAGCTACGTGGGAGTTTTACTAGGACATGGTTCTCAGGTTTCCAAACTCACCCTTGTGGACAAGGGTTTCATACGAGGAAGGGATTATGATAGGGTTTCCTAAGAACATTGAAGTAGAAAGGGAAGAAAGAAGTAAAAGTCAAGTGAAGAGTGTGAACACAATTGTGTCGGATGTTCTAGAGGCTTGTGAGGGTTGTATTCCCATGCAAAAAGGAGTAGAGAGATGTGGAGCGTGTGGATGTGGGCTTGTGGATGTGGACTTGAAACAGAAAAGTAGAAGGATCGGTGTTTAACATGGGCTGTGCATAACTTAGCCCATTAATAAATAATTACAGATAGTAGTATAAGCTTCTAAAATAGTAATAGTGCAGAATGAATTTGTTATGATATGTTTAACCGTATTGTTGCTGTGGCATCATCACACAAGTCATATGGTTATTACAATATTACAATATTTTGGGTAGCTCATACTAATACAGAGTAGTATAATACAAAAATATATGAAAAAGGAAATAAAAAATTCATGCTCCCAATCTCTACTTGTATTCGAGCATCTGATTATGTGTTTGTGTAACTTGTATTCAAGCTTATGTCCGTGTGAGTTAATTTCCTTCGCAATTCCTTAGCCTCTTGCTGCAAAGTGATACATAAAAAGGAGAAATACAAATTGTACAAGAAATCTTAAAAATGACATATGAGGATAAGGAATTCAAATTATACAAGAAATCTCGAAAATAACTTGGATTAGTCAAGATTTGTTGGTGATTTTTGCTAGATTCTTTTAAGAGATAATAGTTGTCAGTTCACTTCCTAAATAAAAAAGTTTTATTGGGTTCAATTTTTGTGAATTAGGACTTTATATAATTCAACTTAAAAAATTGGTTTTAAATGGATAATTGGAAGGGATTGATTAGCTTGGTCTATTGAAGATAGGAAATTGAAGTAATTTGATAGGTTAAAAGTGGGTATTTGCGATATTCGAATCTCTATGTTCAATTACATCTATTTACTAATCAAATTATGTTAAATTTTCTAATTATATTCTATAATTCATGAAATTTAATTTAACTAAACAATCTAAATTTAATTACTAAGTTGATTTAAAATAAGATTCAAAACATGAAATTTTATAATATTTAATTATCACATTCTTAATTTTGGTTGGTAAAATTTGGGGTATTTCATGGTCTTCCTAAAGGATTTTAGTTTTTCTAAAATGAAAAATTAAAGATACACAGATAAAATTTATATCTATAAAAATCAAGATACGATACTAAATTGATTTGTAGGACGTTATGACTTACTCTCATGGCATTAAAAGATTATTTGATATGGCTAATGAAAATTCAGTCAATAAGTTTACCACAATCTTACAATTAAATTAGGTCGATAAGAACAAATAAAAACGGGTAAACGCTCAAAATCTATAAACTAGGACGATACTCATCTAATTAAATTTAATGCCCTCACACACGCACACATAGATGTATGTAAAATTCGTAAAAGAATAAAAAGTTTAAAAAATCCATCTTTCAAAAATGTTTTATTAATACCAAAATTTGTTCTAAAAACAAATAAAGGCTACTTATGTTATTTAATTAAACCCTAGATAATTAAAATAAATTAAACAACTTAACTAAGTACTAATTATAGAAACAAAGATCCCGTCAATATATCTCTGATTTAGAACATGTTCTAGGATAATTCGTCCAGACAAAAATTGAGCAAGTTAATAAAGATATTTGTTTGTTTACCAATTTGCCTCAAATTTTTTTACACAAATACCGCTTGTGTTAAAATAATTACGTAAAGAATGTCATAAAATCATATGTTAACATGTGATTTTTGATTTTATAAAAAAATTGTATGTTTAAAATATAATTTAGGAATGTATATTTTCATAAATCGCAAATAATAGATGCGATTTTAAATTTATAAATTGCCAATTATGTATTTTTTTCTTTTAGAAATCATAGATTTTTGTATTTTTAAAAAAATAACATTTATAACCTAAGATTTTGTATTGATAATATGACAATTAACTTTATATAATTTATAATTAATATTTTGGTAATCTTCTTCTATAAAATAGATATGTGTTACACCCAAATTATTCATGGAAACTTAGATCCCATCCATGTCACAATCCGTGATCCCTATCTTGCATCACACAATGCATTAACTATTAAAAGATTTGGACAGATATGAGACCGGTTTGGTTGCCATGGGATCATAGAATTTTTGTAACTATTAAATCTTAATTTCATTATTGAAATCACGCAGTACTTTTTAAATTTCGTTGGGTATCACATATTGTGTTAAGGCCATATTGTATCACGTGCAGTAACATTTCTATTTTTCAAAAGCTAGCAAGATATAAAAATAAGAACTATCCCTTTCTTAAGTTAGTAAAGTTGATTGTAAACTTTTTACTCATTTTATTTTCTTTACTATCCCAGGGAGGAAAAAAAGTAGATATATACTAAAAATATCTCTCTTGACTTTTGATGGAAAAAACTACAGTCCAATCATATTTTTTAACATAATGATCACCTAAATTATTTAACAATTTAAGTTAGACTTATCCTCAAGGCAGGTCAGTCTGACTCGTGGCCCGAGCCACCAGGTCCAAGTCCAAAAATAAGAGACCCAGAACCGCCCGGGTTACAGGATAGATCGGACTCGTCTCCTTTACATTAATTTATAAAAAAAAAAATCAATTTTGCAGGGATGCACCCATATGAACCTGCTGGATCCAATTGGCAAGTACGACCTACCTCTTCGGATCGAGTCATATGGATTAAGTTAGTGATCGGTCCAGGCTAGGTCCCAGTTCAGACCTAGCCCGAAGATATGTCTAGCTTAAAGTTCATACCTACTCTTGATCACATCATTAATATACTTGATATAAAGATTCATGAAACCGTAAAAATTAGCAATTTTTATCGTTTGACGGTTTTCCTTCTTAACTCATAAAACTGGAATTAGGCCTTTTTTTTCCCCTAAAAGAATATATTTGCCTTCCTAAAGTATCACCAGACTAGAGTCCTGTAGAAAATAGGCCTTTAAATCTCCGGGGACTAACTGAGTCCAACTCTGGAAACGAAGAAAAGAAAACATAATTATTATATAAATATCCTCATAAGCTGTCATCAGTAATCAAATGTCTAAAAGGTTAGGCCATTATGGTCCTTCATGATTTCCAAAAATTAATAAGTGTCCTTCAATTCGTAATTTCAACACGTAGAAAAAGTAAAAGCTCACTTTTTTATATATCCCAGATGGGTCCCCTGTGATCACCTCCGAAGCCTCAAACCTGTTAGTTCACCTACAACGACAAATGTGGGACTCGCACTTCTACAGCATTCTCCTTAATATAGTAGGATAAAAGGAGCCTTCATAGTGACTTCACCAGGCAAGGGAAGTTCATAATAATTGATGCAGTGATTACTACGTAGTAGAATGGATTGTCATAATATTATTTTAGCCTCACTTTAATATCATCTTCCTTTATTTTCATGATGGGGGTGGACCTAAAAGGTAAAGCAATCTGAACTGTAGAACCTTGGTCATATTGTGAGGCTTGGTAATAGCTCCTTTGTACTTTAGTCTCTATTATTCCTTAGGTTAAAAAGGAATTACTATTTAATTGATTTGGAATTATTCTCAACAAACTTTCATACTGGGTCATAACTTGATTGTTATTAGGTGTAGTCCAAAAGATATTTTGGGTGGTATCAAGGCAGAAGGGAGTTGTCTTTCTCAGACTAAGGGGTGATTATCTCTTAGCCACTTATTAGAATGAAAGTAACATAAGAAATCTATGATACAGTATATTTATACTATGTTTGGCAATGGTGTAAACCTGAGGAAATCTACATAAAAGAGAAGAAAAAGATAGAAATGGATAGAAAATTTGTGTTTGGATCCAATGGAAATCAGCGGAAAATGTTAGAAATGAGGCAAAATTTTTCCACTTTTCGTTCCTCTGTCTTCTCTCCAAAAATGGGCGGAAACTAGTGGAAAAGATGAACAATGGTTCGAACTTTTGGTTTTCTCTTCGATTGTTGATGATTCAAAATCAAACACATAGGTAGTTTTATCTATTACTAACTCTTTTTTTGGTATTTTCCTTCATAAATTACTAAACACAAAATAAGATTTTTACACATTTTCATTTCTACTCATTTCCATTACCACTCTTTTCTTTCCACTCATTTCACATCTTTCCACTTTTCTCAAGTCTTCCAAACACAACATTAAGTCATTTCTTCTAGAGTAATCAATATATAACTGCTTGTCTTTCAACGAATTAAGTATGATTTCATTTTTTTTTCCATTTGTCTGACATCAAGATCTTAACAATAGCAACTCGTGGAGAGAATGGCGGAGATGGAAAGAACATGCATAGAAGGTTATAATTGATAGAGTAAATACGAGAAAATATACAAGTTTAGAAAAAAGTCATAGTGTATATAAGAAACAATTTTCAAATATATGGAAATGAAGCAAATCATGAGCTAATTAGAAGATGTTACACCAATTGTAGAAGTTGTGGATGAAGAAATTGATCAAGAAATGGTTTAACAAAAGGGAGAATGACAAAAATGGTACTTCAACTTTCGTGGAAAGAACAATTAGGTACCTGAAGTTTGGTTTTGAATAATTTGAAACATAAACAGAATTTTTATTGAATTTTTTCATACCAAAATTTGGTTTTGACAATTTTGATACTTAAACAAACTTTTCGCGGGCATTTTTCATACCTCATTAAACTTATTTTAGGCATGAAAAAAGTTAAAAAAAAACTATGTTTTGGTACCAAAATTGTCAAAACCAAACTTCAAATATGAAAAAAGTCAACAAAAACTTTATTCATGTACTAAATTATTCAATACAAAATTTTAGATACCTAATCATACTTTTTGCAAAAGTTCAGGTACCATTTTTGTCATTAACCTTAACAAAATTACCAAAAAAATGCTACCATGAAGGAAGATTTGGAAGTAATTTCCCGTACTACCATAAATGACTTGAATCATGATCAAGAAAAATGTTAACATAGAAGAATAGAGTTAACAAATGTCTAAGAAAAAAATAAATATGACATTGTAGTAGATTGTCTTTACAAAAGCCTTAAACTAGTCTCATGTTACGATTGACAACATTCATATGATAATAAGTGAAAACATAGTTTCTATGATTTTACAATTTGATATGAATAATATGTTGATTGTGTGATATGGTTTCTCTCTAGCTGTTAAAGTCCTTGTTTGCCAAGTGCAATTTCTAGATGTTAACTTTTATGCTCTTAATCGGGTGGAAAAGCTTTTATTTTTATGTCAAAAAATACTTAAAGATTTTTTTTATTCTTCTTTTTTTTTATTTCCCTAAACCTTGGGAATAAGGATAACCGAATTATATTAATAGTAATAACTAAGAGATGTGTATCTACATTGTGCACTAACAATTAATTAAATGGTATAAATATAATTTACCAAAAGATTTATTGCCAGAGCCATCATCAATGTAGGTGATGGGAGATTGACGCTTGGAGTTGGTGATGAGGAACTAACAATGAAGATCCCATGTGCATTGAAACAACCCTTAGTCGCTGATGATTCTTGTTTTATTATTGATGTTATTATTGATGCTTTTGTGGTAGACTCTATGCAAGATATTTTATGCAAAGAAGCTTTAGAGTTAAGTTTGATTAGTTTAGAAGAGAATGAAGTGAAGAACCCTAAAGTGCGAGCTATGACAACTCAATTGGAGAAGCATGAGGAATTTACAAACAAGCAAGGGTTTGAGAAATTATCAATGGAAGCAGAAGCAAGATTAAAGCCATGATGAAGGTACAATTACACCAAGTTCGTCTCAACAAATTCAAGTTCCTAAAGGAATGATTACATGAAATAGAGCCAAGAAGCTTTGGGAAAGATTTCAAGGATTTGTGCAAAAATTTGTTGAAGATCACTCCAAGTCCACCAACATCGATTTAGAACGAAAAAATAAAGGCTTTTACTATCATTTTTGCAACCCAGAATAATAATACAACATCAACAATGGAAATCAATCCAGAGCTGTCTGTTTTGGGTTCAACATTGACAGTGCAAAGACCAATGTCGTCAGCCTTCATTTAATTTTTGTCTTTTCGAATTTCCATTTTTTTTAATTATGTAGGGATTAATTATAATTATGTTTTCAGTTACGTTATCAGTTATGTAACTGCCATAATTATAGTTTTTTTTTTCAATCACGTTATTAGTTAAGTAACTGCCACAATTATGTTTTTTCTTCAGTTACGTTATTAGTTACGTAAGTACCACAATTATGATTTTTCAATTACATAACTGCTTTGTAATAGCCTATATATTAAGGCTAGTATGAGAGATAGAAAATCAAATTACAGAATACATTTTTCATTGTGAAATACAATTCGAGAGAAATCCTTTCTCTTTGAGTTCTTTTGAGAACTTGGAATTTCTTGAAGAATTTGAATTCTTGTTGAGTTCATCATTATACCAATGTTCTAGGTCGGTATATCCAATAGGGTCGCGATTATCATATTAAGGTTCTTTGGGTTACTCAACCATAGGGTCGAGGTCAATTCCATCTTATCATACCAATGTTCATGGAGTTTCAGATCCAGATCTGAATATTTCATTAGGTCAAGGTCCGCCTTCTTGATTCTTGGAGTTTGGGAAATTCAAGATCCGTGCTGAGCACGCATCAAGCCATCTATTGAAGATCCGTCGGTTTTAGAAGTGAAGCAAGTCCCTATGCTCGATATCAAGGGTATTAACCCCTCTTTCTATACTCATAAAATCTTATAGGAAGATGGATACAAACCAGTTGTACAACCCCAGAGAAAATTGAATCGGAATAAAAAGGAGGTGGTGAAAAAGGAAGTGATCAAGCTTCTAGATGCTAGGCTAATCTACCTAATCTATGATAGTTTTTGGGTAAGCTTAGTACAGGTTGTGCCCAAAAAAGGAAGGGATGATTGTGGTCCTGAATGAAAGAAATGAACTGATTCCAATGACAATAGTTATAGGATGGCGAGTGTGTATAGATTACAGAATGTTGAATGAAGCTACTTGTAAGGTCTATTTTCCTTTACCTTTTGTCAATCAGATGCTGAAAAGACTTGTAAGTCATATGTTTTATTGCTACTTGGATAGTATGTCCGGTTACTTTTAGGTATCCATTGCCCCTGAGGATTAGAAGAAAACAACGTTCACTTGGTTTATTCAATATTAGAGGTGTTTCCCCATCTTCATCCATCTCAAGTATCACAATGTCTATAGGGAATATAAAGTTCCCAACTTTTACAAGTATATCCTTGATGATTCCATTGGGTAATTTGACTGAGTGATTTGCAAGCAGGCTTATTTTGGTAGGACAAGGTTCTCCTAAACCTAGCTTTTTGAAGAATGAGTAGGGTATTAAATTGATGCTTGCCCCTAAATTTGTTAGAGCCTTATCTACAAAAAGTTCTCCGTCAACACTTGGAATTGTAAAACTCACAGGATCCTTTAGTTTAGTTGACAGTTTATTCTGAATAATGGATAAACACTTAGCCCCTAGCATTGCAGTAGAAACATCCTTAAGTTTTCTCTTATTGGATAATATCTCATTCAAGAATTTTGCATACTTATGCATCTAAGAGAGTACCTTAACCAATGGTATATTGATGAGGAGCTGCTTAAACTGCTCCAAAAACTTGCTGAATTGTTCCTTGTCACGATCCTGATTAAGACAAGCTGGATAAGTAATAGCTAGATTGTAAGCTTTTACCTTCGAGGGTTGTTCCTTATCTGTCTGAATTTTCTTTTCCTCAAGATTCTGACTCAGTTCTCCTTTAGGTTCTTTTCTTTTCCTAAATTGTATTTCTTTCCTACTTCTTAAGCTAATAGCCTTAGCCTACTCCTTTGGATCCTCTTCTATATTATTAGGATGTAAACTAGGTTGCCTTAACAATTTGGGAAGTTTCTCAATTTGGTTTTCAATATTATGAATAGAGGCTTCTTGGTTTCAATGGCGAGCTTCATATTTATGAATAAACTGTGTCATTAGCTCTTCTAGACTAAGTTTCTTTTCTCTTTTAGAAAGGGTGGAGGAAGCTGTGGAAGTTGCTAAGGCAGGTAGCAACTGTGGCTTCTGGAATCCAGGTGCTGGATAATTTGCTCTCTCTACATATTGGTTATTAGCATAGGAGAAATTTGGGTGATTTCTCCACCTTTGATTATATGTATTACTATATGGATTGTTCAGATATCCGCTTTGATTGCCTACATAATCAACTTGCTCAGGAGCGTCAAGATAAAAATTTTCTACACATGAATTCCCATATTGGATTTGAGATGCGGTTGGCTCTTTACCTCCATCATTTGCTTACTCAAAGCATCTATCTTCTCCACAAGGATTCCTATATATGGGTTGTTTTGATATCTGCATTGATTGCCTACATAATCAACTTGCTTGGGTGTCCTGAGATAAAAATTTTTTGCACATGAATTCCCACATTGGATTTATGGTGTTGGTTGGCTCTTCGACTCCATCACCTACTTACTCAAAGCATCCATCTTTGCAAGTAGAGTGGTCATTATATCTATTTCATACATAGCCACTTTCTACTTTCCTTTGTTATTGCCCCACTGGCAGTTGTTCTATGCCATGTCTTCAAACAGTTTCAATGAGTCCTTAGGTGTCTTTGTATCAAAGTATCGCTAACTATGGCATCTACCAACTGACGAGTAGCAGTACTGAGACCGTCGTAGAAAGTCTGTACCTGCATCTAGTTGAGAACTTGATGATGAGGACATTTCCTTAGTAAGTCCTTCTGTAAACCCTTTAATTTTACACAACTTAAATATAATAATTACCAAGAATACAACATAAAATTTTGTATAACTTTAAGAAAAATTTCAAAGATCACTCCTGATTTTTTTCACGATTTAAGAATATTAAAATATAAATAATTTTGAACTTATTCATAATTTAAATTTTGATTAAAAGTTTCGCTGACTGTTAAAAGATACCAAAGATAAAATTACTTACCACCAGGCAATAACTCTATAAATACAAATATATGATTCTAGATATCAAGTATTGAATAAAGAGATAAATCTCTAGAGTCTATTGGTTAGTAAATGATCGTCTAGAGACAAATCGATAGGGATGAAATATATGTGATGCAAATAGAAACTGATCAATATCTATAAAACTAAAACTCAAATAGAAATTTCAATTTCATAAACATGAATGTCGGAATTTTCTAAACTTATATAACTTGAAACTCTAATTTGGCCTATTAGATCCGGAAACTCTAAAATCCTAAAAATACTTAATCACGTAATTTAAAACTTTAATTTTCAACCCAAAAGTGTTCTATAAATAATGTAGAAGCCTTAAACCTAACTTAAAAAAATATTTTCTTGAACTGACTAATATAATTATACGTGATGTAATTAATAACAGATGAAAATCTACAAATCCGAAACCTAAATGAAAATTATGGATACGTAGTCATGAAATTTAGAATTTTCTAGGTCTATTAATGTAATGTCCTAAATTGACCAATTGGGCCTAGAAATCTAAGTCGCGTCAAAGAAAAACCTAAAAATATTCAATTGCATAAGCTTTAAATTTGAAATTTCAACTTGAAATTTATCTAAGAAAAATATGGAACCTTTAGCCATGATTTAAAAGTTATTTTCTTAAATTAACTGATACATTGATATACGTATAACTTAATATATAACACGATAATTAAGCTAATCATCATATATTTAGTATTAGCCAATCAAATCCATATTTCAATATTATAACCATGAAATAAAAGACAATATTAGGATTAGAATCGATAAATTTGAATTTAAACTTTAAGACCCTAAGACTTTAATCGCGTAACTTTAAAAGTTAATATTATTTAACTACGCAAGCTCAAAACTCAAATTTTACTCAATCACATAGGATTAAAACACTACATAATACTTTAAAACTATAAATGAGGTATTACAAATAATTTAAAAGCTTAAATTTCAAAATGAACATTTTCATTGCTATTTATAAACACTAGATTTGATCTTTTAAACTATATAAAACCCTAATCGGGTAACTATAAACCCCTAGAAATTTTTAATCGCACAACTTTAAAGTTTAAAATAAAATAAAATAACATATCAGGAAGATATAGGGATCAAGTTCAGTCATGTGTACCAAAATTCATTGTGAATTTGCTCTTTCCTTCTTAATCAAGTAAATCATCATTACTTTGTCTTATACTCATTATATATATATATATATCTATACATGTATATGTATATATATAAGACATATATTTCTACTCCTTAAAGCTTTGCAATTGCCATAAGTCTTAGCATAATAGACTCATCATTGCTTCCTTGACTTATTCAACAAACAAATATAATATCTATGCATAGTAGACCAAGACTTTTCCCTCATAAATCAAAGCTTATGTCCTTATCTCTTTAGCTTATAAGCTTAGACTAGATCAAAGACTAAGAATAGTGAGAAGAATGATTGTCTTGTGTTGAAATTTTCCTTTTCTTCTCTTCTTAAATTTTTTCAGTTGTTGTATAGAACCAATGCTTCAAATCCTCTCACTTTCTTTCACTTTCAAAACAAGAAAAAACTACTTTAAAACAGTAAAAAACAAAACAAAACAACTCTCTAATTTTGCAATACAAGTACCATAAGTCTTGTCTTCCATTTCCCTTTTCAATTACAAAACAAAACAACAACCCATCACTTTCTACATATGCCGAGAGCTCTTTGTCCCATTCAACACATCTACTTTTCATTTCATTTTCAAGTAAAACAACAAAATCTCCTAGACTTTAAATCTTTTCCTAAAGTATATATAACAAAAGGTGATAAAGAGTTTGTCTAAAAAAAAATCAAGTTAAAAGGTAAGTAGATCTCTTCAATATTCAATTTCAATATAAGGAAATTTAAGGTCTTAACTTAACTCCTTTCATTTTCTTTCTAGAAGTAACAAAGGAGTTCAACTCTTATCCTCTACAAAGATAAGGTAACCTATTCTAGTCTTACTGCTATATTCGATGACAAGAGCAAAATCAAATAAAAGTAGACTTAGCACTTTGAATATTAGCTCTAGAAATCTTAGTTGTATAAAAGAAAAGTCAATATCATGACGAAAAATCAATTTACTTGATGCAATATAAATTTATAAAAGAACAAAGTATAAAACCCTTACTTACAAGCCATATGTTCAGTTAATTCAAAGAAATAGAGCCATAATATTAATTAGTACCCAAAAGATATGTTGACTTTAGTAAAATGATTATTTAATGATGAATGTCAAGCTTAGATGAAGGAATGAAAAATCAAAATAAGGACATATGTACATACATATGTGGCAGCTCAAAAAGAGAAATAGGTAATCATATTGTCTTAAATTCAAGTTCTATGATTATTGCTTCATATAAATAGGTAAAGATGATTAAAGAATTAATTAGTTAGTAAGGAAAATACATAATTTAAATAATAAGTAAATACATTTAAATATTTCTAATAAAACAAAATAGATATATATATATATATATATACGCCTCTCAATTATAAGGAAGAAAGGAAAGAAAAACAATTATTTCATAGAATTTGATTTGATTATTAAAAAGTACAAGAAAAGCACTTTCCAATGCCTATTTATATGTTTAAAATGGAGTTAAAATAAATATATTACATCTAGTTTAAGATTAAAATTTAAGTTTAAAGTCAATTAGGACACTTTTTCTAGCAATTTAAGTTTTAGATGAATCAAATTGATTAAATAGAAGAAATCATGATAAAGTAGTCCTCATAAGCTTTAAAATGACTATTTAAGTGTTAAAATAAGATTAGAAATGAGAAAATAACAATAAGCCTAGTAAAACTTAAATTTAGGACACATAGGCACAAATAAGAATATATATTCAATTATCCCTATCATAATGTGATTATCATTAATTTTATTTTAGATGAAAATATAGGAAAATTTTACTTAATTTGATGAATGGTTAATATATAGATTAAAATGAATATTTGATAAATAATTACTAGATACATTTGGAATATATATATATAAATGAAGATTTTGGTCCTTATATATATAAATAAATAATAATAGTAGTACTAATATGTAATAATTAATATATCCTAATAAAAAACTAAGTTATTGAGAGAAAAACTTATTAATTAGAACAATTAAGGAAAATAAATTGTTTATGAATATCCATGAGTTTCGAACTAATTAAAAATTACAAGTATTCATATTAAATTGGTTACAAGTCATAACACAGTGGTAATTATTGAATTAAAAAGGAAAGGAAATATATAGATGTATGTGATTACATATTTCAACTCCATGAAGAAATTAGGATTTCAAAACTCAATTTATGATAATTCAAGTATATAATTAATTATAATGGCATAACTTAGAATCAAGTAATTAAAGTTAAGTGAAATACATACTTAAGTTAGGATATAAGTTTTGGCCTACACATGATATTGAGGGTACAAAGTATAGAATAATACAAACCATCTAAGTCTTAAGTTGTATGATCATGTTAACTAAAGACGTATATCTAAAATAAGATCAAGAGAAGCATAATGAAAATAAATATAAGTGTATGTTTAAATCAAGTGTAAACTAATGAACTAAAAGTAAGTTTGAACATTAAAATTTGATAAAGTAGGTATTAAAAAAGATGATGAGTGATTTTTTCTTTCATAGGAGAACTGGATCAATCATTGGATATTCCAGTAGATTATTGTGTCTTAGCCAGGATAACAGGTGGGTAACATCGACCTTATCACATTGTTTGTGATTGTAATGTAGTTGTATATGTATTAATATAAATGATAGTTGCCTTCAAGCGTAGTTTTAAATTTATAAAGGCCCGTTCTTAATTCACTATAAAGGCAATAGGAAATGTACCTATCGATTGCAAAATAAAATTAATACGGGTGTCTTCCTCTAGGATCTGGATATCAAATACTAGTATTACCGTTTGTCTACTATGTAACTGACAATTTTGATGATTTCCTATTACTAATATACTGCTAACTATATGTAATTTACTAGGAGAAATAAATACACTAGCACTAATAACAAGCAAGATTCAATTAACACAAACGATCTAGGTTTTCTCTTCATTTAATTTAACTTGTGAATCCTTGGAATTTACAGATTTGATTTAGTTCTTAAGCTATTGAGTTTCTCAAACAAAATGATAATTCTTTCGAATCTATCAATTTGTTAATCAATTAGGATTTCTCCTCAATCAATAGCAACTTAAGCCTACATTAAGAACATGAACTCATTGGGATTTCAATAGTCATAGAAGATTCTTGCGATTCTATGTCTAGAATTACAAACGAATCTTATCAATTGCATAGATCAATTCATAAGAGTAATCTTTCAATTAGCTTACATGAAAATCAAGCATAAATTTGCATTCCGGATATACAAACTTAAGAAACAATTAAGGAACATGCAATTGAACAAAAGAACATCAATATTTTATTAAGCTCAAATCCTCATCACAAGATAAAATTAGAGTTTAACAAAACCCAGATCTGAAATTTTACTCTTCCATAGTAATAAATGAAAATACATGAAATTTTAAAAACAAACTAGAATTCATGATATCACCCGAGAAAATGAAGCTCAATTTTGTGGATCTTCAATGCAAGATAATCTTGACTTGTTGCTGGAATCCTAAAGAACTCGTGTATAATTTCTATATTTACTCTCTTGCTTCTTGTTTGATTCTTCTTCCATCTTTAATTTATAATGATTCTTACATAAATGGAATTGAATGCTCATTATGGAGGAAATGGGAAGTTACGGGAGTTACAGGTCTCTTGGCTTTCCAAAGTAATACCCCTTTAATGTCCAATAGATGTTTCTTTAATAAATAGGGGATTACTATTCAATAAAAAATCCTTTTCTCAAAAAGTAACGGACTGTCAAACCGACAGGTTTATGGACAGGTCGTGTCACTAGGCATGTCGAGCTGTTTTCTTTTATGTAAAAATTGACACGACTAGGGACACGACTTGTCCCAAAGTCATGTAACAGGCTATGAACTTTTTCTCTTCACTGACAGGACTAGGACATGGCTTGTCCCAGAAATGTCCCTCGTAAAGTTAATTTTCTAGATTGACATGGTTTGTGACAGGTCATGTTTCTGTTGTGTCTTTTCAAAACTCAATATTTAGACCTCGATTGTGCTTTTCCTTGACATGGTTGAAAGACATGGCATGTCTTTGTTGTGTTAACCACTTTTTGGTCGAAACTGTGCATTTTTTGACCCGTTTTGCCTTCTTTTTATAAAATATCTTCTTTAAAAAACCTGAAAGCACAAATTAATATTTTTAAGTGCCAAATTCATAATATTTATCAATAAAATGATCAATAAAAGTCCATTTTGGCATTCATAAAATAGGAATAAATTAGGTTATCAATAAACATAACTGATTGTGTATGGGGATGAGAACAATGCATGTTGTATGGCGTTTAGATGAATGATAAACTTTATTAATAGAAGTGATAACTATTTGTTTGATATTTTTGTGCAATGTATATTGACGACTTTTTGAAAATTGTATGGTCATTAGATAATCCAGTGTAGATTTTAATCGACCCTTAAGAAAAATGGACAGTGTTGCACGACAGCATAATTTGCACTTGTAGGGTATTCACGTCACGTATTAGCTCCTCAGCTCTATGGTGATCCTAAGTTATTGTAAAGACCCGATCTTCTAAATCCCGAGACTTAGAGTACCGAGTCCCTAACCACATATAACGTTTTCACATTATATGTAAGGTTGTCCTAAAACTAACAGTTTATGAAAATTGTTTGATCAAAACTACTATAACTTTATAAAGAACTTTTAATAAAACAAGATTGCTAACAAAAGCAATCTATACATACATTTACATCATATAAACACTGTTTAGTGTCAATACAAGACACTACAAAATTTACATGTTTTCTTAAAACAAAAGAATCCTAGAGGATCCTAAGGTCTTTACAAAAATAGGCTTAACTATCAAGCTTTCTATACATAACTTTTCCCTTAGCAAAATTTCTTCCAAAAGTCCAGGGTGTTCGAGTCCTACCCGTCCCACTCATCCAGGAATCTCTTGAAATCGGACCCATAGCCCAAATCATCATAAAATTCGTCTCCAATACCTGCAAAGCAGCAAAAGTGAGCCAAAGGCCCAGTACACAATAACAAATGCAAAAACAATTCATCAAGTCAATGTATTGCATCATTAGACAGGTGATTATCTTTATTACATTTTCTTTCACAAATCAACAGGAGGGTATTCAAACCCCGGATCACGCTTTGGGAATTTAGGGATCCTGAGTAACAGCAGCTGCTCAAGGGGTTGATATAAGCAGTCCGAATACTTATATCTCCTATATCTATTTCATAAAGATAATAGCTTCATTTAGGGTTCAAAAGCCATTGCTCGACTCTATTTAAACTCAGTCTATAACATGAACCTAGTTCACAAGTTCCCATAAACCTTGAGCTAAATCATGGTATTTCCTCCTAAGTTTAAGCAAACGTTACTCAGATACTATTCCCCCTATCGGCTACCCATTTAACCAAAAAGAATCGCCATTGCATCATAGTGTACCATTGCATCATGACTTGGTTAAGCGCCTAACTAACATGCCATTGCATCATGACAGGTTTGCTGCTCCTCGGACCAGATTAAACAACGTAATAGACATCCAATTCATTCAAATATTAAGCCAAGTCAAATTAAGTTGAATTAGGAATGCCTATTCCTAGCAAACATCAAACAAGTTATTGCGTACCTGAACCCATTAGTATATTACTATGATCTCTCGGTGAAGAACTAACCGAAGAATCCTTAACCGAAATAGGAATATCAAAATAATCAATAAATAAATATAGATTCCTCATTCACAAATATATACACATATTATATCTATATATCACAATTAATCAAAGAAATTCAAATAATTTAATACAAAGTCATAATAAAGCATTTAAACATCCTATTATATCCTAGATCGCTTAATAAATACTTAATTGATCAAATATCAAACTTCGAAAAATTTTGAAAAAAGTTTTTAAAAAAATCAAAAGCGCAGAGGACACGCCGGCACTCAAAGCCGATGGCTTTGAGCCGGTGTTCGACACTATGAAAATCAACACTGCCAACGCTGGCAGCGCTCAAGGATACGCCGGCTGCCTTCATTCTACGCCGGCTGCTTTGAGCCGGTGTAGAATGCAAAATCAAAAATTTTTCAAAACGTCCAGAGAGGTGCAAACCGGCCGCGTACATGGATACACTAGTAGCCTCTCACTATACGCCGGCGGCTTTGATTCCCAATAGCCGGCATACAATGTGAAAGAATGAACACCGGCTGACTTTTCCAGCGAAAGCCGGCAGCGTTCAAACGGCTTTAATAATTTTAACTCTGTTGGTTTCCAACACCGCCTATAAGCCGGCGGCGTAGAAACCCAGATGCCGGCGTACGTTTAAAAACAAGTCTATACAACAGAACACTTTCCCCTGTTTTTCCACTTCGAAAATTCTATCCTATAACACTTTCAAACCTTCCCCAACTACATTTTTAACTTCATATACTCACCTTTATCTACACTACTCAATCCTAGCAACTCAAAACATGAAATCAACACATTTGATCACTCCAATTCCACTTTCATTCGTTCTCAACTTTCCTACACAAACCATCTTCATTTCCTTCCAACACATCATATCACTTTCACCACACATTAACAAACTCACACACTCACAAAACACATTTCTAGCTAAACTCAATGCATGAACAAGCAAGTTCGATAGCATTTAAATTCATTTCATCCAATACTTCACATAACCACTACAAGAAATGAAACAAAACAAAAGCCATACTTAAATCAACTCACATGTAAATGCCTTGCCTTGGAGAGAACTTTGATTTTCAAAGCTTGCTATTGTTCTTGAATTGGATTTGGAATTTAAATTGAAGGAAGAAGAGAAAAGAAAGAAAGAAAGAAAAAGCAAAATTCGTATGAAATGGTGGCTGCCCCAAAAAGTAGTATAATTAAGCAAAATTAAGCTTTAAACATATCCCAAATTTTCCCTTTAAGGCATATGCAACTTTAGTTTGCATTTTAAGTGAATTTAAGTTTCATTTGGGGCTTATTTTAGGCATAAATGCTAACTTAACTAAGAAAAATTCTATCAACTAATCTTATGAAAAACCAAGGTTGATTTTATAAATCTAACTTAACTTAACATCTTAATGTATAAAAGACACAATTAATAACTATACTATACACACATTAATACATATAAAACAAAAATATTAATTTGACTACATATGCAAAATAATACATTTAGACTATTACCAACACAACTATCCTAAACACCATGCTCATTCAATTCAATACCTAAGATAAATAAACAACACATAAATTTAGGTCATTTCAGTTATATTAGTGGAACTTTTTCTCCAATTAGATTCCATTGTGTATCAGCCCTACAAAAACTAAGTAGGTACCGAACGATGTCGCTTGATGAGAGTTGACATGAGGTGGCTAATACTTAGTGGTAGGTCTAAATTCTGAGGTAAAATTGGGATCATGATACTTATACATATAATAGTAAATAAGTTTGGAAAACTTCTCATTCCTTAGTTCTTTGGCTCTTTTGGGCCTGAATTACCCGAACTATTCATTCAACCTCCAAGAAAAGACATAAATCTCCATTGTTTTGGATTCCAGTCATTCAAACTATAGATGTTCCATATATATTGAATGTTGCATTACATAATTGTTAATTACTTGCTTGATACTTGTTTGATGTGTGGTTTGGTCTTGTTATTCATTGAGCCAAGGTTTTGCTCACTCTTATAGTTTTTGTGCAAGAATAGTACTTATTGGGATTGGGTTAGGAATATGTGAAGAGTGCTTCTTCAACAGAATTCTTGAAGTTAGAAAGTCAAGTCATGAGTAAGATGAACTTAGAATATGAAATAGGTTAATTATATAATCATTAGAGATTTAGCATTATATAGTTTGAAGCTTTAATCTTACTATTTAGTAGGGGATATCGATTCTCTGCGATTCTAGTGAACTGTAGGAAATTGAATTCCTTAGTTGTAATTGAATGAATATACTTTACATATATATCATGGAAACCTATAAAATAATTAATTAGGTAGAGTCTTGTAATATTTGACTTACAAGATGGTTTTCATATTGTAGGTACACACATGGTATGATAACTTTAGAATGATTTTACTAGGCCCTTAGTTGTGTCATGACACCTTACACCTCAACCATGCATCATAAAGTGTCTCAAAGTCCTACTGGCTGAATGATGAGATGTCGTTCCTTAACTTAGCAATGTTGGAAAGCAAGAAGTAATTATTATGAAATTGCTTAACCATGTCCTTCCAAGTTGTTATCGCTCGTGGGTCCAATGAGGATAACCATTGCTTTGCTCATCCTTTTAAAGAAAAGGAAAAGAGGCGAAGTCTCATGGCATCATTGGTAACCCCATTGTTCTTGAATGTCTCACAGATTTACAAAAATGTCTAAATGTGAGCATGCAGGTCTTCATTAGGTAAACCATCAAATTGATAGTATCATTGCAATATTTGAATCACCACAGTCTTAATTTCAAAATTATTCACTACAATGGGTGGTTCACAATAGTCAGCCCAGTATCCTCAAACGTAGGCCTAGCATAATCTAAATTAGTCTTCGAAACTTGATAGAGGATTTCTTCAATCACAATAAATCAAATTAAATTAAAACCCTATCCTTTCTTTGCAACTAATCCTAGGCAAGCATACCTATCAATTATAGTATCGGTATAAGCTAGGAGTCATTCCACCGAGGACCTATAATTACTAATACATACCTTTATTCTACTATTTAACTACTCCAAATCGAATAATGGCAATGATAATTAATATCTTACTAATTAATTAATTAACCTTAGAATCAAGATATTCATTTCTCTAATATAAATATCAATCACGAAACAATACCCTCGATCTTATTCACCACTAACCCTATTCAACTTCTTTATAAACATTAATTAATGGTTTGTTAAGTTTCTTCAACTACAATAACCCCTAGTTTCATCATTCTCTCTTTCAAAATAATTGAGTTCTAATCCTATATGTCTAATGGAAATTTCTTTCATCATTAGATTCATATAAAATTACATTAAAGATCATGATTACCTAAAAAGAATAAATCTTTATATAGAAAGTTCATGCAATCTATATCTAGAATTACATTTAACTTCTCTATTCATGCTAGATCTATCTCATCAATCAATCCATTGATTAAATCAATAAGAATCAAACAATTGATCTAATATTGTGCATATATTAACTCAAGAAACAAATATAAACACATGAATAGATTTAAGAAACATGAACTTCCATTAATAAAACAATCCAATCTCTATATTAGGGTTAGGTTTTCTTAAGATCTAGGATAAAAAGATCTATTTTTCCATATGAAGATGGTTAAAATAATAAAGCATGAAAATGTAGATGGAACAAATTACAACCCTTGAAAGTAAGATCTTGTGATCTCCACAATGACTTTGGCGTTTCTCTCTTTTAAAGTGCTATTTTTCTCCTCTAAGGTTTTCTAAGAATGATGGTCTCTCTTTAAATGGCGATTCAAGGCTTCTATTTGTAGGAAAGAGGCAAAATACTCCTGCATGACCACTCTACATGGCTATGTTCAAGGGTGTGTAGGATGAAAACCGGCGGATTCTCTTAACTAGAGGACTAACACGACCTCGAGCATGGCTTGTGTAGATAGGCCATATACTTTCAAAAACGCTTCTATCTATTTTTTATCCTCTACATTATCATCCTTCATGGCCTATGTATACTCCTTAAGTATTTAAAAATGCTCGCTAGTCACTTTTTGTCCTACACCAGTGTTCTACACAACTAGTGTAGAAAGGTCATGTATCTTGTGAATCTTCACTTTCCCAAATTCTTCATCAAAATCTTCATTAACTCATCCAAATACCTTCATAATGCTCATCATCTTCCTTCATTCTTGAAATTGATATATACATATTAACGTATCAAAATAATGTAAATAATATGGGTCTTCAGACATTTATCAAACTTTCCCACACTTAACCGTTTTCTTTTCCTCAAGAAAACAATTAAGGACAAGATAATCAATCATTAATTATACTAAAAACTTATCAAAAAATTCAATTTAACATATCATTCTTTCAATTTCGAAGAAGTGATTTATTAGTGCCTACAGCTTAAACCTACCATAATTGTACTTGTACTTGGCATACTACAATCAAATTTTTAAGATTAATCCAAGTAAATCAAATTGTTATCCTCACCGTTTAATAACTGCTTCCAAGTCATAAAAGAAATAAAAAGTCAAACAAAGCAAAAGCGGTTTAGTTACATCGCATCACTTGTCATAAAGCATATAAACTGTTCAAATACATCTCTAAGTACAATAACCTAGAATGAAAGTATATGGCATCCATCATTCACCTACAATTTTTTTCCTCTTTGATTTAAATCTCTTTAAAAATTTTTAACAGCGTTCAGAGAGGAAGGGTTTTAGCTCACTTTTTTCTCTTTCTTGTGGACGGGTTTTAACCCACTTCTTTTCAACTCAATTTTTTTTTTAAAAGATTCAAATCAATTGATTATAAGAAGCTTGTATAGTCAATAGTGGGATTGGACTTCATTCTTCTAAGGAACCAAAGCCTACCCATATTAACTAAGTTTTTATATTTCGTTTACACAACAATTGATTTATTTTTCAAAGAGATTACTCAAGAAGAATCACTAAGAGATAAATTTCATATACCCCTTTCACTAAAGGTTATAAGGCTCTCAAGGTATTTGAAAGGCAAATATAATAACCAATAAGCTTAGAAACACAATCATTTAACTTTAAACTAGGGACTTCAATCTCTTCCATAATCCTAGATTCATTCATTAAATAGCAAGTAAGTTTATTCCACTTAGATTTCATCCTAAAACTTTAACTAAGTATGCCAGATTCAAAATAGGTGATTAAGGCACACAAAATCAATTTCACACTAACATTAGAATGCTAATTCAAATTTTAATGAGTATAATTTCAGGATTTTCAATAATTTTTTTAACAATGCATGTCCTTTTAGTGGGGGACTTTTGCATATAAATGCATAAAAACAATATAATCATGATCCAAATCCTAAATCTTTCTTATGTACCCCTTCCCCACACTTTGTTAAATTCTCTAATAGTGTTTTGATGGTAACAAAAGGGAATTAAAGTATCTAATATGTTTATTCATGAGGTACAGTTTTGACATAAATTAAAAGTTATAAAATGGATTTTATAATCAGTCAAAAGAAGTTTAAGAACCTTGTTGAAGAGAATTTTCAACAAGTATGGCATGATAGAACTTAGTTCATAATCTTTAAAAGTAAATGTTAAATAGAGATTAAAAAATCAAAAGCATTTTCAGAAGCATTGAAAAAAGGTCGAAGCTTAGTTAAAAGCCATGTCATAAGCTATTTCAGAATGTTTAGCAAAAAACGTTTAACTAAAACATGTCTAGTACATGCTAGACAAAAGCTACTTCAGAACCTTCAATGAGAGAAAATTAAGTTCGACAAAAGCTATTTCAGAACCTTCAAGTCTGACATGAATATTTTCCAGATTCGCATAAAATTTTTTTAAGTTGGATTGTTATCATTTTTCAAGGACTAGCTCCACTTGTCAACTACATTTAGGCAATGTACTTGATGTGTTTGACTAAAGTTGGATTTAATATCATGGGGATTGCATCACATCAAGTTTTTCTCAAGGATTTATTTAAAATCAAATTGTTTCTTCAAATCTTTTTGCTATTGGTACGTGAAATATTCTTCTAATAGTTTTTTTTTTTCCAGATCTTTTCAATATTTTCTCTTGGAGATATGGTTGAGGAAGATAAGGATAAGTTGTTACAAATGTAGATTTTGCTCATGATAAAAAATAAGTCTTCACAATTTAAGGGATATCACAACAATCTCTATCCAATCGAATTTTAGATGAAGATCATGATATTTACAAGAATATCTTATCAAGCTTATCAAACTATTAAATTTAAATTACGACAAATCTGAAGGAGAAGATCTCAATAACTATAAAACAAATCTGAAGGAGAAGATCACGGCAATAATAAAACAAATATGAAGGAGATGATCTCGGTTAAAGCTTATCTAGAATTTTGAATTCAAATCAACATTATCCTTTATTCAAATAAGAAGAAATATCCCACACGTTTTGGTAATATAAACGTTGAATTCAAAATTGATTCAACAAAAATCACTATAAGAAAAAAGAAAAGAAGCACGGGCAGTTTTTGAAGAAGACAACAACTTACAACAACAATAGCAAGCTTTCTCTAACGCAAAAAGGAAAAAATTTTATTTCTCTTGTTATTCATTCATTCTTAATTGAAGAGCAATTTTATATTTATTCCTCATTGATTTTTTTTTTTCTTCTTTGAAAAGTGGCTAAGAGTTGTAAATCGTTGTTGTTGAGTGATTAGCTTAGTTTAGAAGCTAGGGAGACTCAACAGTGGGACTTTGCCAAGTTTTTGGCTCGATTGTACTCTCAATTTCTTTTGATATAGTGAAACACAACCAGTAAAGACAATTAGGTCTTTAGTATGGAGCTAGAAGAGTGAATTGATGCACAAGGCAAAACCACTATATATCGTTGCCTAATTCTCTTTCCCTACTCTTTTAATTCCTGGATTTTCAATTTCATTTTAATTGCTAATTTTGTTCTCAATTGTTTAACTAAAAGGAGATTTTAATTTTAAAGGATTAAAACCTTAGTTTTTTATTATAATCAATTCAACAACCTCCGCCCTTCTTGATTATAAAAGTGGGACCAGCAATTGGTATCAAAGCAGACTCTTTTATCAAATTAAGTGATCTAAAATCATGGCTGAGAACAATGTTACAATTAATCGAGCACCTATGGTTCGAATTTTTCATATTAGAAAATGCATCTAGAAAAGTACGTTAAAGCTGATGATTATGATTCATGGTAGGTTATTTCCATAAGGGATAATGTAATCACTTTGAATGGAAATTCAACCTTGTCAGATTCCAAGAAGAAGATCATTGAGAAGAATAATTTGTTGTTGACCACCATTGCTACATCAGAATTCTATCTAATATCTTCTAATGGAACTGCAAAGGAAATCTAGGATACATTATGTGAAACATACGAAGGAATCAATACCATCAAAGAGACTAAGATAAATGCTTTTATTCAACAACATGAATTATTTAAATTTAAATCTAATGAAACTGTCAAAGATGATTTTAACAGGTTTACACCAATCACCAATGAGCTTGCATCACTTGGAAAGGAGCTTCCTAATCCTGATTTAATAAGGAAAATGCTAAGGATACTACCACCTTCTTGGAATGTGAAGAAAACAGCTATAGAAGAATCTCAAGATCTTAATAAACTTACCCTTAGTCAACTAAGAGAAAAGTTGATGGCATATGAATCACACATAAAGACCACGTAAGGAGCTAAAAGTAATACTAAAGGAATTGCATTCAAAGCCAAAGATGTTGTGATTAACCAAGCCGAATTTGACGATAGTGATAATAAAGAACAAGATGATATAACTCTCCCAGCACGAAATCTTAATTGATTTCTCAAAAAAGCAAAGAGGTAAGAAATTTAGTATGTTTAAGAAAACTACTGAATTTAAGAAAAATGATGCAAGAAAGACCTATAAGGAAAAGGAGAAGAAAAAAAGAAAAAAGAAAAGAGATTCAATGCTATGAGTGCAAGAAACTAGGACACATAAAGTATGAATGTCCTATACTGATTAAGAAGATGGAGAAATATAGGAAGAAGAGTCAAGTTATGCTAGCTACTTAGAGTGATTTGCATGATACAGAAAGTAATCCATAGGATACAGATGAAGAAGAGAAAGAAGCAAATCTATGTCTTATGGCCACTTCTGAGGTAAATTCTGAAACTGATGATGAATTAACTGAAGATGATATGCTTGCTGAAATGAAAAAACTTTTGAAAGCTCTTAAAAAGCTTATATAAAATTAGCTAAGTTTGATAATGAAATTAAGGCTCTTAAAATGAAAAAGAGGCATTAAGACAAATTAATTTGTTGATTGCTGATGAAAATGACATTTTAAAGCATGATAATGAAAAGCTGCATGTTGATAATGAAAAGCTAAAAAAAGGAAAATAATATGCTTAAAGAAGAAATTGGAGTCTTAAAAGTTAAAATAGATGAATTATCTAATTCAATAAAGAATACCTTAAACAAATAGTGATAAAAAATTGAGCATGCTATTTCTTCACAAAGATTATCTAATGAGAAAGCATGGTGTAGGATATGAACATGGTTCTAATTCAAATGAACCTAAGAAAACTATATTTTTTAAGGCTAAACAAGTTGTTAATGCCGAACCTATTGATAAAATAAACGAATCAAGTAACAATTATGTAAAAAGAAGTTATGTTAGAAACAACAAAAGTTACAATAGAAGTTATTGAAATTCTCCTAATGCACTAGGTAAAATATTCAAGAAGGAGGTGAATTGAGTGTTTATGCAATTCTTTTCAATAACAAGAATTAAGAATTAACCAACCAAACATAATAGATCAAATTCACAATATATAATGCAACAAATAAAGAGAGTAAGGTAGAGAGAAACAAGCCCGGGATTTTAACGTGGAGTTCGGCCTGCTTCCTGCTTTCCACAAACACACCAATGCCTCTAAAGAGGTCTTCACACACTTTATTAATCACAAAATAATCAATGCTCAAATGAGCTACACTCAACCAACAAATCTTGATAAATTCACTTGAGTGATACTCTTTTACAATTTTGCAAATAACACTCAAGAGTATTACTCACTTTTGTCACTCTCAATTTAAGCAAATTTAAGACCTAAGGAAAAATACAACAATATGAAAGAGTATAAGAGTTTGGTAGCAATTTCTAAGCTCAAAAACTAGTGTTCATCTACCATAAATCATGTATAAATAGGCTTCTCATTTGACTTGCCTATTATGCCTTAGACTAATAAATTTCGTGTGCAATCAATGCTAAAACGGCTATATTTCTGCGCATTACCCTCCTAACGGTATGTCTGTACCGTTAGAATGCTCTGGAGCATCCTCCCTAGCATTTGGAGCATACTTGCAGACCTACAGAGGAAAGCATATACCGGTCGATGCTAAGCATTACCGTTTGACTGGTAGTGACAAAAATGGCACAACTATGCTCTCAGCACAAATTAAATTAAATAGAGTATGGACGCTAAGCCTACAGCGTTCGGATGGTAAGCTCTGCAATGGCACTTTGTTAGAATGCCATGTAACCACATGTCCAATTGAAGATAACATATATATACTTTGTATTATTCAAGGATTTGTCAAATTTAAACTTTATAATATTTGTCTCATTAAAATTATGCTTTGATTTGATTCAACAATCTTCTCTTTTTTTATGAGGACAAATATTATAAAGTTTAACTTGATTGATTTCTCTCCCCTAACTTGATGCTCCCCCTTAATTAGGCATCAAGTTGAAAAACAAACTTTTAGTTTAAAAAGAATTTGTATATTTTCTCCCCCCTTTGGCCCCATCAACAAGCAATAGCATATAGATTTAGATAGACATGAGCCAAGAAAAGGTCAAGCACAAAAATCATAAGAAATAAGCCAAGAACAAGCATAAGGAGCAATAGAAAATTATGCATCAAAAGTAGGCAGGCTAGCCAGCTTAGAACATATAAAGTCAACTGAAAGATCCAAAATACATATAGAACGGCCAAAGGCCAAGATAGACAAAAAAAGTGAAAGAAACCTAGAGAAACTAGTCATTAGTAGGTGGTGGAAGGTAAGGATGGATACTACAGAAGTGTTGGAAAAAGCCATCAAGATCAGACTTCATCTTATTTTTAATCTTAGCCATAAATTGCAAGTGACCACTAACATCTATTGTGAAATCATCAAAGTGCTTGTTGATATTAACCTTAAAGAGATTGAAAGAGTGAGCCAAATTAGTAAGAGAAGTAGAGGCCAAGGCTACCAAGATCCATAGGGACAGGCACATCCATTTGGCCACCAGTACGCGCATCATCAGTAAGGGCATGAGCTTCGGCACCAACATCCTCCCCACCATCATCACTATCATTGTCTCCATTATCATCACTCTTAGCATCAAAGTCGGAAGGTAGTGTAATGCCATAAATAGGAGAAAGAGGCTCCTTTCGCACACAAACACCCTCAGACACCTTTCTCTAATCTCCCTTATTAAGATGATTCATGGTGTAAGGCTCAAGGACACAGGGCGAGATGGAGATTCAAAACGAACTCCATTCCTTTGGAGCAATAAAGCGATCAGGCGACTGTGTCGAAGAAGAGCGTGATTGGGACCATTAGTGACTTTATTAAAATTGTGAACCATGGCATCCCAAAAGTTTATTAACTCCTCATTGAGAAGCCGATGCATGATCCATAAATCAGTGAAGGTAATGGTGCTATGGCGACCAACTCTAGGCACATAGTTATGAGATAAGTATAGATGAAGAACATAATGATGATTAGGCATCCTTTTGGCTCTTAAAGCATGATCAAAATGCCAGGCATCACCCTTAACATCAATTTCATAAAAAATACAGGCATAGAATACATCATTATGAAAATCAGTCAACAAATTAGCCCTTCCAGTAGGTACATCAATCAAACTATAGATATCGGCAGGAGTAATCTCAATTCCGTAGCCATAAACATATGTCCACAGTCTATCTCTAATGTCATCACCAGGACTCAATTAAATACCGAGATGCCCATGCTCATCTTTCTTATCAGTGAGATTACAATAAAATAACTTGACAGCGTGCTGATTGATAGAAATGGGATAATGCATAATCTCAAAGATTTTGTTTAGCTGAATACCTAGAATGGAGGTAAAATCAAAGAATTGAAGCACCTCATGATAAAAAAAAGCAACTGGAATCCATAGGAAATCTATCAAAAGGCTGAACTATTCTGAGTGCGTCCTAGAAGGAAAGAAATGGGCATCATATGAAGCACTCAAACCATCATTCTGGGCACGTTTAGTGCACACATCGTGGAGCCGTGAAGAGGCCATGACAGCAAAAGAAAGGAGGAGGAGGAGGAGGGGGGGAGAAGTGGGGGAAGGGTGAAGGGAGGCAGGTTGAGGTAAGAGAGGGGTGAAGAGAGATGAGATATAGATGGGAAGAGAAGGGAAGAAGGAGAGAGCAGGGGTGGAGGAAAGAAGGAGGAGGAGGGTGAGTGGGTAGCAGGAGGGTGAAGGTGGGCGGGCGGAGGGGAGAGAGGGATCAGATGGAGAGAATGGAGAGAAAAAGGGGAGCGAAATGAAATAGGAGAGAGGAAAAATTGAGATTTTAAAGATGATGCAATTTAACTTATTGGTCAGACGTTATAGATATAGCATCCGAATAGTAGGTCATTTGAGCAAAAATAGGTAAGGATTGTACCGGTGGGACACTGCAGATGTACCATCTGACCAGTATGTTGTATGTTGCAAACACCAACTAATAGATGGATGCTCAGAGGAAGAAGAAAGAGAGTGATATGAGATATGGAAATGGTGTTAGGGGATCATTATGAGATTAGAAAAGTGAAGATAGGATGGTACAATGCGCGAGAACAGTGAGACTTAGATTTGATCAATGCATAAAAGTTCATATATGTCAAAAATGATGAAAACGACAATCTGAAGACGTTTCATTATAAGTTTGAAAGCAGCAAGAACATAAATATGATTGAGGCACACCATAAACCATGCATCAAGGTAGTTTTATGTTCTAGATAAGATAAAGGATAGCTCATTTGGCTCAAAAACACTATCTTGGTTTAATGATATCTAGCACTTATCTTGCATAATCATATCCAATTCTTGACATAAGGCGTAAAACCGATCCTCACTCAAGGGTTTTGTAAAGATATCAACAATTTGATTGTTTGTGTCAACAAATTCGAAACTAATATCATTGTTTAAAACATGATCTCTAATTAAATTGTGTCTAATCTCGATATGTTTGGTCCTTAAGTGTTGGATCGGGTTTTTGTTAAATTTATAGCGCTAGTGTTGTCACATCAAATCAGGTTATTATACTTTAGTCTAAAATCTTCTAAAGTTTGTTTCATCCATAAAACTTGAGCACAACAACTGCCGACTGCCACACATTTAGCTTTGGCGGTTGAGAGTGCAGCCGAGTTTTGTTTCTTTGAGTGCTAAGAGATTAAGGAGTTGCTAAGATAGTGACATGTGCTACTTGTGCTTTTTCAATTAACTTTGCACCCAGCAAAGTCGGCATCGAAGTATCAAACAAGATCAAAAGAAGTAAAACGCATCTTCAAGTATCTTATGGGCACTATTGAAGTCGTGCACATAGACATATTGAAAACATAATATCAGGTCTTGATGCAGTTACATACAACAAGTTACCTATCATGCTTCTATATAGTTTTTCACACACATTTTTACCACTTTCATCTTTATCAAGTTTTATGCTTGTGCTCATAGGTGTGGACTTGGTTTTGCAATTTTCGATTTTAAATTTTCTTATGAGTTCTTTGGTATATTTAGATTAATTAATGAATGTGTCATTTTCGGTTTGTTTTACTTGGAGACCAAGAAAATAATTTAGTTCCCCCATCATACTCATTTCAAACTCACTTTTCATGGAATCAATAAATTCATTTACAAGATTCATACTAGTAGCTTCAAACACAAAATCATCCACATAAATTTGCAAAATTAATATGTTTAATTTGCGATTTTTTATAAAGAGTGTTGTATCAATTTTTTCTCTAAAGAAACCTTTATTCATTAAGAAGCTACTAAATCTTTCATACCAAGCTTTAGGAGCTTGCTTAAGTCTATAAAGAGTTTTGTTTAGTTTGTAAACATGATCGGGAATTCATTATCTTCAAAGCCCAATGGTTGCTCTACATACACTTCTTCTTTGATGAAGTCATTCAAGAAGGCACTTTTGACATTCATTTGAAAAAGTGTAAAGTTTTTAAAAGCCGCAAATGCTAAAAGTATCCTAATGGCTTCTAGTATAGCAACCAGGGCAAAAGTCTCATCAAAATCAATCCCTTCCTCTTGATTATAACCTTTAGCCACTAATCAAGCTTTGTTCCTAGTTACTATTTCGGCTTCATCAAGTTTATTTCTATTAACCCATTTGGTTCCAATAACTGGTCTATCACTAGGTCTAGGTACTAAATCCTAAACTTCATTTCTAGTGAATTGATTTAATTCTTCTTGCATAGCTTATATTCAAAAGTTATTTTTCAAAGCTTCATTTGTATTTTTGGGTTCGGCTTGTGATAAGAAGACTGGATTACTTATAATTCTTAGGAATGATCTTATTTGTATCCTATTTGATGGTTTACCAATGATTAGATCCTTAGGGGGTGATCTTACATATTTCCACTCCTTGGGAAGATCATGATTCATTTGTTCATTTAAGTCATCATTTCTAAATACATCAATTTGTTTTGAAGTCTCTTTAATGTGGTCGTCATTTTCAAATGAAAATTTGTCTAAGTTAGCACATACATCATTCATATCATCAATAGAACATACATGAGCAAGAATATCATCAAAAACTACATGAACAGACCCTTCCACAACTAAAGTTCTTTTATTAAATACCCTATAAGCCTTCCTAGTAAGAGAATAGCCAAGAAAATCACCTTCATCACTTTTTTTCATCAAATTCAGCTAGTTGATCTTTTCGATTATATAAAATATAATATTTAGTGCCAAATGGATGAAAGTATGAGATGTTAGGTCTTTTACCTTTCCAAAGCTCAAAGGGGTTTTCTTAAGAATAGGTCTAATGAACACCCTATTAGATATATAGCATGCGGTATTAACGGCTTCAGCCCAAAAATATTTAGGTGGAGAATTTTCGCACAACATTACTCTAGCCATTTCAATTAAGTTCTATTTTTTCTTTTCAATATCCCATTTTGTTGTGATGTTCTAGGTGCCGAAAAGGTGTGTTCAATTCCAAATTTATCACAAAAATCATTCATTTCATAATTTTCAAATTCTCTCCCATGATCATTTCGAATAGTCACAATGTTAAGACCTTTTTCATTTTAGACTTTCTTGTTATATCTTAAAAAGACATTGCTTGTTCTGTCTTTAGATGCAAGGAAGAAAGTCCATATGTATCTTGTGAAATCATCAACAATTACCAAGGTATATTTCTTCCCACCCAAGCTCAAAGTTTGAATAGGTCCAAATAAGTTCATATGCAATAGTTCAAGTGGCTTAAAAATAGAAATAGCATCTTTAGATTTGAAAGAACTTTTTGTTTGCTTCCCTTGTTGGCAAGTTTGACAAATCTTGTCTTTTTAAAAATTTAATTTTGGTAATCCTTTGATGAGATTCTTTTTGATAAATTTTGAAATAGTATCTATACTAGAATGCCCCAGTTTTCTATGCCACATCCAACCATCATCATCTTGAGAGTATGAACATGTTTCATTTAAGGTTTTAAAATCATCTAAATTAATTTTATAAATGTTTCTATGTCTATATCCCTCAAAACAAACTTAGCAATTAGCAATTAGCAATTGGCAATTGGCAATTGGCAATTGGCAATTCTTTCAATAGAGCATTTATTGGCACAAAATGTTACTTTGGAACCATTATCACATAATTGACTAATACTAAGCAAGTTGTGCTTTAAATGATCAACCAATAAGACATTCTTAATAAGAAGGTTCTTGTTGATGAGAAGGTTACCTTCACCTAAGTACAGTTGATTTACGATTATCTTCAAAAGTAACATTTCCTTGATCCTTCAAGATTAGAGATGTGAATTTGGATGCATCTCCGGTCATGTGTCTTGAGCATCTACTATCCAAATACCACTTGTTGTTGCTTCTCGTGAATTCCTACAAAAGAAGGAGTTATTGCTTTGGTACCCACATAAGTTTGGGTCCTTTGCAGTTAGTTGTATTGTTAGCTTGTCCCTTAAAGACCCAAACTCGCTTTCCTTTATGTACATCATTTCTAATAAGACATTTATGTGTTATATGTCCAAATCTTTCACAATAGTTACATGTTCTATTTGTTGCTTTCACAAAGTAAATTTTGCGTGTTTTATCTTTATTTCTTCCCTTATATTCAATTCCATGTTTGTCTAGTGTATATCTTTGTTGTCCTAGTATAGTCTTTAGATTCTTTTTTCCTTGTACAAATTTTGCCATTGTTTCATTTGATTCATCTAAGCTAGATTTTAATATGGCATTTTCTATTTTAAGTTCTTCTAGCTCATGCATAAGTTTATCATCACAAAATCATTCTCCTTTTGACTTTGGATTTTTAATTTTCTTATCTCAATACCTAATGCTTTGTGACCTTTGCATAAATTTTCATTTTCATTCCTTAACTTACCATTTTCATACCTCAAAAATTCATTATCCTCATCTAGTTTATTAATCTTGGTTTCAAGTTTGTTGTATTCATACTTGAAATCATCAAGTTCATTTCCAACACTTGTCATCATTTCTTTTGAAGTTTTATTTTTCTTTTGCATCTTTACCATTTCTTTGCATAAATCATCATACATATTGACAAGCTCATCATAAGAAATTTTGGAAGAGTCACTTACCTCGTCATCATGTGCCATGAAGCATACATGTTCATCCGAATCACTAGCGTCTTCATCTCTACAAGTAGTAATTAGAGGTTCCTTCTTAGGTCCTCTAGATACCTTCTTGAGCAAAAGGCAATATTGTTGAATGTGCCTCGGCTTATGACATATGAAGCATGTGAGTACTTCCTTTCTCCCCTTTTTATACCTTAAGGAGCTTCCTTCATCATCGTTTTCCTTTATCTTGTTGTTAAACTTCATGAATTTTCTTAACTTTTTAGCCATGAATGCAATCTCCTCCTCCTCATCATCCTCATCATCACTTGCATCATTGCTTATGGCTTTTAAAGCAATGGTTTTCTTGCTTGACTCCTCTTCTTTCTTGTTGATTAATTCATGAGTCTTAAGGCTGTCAAGAAGCTCCTTTTTACTAATTGTATATAGATCTCTTGCCTCTTCAATTACGGTTCTCTTGGCTTCCCAATCATTTGGTAAAGACCCAAGAAGTTTAGAGTTGATTTCCACATTAGTGAAGTTCTTTCCAAGCACACACAAATGATTTATAATATTTATGAACTTATTATGCATCTCATCTATGGTTTCATTTGGTTACATCTCGAAATTTTGATATTGACTGCAAAGAAGACTTACTTTAGTGTCTCTTACTCTAGATGTTCCTTCATAGGTTTTTTCTAATTCATCCCATATTCTTTTGCATATTTATATGTACAAATTCTATTAAAATCACTTTTATTCAAGTCACAATGTAAGATATTCATAGCTATCTCATCTAAATCTAGTCTTTTCCAATCTTCATCATTATATTCTCTTTCTTCTTTTCCTTTAACCTTAAAAGGACCATCTTCTATAGTATTCCAAATTAATCTATTTTGAGCTTTCAAGAAGATTTTCATTCTACACTTCCAAGAGGGATAGTTTCCCCCATTTAGAAGAAATCTTAGTACATTAGATGCCATGATCTTTACTTTAAATGCAATTGAGCATAATAAATTAGAGACCTTGCTCTGATACTAGTTGAAATTCTCATAATATACTAGGGAAAATACTCAAAAGGGAGATAAATTGAGTATTTATGTAATTCTTTTCAATAACAAGAATTAAGAATTAACCAACCAAAAACAATTAATTAAATTCACAATATATAATGCAATAAATAAAGAGAGTAAGGTAGAGAGAAACAAGCTCGGGATTTTAACGTGGAGTTTGGCCCACTTCCTATCCTCCACGATCACACCAATGCCTCCAAAGAGGTCTTCACATTCTTTGTTAATCACAAAATAATCAATACTCAAATGAGCTACACTTAACCAACAATTCTTGATAAATTCACTCGATTAATACTCTTTTACAATTTTCCAAATAACACTCAAGAATATTACTCACTTTTGTCACTCTCAATTTAAGCAAATTTAAGACCTAAGGGCAAATACAATAATATGAGAGAGTATAACAGTTTGGTAGCAATTTCTAAGCTTAACAACTAGTCTTTATCTACCAGAAATCATGTATAAATAGACTTCTCATTTGACTTGCCCGTTATGCCTTAGATCAATAAATTTTATGTGCAATTAATATTACAAGGGCTATATTTCTGGGCATTACCATCCAAGCAATATGTCTGTACTGTCCAAACAGTATGAAGCGTTCTCCTTAGCGTCCGGACCATACTTGAAGACCTGCAGGGGAAAACATATATCAATCGAATGCTAATCATTACCGTCTGACCGGTAATGACAAAAATGGCACAACTATGCTCTCGACACAAATTAGTTTAAAAAGCGTTGGGACACTAAACCTGTAATGTTCGGACAATAAGGTCTGTAATGGCACTTTGTTGGAATGCCATACAACCACATGTCCAATTGAAGATAACATATATATACTTTGTATTATTCAAGGATTTGTCAAATTTAAACTTTATAATATTTGTCTCATGAAAATTATGCTTTGATTTGATTCAACAGTTTTCCCAAGGGAAGGTATTCATATGATGGGTACTACAAAAGCAGCACTAGAAGGTATACCAGAAGATATGCAATTCAAAATTACAAGAAGCAGGTAAATGACGAGTATTGGAATTATAATTCTTATTCTTGTTTCTTTTGTAACAAACCCGATCATATAGAAAAGTCTTGCTATTATAAAAAGAATAAGCTTAGTAATCAACAAGTAAATCAAAGAAATCAAATGAGCTTATCCTTTAGAGTTTGATTCCTAAAAATGTTTGATCTTTTTTATTTGTGTGGGAATATGAAGCTAAGATCAAAGGAACATGGTATCTAGACAGTGGATGTTCCAGACATATGATAGGAAATGCTTCATTATTCAATCATATAACATGGGAAGAAAAATGATATGTAATTTGGAGATGATAATAGAGATAAAATTATTACAACTGAAAATGTTGGTATGCCTCCTTACATCATAGAAAATATTTATCTTGTAAAAGGTTTGAAACATAGTTTATTACGCATTAGTCAATTATGTGATAAATGATACAAAATGGTTTTTGAACAAGATAAATGCTATGCTTTTAACAAAAATGGTATAAAATTATTTGAAGGCTTTAGAAAGAAAAATATATATCTTATAAAATCTTCTGAAGTAGAAGATGTTTGTTGCTTGCTATCTATGAATGATAATATTTTTGCTTGGCATAAACATTTAAGACATGTTAATTTCAATTAATTAGAAAAGCTGTCTAAAAAGAATATTATAAAAGGATTGCCTAGAATTAATATTAGACAAGGTGTGAAATGTAATACATGTCTAAAGAATAAAATGGTTTCTATTTCTCACAAAAACAAAAATGAAACATCAACTAAAAGACCTCTAGAATTGTTGCATCTTGATTTTTTTGGACCTATTAGAGTTTTAAGCTTGGGTGGAAATAAGCATGGACTTGTAACTGTTGACGATTTTTCAAGATATACATGGGTCATATTCTTGTGTCATAAAAGAGATACCTTTGATTCTTTTCAAAAATTTGCAAAACAAATTCAAAATGAAAAGGGAGTTTCCATAATTAGTCTTCAGACTGATCATAGAACAGAATTTGAAATGCAGAATTTGTAAATTTTTACGAAGAACATGGTATATCTCATAATTTCTTATCTCCATATACTCCCCAACAAAATGGAGTTATGGAACACAAGAGTAGAACAATACAAGAAATGACAAAATCTTTGTTAAATGAAAGTAGTATTGCTGAGTATTATTGGGCAGGAGCTGTATCTATAGCTTGCTATATCATCAATAGGGTTTATACTTGACCCATGACATCAAAGACGGCTTATGAGCTCTATCAAGGTAAAAAGCCTATCGTTTCTTATTTTCATATGTTTGGCTTTGGGTGTTTTGTAAAAAAGAATACTCTTAATATTGGTAAGTTTAATGAAAGATTTGATGGAGCCATATTTTTGGAATATCGTGCTTATCGTGTTTTTAATAAATCATCTAAGACTATTGAAGAATCAATAAATGTTAAGTTTGTTGAAGATCTGAAGGATGATGATTCTGATGAAGAAAAGGATTATAATCCTAAAGAAGAATTTGGTACACAATTTGAATCTAAAGTGCCCGCTGTAAATACTCAAGAATTTGGTCATCCAGAAACTATTCCAGAGGCACGAATAGAAGGTACTTTAGAAGCTGTGAGATCTAAACCAGAAACTTTTAAGGCTTGGAAATATAAATCTACTCATCATTTCGATCAAATAGTAGATAATATTCAATTCGGTGTTAAAACAAGAGTCAGTTTACCTTATTTTGAAAATTGTTTTGCTTTATTATCTAAATTTGAACCTAATAATGTTGATGAAGCTTTAAATGATATTAGTTGGTTTGATGCCATGCAAGATGAGCTAAATCAATTTCAAAAAAATAATATAAGGAATCTAGTGTCTAGACTCAAAGGAAAATCTGTAATTGCAACTAAATGGGTTTTTAAGAACAAATTAGATGAAAATGGCAAAATAATTAGAAATAAAGCACGACTAGGAGCTAAAGGTTATTCACAAGAGGAAGGAATTGACTTTGATGAAACATATTCATCTGTTGCTAGATTAGAAACAATTCATTTGATGCTTGCATATGCATGTTATAAAAACTTCAAAGTTTTCCAAATGGACATAAAGAGTGCTTTTTAAAATAGTTTCATAAAAGAAGAAATATATATTGAACAACCTCCTGGTTTTGAAGATCCTTTCAAATCTAATTATGTTTACAAATTAAATCAAGCTTTATATGATTTAAAACAAGCCCCACGAGCATGGTATGAAAGGTTAAGCATGTTTTTAATTTCAAAAGGTTTTCAAAGAGGAAAAATTGACACAACTTTGTTCTTAAGAACATATGATAATGATATATTGGTTGTGCAAATTTATGTAGATGCTATAATATTTGGATCTACTAATGAAATGTATTGTCAAGCATTTGCTAAGACTATGTAGGCATAATTTGAAATGTCAATGATAGATAAATTGACATTCTTTCTTAGGTTACAAATAAAACAAACTAAGGAAGGAATTTTCATTCAACAAGAGAAGTACACGGGACAAATTCTAAAGAAGTTTGGATATGAAGGTTGTAAAATACCTGCAACACTTATGAGTACTTCAACAAGGTCAGATCCTGATTTAAATGGAAAGAAGGTAAATGAGAAGCTTTATAGAAGTCTCATAGGATCTTTATTGTACTTGACTGCATCTCGACCTGATATTTTGTTTAGTATGTATTTGTGTGCAAGATTTCAAAGTGCACCAACAGAAACACATTTATCAGCTGTTGAGTGAATTTTCAAGTAATTGATAAATACTTCTAAATTGGCATCTGGTACTCTATAAACCAGAATTTTGATGTAATAGGATAGTTCGATGTAGATTATGCTGGTTGTAAAATTAATAGAAAAAGCACACCAGGTACTTGTCAATTCCTAGGTGACAAATTATTTTCTTAGTCTTCTAAGAAACAAAATCCTATTGCTTTATCTACAGCTAAAGCATAATATGTTTTTATTGGTAATTGTTGTGCACAAGTTTCATGGATAAAACAATAATTAAATGATTATGGAATAAATTTTCAAAATATACTAATTAAATGTGATAACTAGTGCAATCAATTTAAGGAAAAATCCAGTACATCATTCTAGATCAAAGTGTAAACCCTGAAATTTTCATAATTCTTAGAAAATAATCCAATAAGTCTAACACCGAAATCGAAACTATAAACCCCTGAATTTTCGAGAATGGTTTTGGAATACCGAATTGAAACCTTAAAGACGACCCAAGTTGAAATCGAATCTTAAACAATTTCAATCACTGGATTTCACAAGAGAATCTTCAAAAACAAAAATAGAAAATTCAATAATCGTTCGATTCAAAAATCCGAACATGAGAAGGTCCATCTATTCGATCCCTAATGTAAACCCCTCAATTTCTAGGGTAAAGTTGGATTAAACCATAACCCTAGTCAACCAAAGTTTCAAAAGTCAATAAAGATTAAGACAATCTAACAACTTTAACTCCAGTAAACCCACGCTTTCAAACCCTAGAAAACAGAAATGAGTTAATGGCTTATAATAGTTCATAATAATATAGGGAAGTATAAAAATATCAGATTCACAATTTTCTAGCGTCTTTCGGATTCGAACGGGATCAATTTTTCAAAAACCGTGCCCTGATGCACCGAATAGTAAAAATATTTTGACAATATCATTAGACTCGTAAAAATATAAAGATTTAAAAAATCAGTTTCTCAATTTTTCAGTAACTAAAAATATCATGTATAGCTCATTTACGCGTATTTTATTATTACGATATTTTATTTATATAATTACTATTCATAACACTATTTCTACTATTCATTACTATTTACTATCTCTACTTTTTCTTACACCTATTTCTTACTACCTATATACCTATCTCTTACACTTTTATATTTCCAACACAACTTTATTCATATCAAACCTTACATATTATTACTTTTCTTTACAAAAATACAAAATTTAATCAAAATCCCCCTCTTTCCCCATGATGCCGCCGGCCTCCTCTCCTTCCTCAATTTATTTTTTTTCAATTTATTTTATTACATCTAATTTCCACTCAAAATTCTATAAATGCCCTCTTCCTCTTTCATTGTTTCACACATTCATTTTATATAATAAAACTCTACCAAAATTCTCTCTCCAACAATCCCCTCTCAAAACACTCTCTACCATTTACTAATCTTCAAGAAAAATAACAAACACACTACCCATTCATCTCTTTTCAAATCCTCCATTAAACCTTAGGTAAAATCCTACCTATATCTCTTTGTCATGTTCATACAACTTAGCATGAGCTTAGTGTATGTTTTTTAGACTCATGAGAGTTAAAGAAGCAACAATATGTTCATGTTTTGTTTTTGTTCATGTTCATATTTTACATTATGTTGTTATGTTGTTGTTATTATTGTTATTATTATTTTTGCTCTAATCTAACTTCTATATAGTATTATGTATATTATGTTGATATATTTCTTTAGAGCATATAAGCTCACTTGTTATTTATTTATTTTCATGCTTGCAATTTATTTGCTTAATTTATGCTATTATTAAGATTAGTCTTTCTAGTTTTAGACTTGTCCATATCAAGTCAAAACGATTTTCTTTCTTTCTTTTTCTTTTCTTTTCTTTTCTTTTGGGACTAGTTTATTCTTAATCCCAGGTTGCCTTGATGAAGCTAAGACTCCCAATACATGATCGGGATACCTTAATGAAGCTAAGGTTCCTAATGCTTGACCATATTATTACGTTTATTTGCTTATGAGTATTTTTTTCTATCTTATGATGTATCATTCTTACCTTTTTCATTGCTACGTAATCATATTCATGTATGATTAGAATGTTATTGTCTTAAATAAAAATTAAAATAGGTTCTTTCTTAAATAAGGAAAAGTGAACTAGATTTCTCAACAAATGATTTTTCAACAAGAAGTCCAAATATTGTTTTTAATAAATTCTTTTCAAAAGCTTAGACAAGTTGATCATAAGTTTTAAAGTATTAGTGCCCAAGATTTCTTCAAATGAAAAAAAATCATTTCTTTTATAAATCAAAACTAAACACTCCATAAAGATAGAATTTTTAGCATTGAACTTAAGATTTTAATCCAACCACATCTTTTATAAAACTTAAATAGGTTTACCATAGACTTCGAAAATCACATATTAAGAAAGTTTCTTCAAAACTTAATTTTTATATGTTGATATTTTCTTTCAAAATTTAAAATGAAATTTTGCTAAGATCTAATATTGATAATTCTTTATTAGGAAAGTTTTCCTTATAAACTTATCTACAAGAATTATTCCACCACTTGATAAATATTAAGAATTAAACAAGTTTTTCAAATCAAGGTAAAATCAACTCACTATTTTAGAAACTAACTTAGAAAAATAAAATTTGCCAAGAAAGTAAAGTTTTAAAGGTACACTTATTTTCTAAAGAAGAAAAAGAATATAAAAATGAGAGGAAAACATACATTTAAGACAACTCCAAATATTCGACCACACCAACAACATAAGGAAAAAAAATTTGAAAAGCTTATTTTTCAATTACTAGAAATAAAGTTGGTAGATAACTTAAAGAGCCAAATTTTTGGGAATTAATTTACTTTTGAAAAGATAAGAAATATAATTATAATAGGAAAAATACTCACTTATAACAACTCAAGAATTTTTAAGTTTCCTTCTAGCAATTCAAAAATGAGAAATTTTCAAAGTTTTATCTTTTAAAACTCTTAAAGACAAATTGTTTGTAAAATATCAATATTGAGACAACGCTACAAAAATCATGCATACAATATGAGTGTATATATGTCCAAAGGATTTTTCAATTATACAAATATCCATATATTTTACTTAAGCATTTTTTAGTAAAGAGAAGTTTAGAAAATCATATTTTCTGGACTATGAAATTCGTAACTATTCTGAACCGTAATAATTTGTAACCCAAATGACTTTTTATGACAAAAATAACCTTGGAAATGGATAGATTTTTTCGAGTAGTAGAAAACGATATATTATAAGCGAAATTCCAAGTTAAAATGAGCTAGTTATGGCCATTTTAAGTTGGGATTTCCTCTTATCCGATTTTTGACGCAAATGCTAGAATAGAATTAGAAAGTTCATGAAGAGATTCCACGAAATACTTATTTCGGGTATTTCTTTCGTTTAGGTAACAAAGTTTGGGAGGATTCATATTTAGAGGACTATTATGAGTAAAGAGTTTTTAGCAAGGATGGTCGAGTGAGTTTATTTCCTAACTCTTACGTACTCGTTGTGCTTGTAGCTAGAGGCACTAAAAGTAGGAAAAGATAAAAATGAATTTTGTATGATAACATTGATTGAAAGAATACTAAGCATATCGGGACATGAATTGTTGAAAAATCAAATTGTGCTTTATTATTACCATGCTGGAATGTCTGCAATTCTATGATCACTTTAACGTACCTTAATTACATATTTCAAGTTATATATATTAATTGATTCATGTATATCATGTAGTTAGTTTCATTTCATTAGCAGGGTTTGCAAGAGCCATAAATCTGCAAGATGGGTGAATAGGAGCCAGAAAAAAACTATTTCAGGATAGACGAGTAGGAGCCGGAAATGAACTACATAAGTTGGATTTCAAAAATGGGTTTTAAAGAGCCTGAAACTCCTAACCTCTGAATGGAAGGGTAAATCCATTCAAAACATATGATTTCCGATAAATCATATGTATTGCTTGTTCATTTGCTTGATGCATTCATATGCTTGATCAAAACTTCTTTGAAATTATTGATACGAGTACGTTAATTCAGGAATATTCTCACTAAGCTAGTTATGCTTATACTCCTTTTGTTGTAACAGGATCAATATCCCTTATGTCCAAGGACTTCATATACTCAAGTAAATTATGTTTTTGGGAGCTTATGGAAATCCTTTGAAGATCTTAGGCTAAATATCCTTTAATTTCTTTTGGTATTAGTATTGTTTCCTTGTGTGAAAGACTAAGATGATATTATGATTGTTTGGAGATTTATAGGGGAAAGCCCTTAAGATGATGTAAGGATTATATTCTCCTAATGTTAAGTTAAATGGTTATCTAGATTTCTTGTATGCCGTATTTACTATCTCAAATTACACATCCCACCGGTTTCTCCTATTGTTGTGATAGACGCCTTACATATGGTGTTGAAGTTTTCGCATGACTTCGGGAAGTCATTCTTAAGTTTAATACTGTATGTGGCAGACTGTCACGTCTAAGGTACCCTTTGGGGCATGACAGAAACCCCAAAAATAGATCCAAGTTAAAACCAAATTCTAAATAAGGTTAAACATGAGAATTCTTAATCTTGAGAGAAAGAGAACCCTCAAAACAAAATAAAATATCTAACTATCGGTTGATTCAATATCCGTACATTAATCAAATGATCTATATAATTTCTAACACGTAAATCAAGACGATATATCTAAATAACGCTGGACAACGGAATACTAAGATCTTAAATCCTTCGGTGAATTTTAGTATTAAAATTTTCAATTTTCACCAAAGGTCATATTAAGTCAACCCATAACCCTAGACTCGGTTAAACAATCCCAAGAATAGAAAAATATTAAATAATCACAAATAAAATGAAATAAACAATAGACATTGAACTAAAAATATAATACGAACAAAACCCTAAAATTTTATGATCTTACGAATAACTCAACAAAACCGGAAGTCAAACCGGAACCTTAAAAATCAACAAAGCTTACAACAAATCCTAGTGTTTAAGATCCGACAATCTTACGCTCTTAAACCCTAAACAGCAAAATGAAAATAATTATTGATAATAGTTCGTAATAATATAGGGAAGCTTAAAAATATCAGATTCGCGAAATTCTAATGTCGTTCGAATTCAAATGGGATCAGTTTTCAAAAACCGTATCCTGTTACACTGGATGGCAAAAATATTTCAGCAATACTAATAAACTCATAAAAATATAAGGTTTTCAAAAATATCAGTTTTATAATTTTTTAGTAGTTAAAAATTACATATATTACTTTATACGCGTATTTTTAGTACTATCGGTATTTTATTTGTCTAGTTTACTATTCATAGTACTTTTCTACTATTCATTACTATTTCTTTATCTCTACTTTTTCTTACTACCTATTCTTACAACTATATACATATTTCTTACAATTTTGTTTTCCCATAAAAATTCTACACCATATATTGCAAAACTTTTCTTTCACTTTTCTTCCAAAATTAATTTTTAATCACTCCTCTCTCTCTCTCCTCCCATTGTTGTCGTCCACCTCCCTCTATATCTTCACTTTAATTATTTTCTTTTTCAATTAATTTTATTACATCCACTTTTCACTCCAAAATTCTATTAATACCCTATTTCTCCTTCATTCTTTCACACAACTCATCTTACTACCAAAGCCCTCCCAAAATTTCTCTACAAATCCTCTCTCCAAAATTTCTCTCTACTAAAACTCTCTTAAACCAATTCTTCACAAAAATCCTTCCTTATACACAAACTATCTACCATATATCACTACCCACATAATACCCCATTTATCTACCATATTCATACCACATAAGCACTTTTGGTAAACTTCTTACAACCATTTATTTACCCATGTCATGTAACTTAACATGACTATGGTGTTGTTTTGAAACTCATATGAGTAGTAAAAGTAACAACATGTTCATGTTTTGTTCTTGTACATGAAATTCAACTTTATTATGTTGTTATTATGTTCATATATATGTTAATTTTATTATTGTTATTATGCTAATTTCTTATTCATATCTAACTAAATATATTTATGTATTTATATATAATCTTTAGAGCATATAAGCTCACTTGTTATTTATTTAATTTCATACTTTGCAATTTATTTATTTCATGCTTTTTTAAGACTAGTTTTTTCTAGTCATAGACTTGTCCATACAAGTCAAAACAATATTTTCTTTCTTTTCTTTATTCTTTTTGGGAATAGTCTATTCTTAGTCCCGGAATGCCTTCATGAAGCTAATGTAAGCCCCGGAAAATTTTAGTAAATAATTCCAAAATGAACTTCGAAAATAAACCCTAGAAATCACTCCAAATTAAAACCAAACTTCGATTAGCCCTAAATCACGAGCGAATCCAGGAATTTCTGCATCTTGAGAAAAACAAGAATCCTTAAAAATAAAATAAGAACTCAACATACTTCAAATTTAAAACCATACATATGACAAATTTCATACTTAACTCCAACTTGTAAAAATCGGGTAATATAGAACCCAAAAACAAATTATTAAAAAAGTAAATAACGATTAACTTTCGGAAATGAAACCCAATTCAAGAATTCCGAAAACATTGAGAGATATTAAATACTTATAAAAATAAAATTTAAAATAAATTTTCTCAAACTAAATATGTTGTATAATGATGTGCTGTATTAGTATTGAATTTTAAAGCATCTTTCTAGCAAGCGTACTAGGCCTTCTATTGTAATATAGCATGAATAAAGTGTCAATCCCACGGAGATTTACTAACTACTAGACAATTATCAATTAATACTAATATCTAGGCAATTGATCTTTTTAAGATGAGTAGATTAAACTAAATTATCTAATTGATTATCTATATGAATGCAATGAGCTTTTTAAAGAGAGGGATATGATGGAAAAATGTGGGAAGGAGCAGAATCCACTTTAAACCATTGCTAATCAACTTGAACTCATGTTATAATGATAATTAAATTCATGAACATTCATAAGAAATTGTCAAGATTTTAAAACAGAGTTTAAAAACCTTTTAAACCACAAAATAATTCAATAACTTCCGCTAAATAAATTATTAGTGGAATCAAAATTACAATTATAAACCTTCCGATTCTATAATTGACTAATACTTTATATTAACATCTCCTAATTCCTTAGTGAGAAATCAACATAAAACATTGCATTAATATTCATGAACAATTTCTAAATTAGATTAAACTTCGCCGCTTCTGCAATTGCAATTTAATCTCAATTTATGAATTCATATGAATCCTAATTTCCCTTCCGAGTTATTAGAATTCTTATACACCAAAAGTATGATGAATAATCAGAACTCAATATGAATGTTTCATGATTTTAACTATCTTATAACATGGATTCAAAAATCATTTTAGCATGTTTAAAGTTTCATCAACTTCCCACAAAAAGAATTTAGCTACTCATGGATGATGATTCAAAAATCAGATAAGAAATTGCAAATGATTTCATTATGATCAAACTATTCAGATATATGAATTGCATAAAAGAAATAAGATTAGATATCACCAATTCAAAATACCAAAGCTTCACTTGCAATTTCTTGAATAACTTCAAATATCTCTTCAAAAATCTCTATGAAATGCCTAGTTCTAAGTATTCTAGAGCTACTTGGATTGTGGAATGTATGCTTGGATGATTCTGAAAATGAGGATAAGACCCCCTATTTAAAGGAAAAATTTCGTGCAAAACATTAAATGAACTTTGCTGTTTCACATTATACACCGGCCGTTATGGATCCTACGCCGGCGGCTTACAGGCGGCGTATCTTGAAATTATCCTTTGCGCAGGCAGTGCACTGGCAGCCTTCAATATCAGTTACAATGTAGGCCGCTTCTACGCCGGCGGCTTAGATGTAGATCTAGCCGGCGTATATGGTCAGAAATGAAGCGTTGGGCTAATTTATAACGAACGCCGTCCCAGAGCCGGCGGCTTTCATGCTGGCGTAGATACTCCAACAGATTTGTCTCTTCAATTTCCTTCAAGCGTTGGATATCTTCATGTAGCTTCAAATCTATGATGTACGCTGCCTCAAAGCCGGCGGCTTAAGTGCCGGCTTATAATGTAACTACTTCAAAGCTGGTGATGTTTCATTTCTGGGCTGTCGGCCTTCATGTACGCTGACTGCTTCATCTTCTACGCCGGCAGCTTTGAGGCGGCTTTGAGTGTTGTTTGAATTTAAGCTGGGCAAAGCTGGCAGTGCTGCAACGGCCTTGGATGTAAGCCGTCTGAACACCGGCGGCTTTGAATGGTGAATTGCCGGCCTTGACTTCAATTTTTCCTCTTTTCAATTCAAATTCTCTTGTTTTGATTTCTTTATTCAAATTAGTCCTGAAACATAAAAATTAATCAAAATAAATATCCATTCTAGTTCTTTTGATCATCAAGATTTGTATAAAATATGATCTTATCATATAAATATAAAACGTCAGTTTCCAAATGGCAAAGACTTAAATCGGAAAATCATCCGGGAACCCTAAGTGGAACATAGTAGTTTAGTCCGGCAATCCCACGCCCTTAACCCTAGAGGCTGAGGTGTAGTTTAAGTGTGTAGAATAGCTCGTAGTAATATAAGATCGCTTAAAAGTATCAGATTGGTAAAATTTTGACTTATCTCGAACCCGTTCGGATACAGACTTTGAAAAGTGTGTCTCGGGGCTCGAGATATAAAAAGTATACCATTAGTACCATGTATTTTCATAAGGATTTCTAAAATATCAGCTTTATAATTTTTCGATAACTAGAAATATTTGATTTTGCAATTATATCCGTATTTCATTACTACCAGTAATTAACTAGTCTTTTAGCACTATTCACTACTATTCATTACACAATTTTATTATTCTTATAAAGCCTTATATTTTTAGATAAATATTTTATGTATCATAGAAAATTTTGTTTTACCAAAATTTAGTTCGTTTTGGGTTTTTACGGGATCAGATTTTGTTTAAGACCCGGTACTAAAAATAAAATAAATTAATTTAATAATTGAAAAATATTTTTAAAATATTTTTATTTTCATAAAATAATTTTTTAAAATTTTTTGAGTTATAAAAATATCATTTATAACTCATATTTGTTTTTATTATTTTTGTTTTATTTTATTAAAAAAGTACTCTTACAACTCATACCTTTAAGTACACCTTTCACATATCACTTTTTTTTCACTTCAATCTTTTTATACTTCATTATATTACTTCATGGCAGATTTTGACTCCTTTTTGCTGCCCTTTTGTCTCTTGAAATACCACAAAATTAATTAAAATAACCCTTTTTCAAATCCTTCTTTAAGAAGCTACACATACCATTAATTACATTACAATTCCAAGTCAAAAGCTAACTAAATTCCTCTCTCTCTCCTCTTCACAATTCACACCTACCATAGGAGTTATTTACTGCCCATTTATTTATTTTTTTTTACCTCCATTTAATGAGTCTTTAACTCATTCAATCTCTTTTTGTCATTTACACCTTTAACCCTTTGTCATTCTTTACACTTTTCCTCTTTTTCTTTCTTCATTTTCTCTTGTTCTCACAAGGAAACCTTGCTGCCCCATTCCTTCTTTAAGCTCCCACACATATTTCTTCAAGATTCTTGGATAAAACTCTTGTCCAAAGCTTCCATAGGTAATATAGGTAAAGTATAGTGAGTGTTTCATGCATCAAATAACTTTCCATAAGCTTAAAAGCTAAGGATGATGATGCCAAAATGAAACACTCCTCTTATCCATGAGTACTCTCTTGTATTATTATTATTATTTTCTTGCTAAAAGTAGTTATATATTATAGATCTAACTTTTTTTGTAGCTTTGATTTTGTTTATGTTTTAGATCTTGTTATTTGAGTTATTATTTTGTTCTTGCTAATGATTTATGCATATATTCACCATTCACATAACCATCCTAGTGTTCATGCATTTATAACTAGTATAGTAAACTAGATCTAGTTGTTTTAGGTTCATAAATGCATTAGACTTTTGATTTATTTTGTTGAATAACTTCTAATAGCTTGATGATAGTAGAAAAGTTTAGAAAGCTCAAGATCTATTTTAGTTTCAACAAAAATCATTTTTGAAAATTCGGATAAAAATGGAACCATATTTAGAAAAGCTATTTTTCAACTTCAAAATGTGTATGTTTTATTTAAAATGAAGGGCTTAATGAATAGATATCATAAATGAATGATTTTGAGGAGTAAAGTTTAGATCTATGAGTTTATAGTTTACTAACATGGATTTCTTTTATATTTATGATCATAGAAAGTGTAGATCTCGGTTTTGAACTTGAATAAAAGTAGTGAAATTCGTATCTTGGCAAAAGCTATCTTTAAAAACCACTTTCCAAGTCTCAAAATGGAATTTTTACTTGAGATAATGAAGGCTTAGTATATATATATATCATCAAGACTTCATTTTCTATGATTCAAAGATGATTTTCAAAGATTATTTTTCAAAACAAAAATCCTATTTTCGGATTTAGGCTGAGAAATAACTTAAAAACATGTTTTCCAACTCAAAAAAAATGAAGTTTTTATTTAAGATATGAAAGGCTCTTAAGATAGGATATGTAAAGGATGATTTCTCATAAGTTTAGATAGATTTTATTAAAAGTTATGTCCAAAAATAAATTTGGAAAAATTCAGATCTCAACCAAGACCAATTTTAAAAATCTATATCTCAACACCAAAATGAAATATTTGTTTAGAAAATGAAAGGCTTATGGAATAGATATCAATAGAAATGTTTTTGATAAGTAAATGGTAGATCCTAGTAGAGATTCTCAAAAATAGGAAAAATACAAAATATGAAATTTGAGTTTTATTCAAATTTTATAAATTCGGATGGTTTCAAAACCATGCCTTAAAAACCCATTTATCAACTCAAAAACTTGTGTTTTATATGAAAAATGAAGAGTTTAGGTCATAGGTATCATCAAGTAATGATTTTATAAATTAAGAAGAGATTTGCTATGAAAAACATGTAGAACAAGGAGTAGAAATAAAATATAAAAATTTGAGTTATTTTCATTTTAAGAAATTCGTAATAATAGAGTAATGGCATAAAAACCCATATTTTTCAAACTAAAATTAGAAGTTTTATTAAAGAAATAAAGTCCTTAGTGGCTAGGTATGGTTGAGCCTTAATTTTCTAAGTATCAAATGATTTTTACTTAAAGGAATCACTACAAAAACAATTTATACAAAATTCGGATTTTGGGATGAACCAATTTTAAAAACATATTTACAAAGTGTAAAACAAGAGTTTTTATTGAAAAACAAAGACCTTAGGAAATATACATAATGAAGGCTTAATTTTAACAAGAATAAATAGATCTTATTAAGGAATTTTTCTAAAAACAAGTAGGGATTGTCAAGAATACAAAACTAGCATTTCTAAGTTAATTTTTCATAAAGTCTTATAAAGAAAAAGTTTTCTAAAAATTCCTTTAGTTCAATACCATCAAGAACATGTATATACATATCTCATGACATATCATTTATGATAGTAACTTGTTCATATTGCATGTATACTTGCTTTGGATAGTAGAAACATTACAAACATTCACAAAACTACTTTTCGGAATTGAATTTCGCTACTGATCAGAACTGATCAGACCTTTTCGAAGCTTCAAAGTTTCCAAAACTTGACTATAATATTAGAATTAGATAGATCTTTCGAAATAGATAGAAACCGATATATAATTTGCTAAATTCCGAGTTAAAACGATCAAGTTATCACCGTTTTAAGTTGGAATTCTTGCTTAGGACGAGAATTACGAATTTGATAGTTTGTATGAGATAGTTTGATTTAGTTAAGTGATGAAATACTTATTAGGGTATTTCTTCCTTTTTAGGAGACCTTGAAATTGACGATTCCTTACCACCGGATTCCTTTTACTAAGAGACCGGTGTTCCAATGGCTGAGTGAGTTTTCCTCTTATTTTGTTGTCTTGCTTGTGCTTGTAGCTAGTTGCACTAAAATTAGGAAAAGATAAAATTGTGATAAGTTGTGGTATAATCTTGGTTGAATGAATGATAAGTATATCGAAGCGAAACTTGATGTAAAAAATTCATTGTATGAGTTAGCAAAGACTTGAATTGTCTGAAATTCTCTATGATCACTCTTAACCTACATAATTAATATGCTATGATTATATGAATAAACTATGCATGCATATCACATGTTGAGTCACATTGCATTGTTGATATACCTTTGGTGGGAAAAAAGTATATTAGTGGAAGGCGATGGGGCCTTGTTAACATTAAGGATGCGAGATCGCTTAAGTTAATGGATGTGGGGTAGGCACACAAAACTATAATAAAACAACAGAGGTTGTATAACTAAGAGAAAGAGATCGGGATTATGGTTGTATGTCTTATGGACCATTCCACTTAAGATTGGAATTATGGTTGCATGTCTTATGGACCATCTTAACCCCGAATGGAAGGCGTTAATCCATTCACATATGGCTACCGGAAAGTCGTATGCTTGTCTGCGCATGTGTTTGTTTATGCATAGCATATGGATGAATTATAACTTGCTTGTCATGGTATGAAATTAAGGGAACTCTCACTAAGCTAGTGTAGCTTATACCCCAATAGATGTTTGAATAAACAGGTTGACGGGAGAATGCTACTTGGGGACCTAGACGGTTGGAGCCGAATGTAATTTCGGGATTTTGGCAGGAAATGAGCATGCTTGAAGATATTAGCTAGTTTTTGTGAAGTGTTTTGTAATAGATTATGTAGTGAAATCTTTTGATGAATTGCAATTGTAGTATAGTGATTTGTATTTGAAGTATAGTGAGTTGTATCTGAAGTATAGTGAATTGTATTTCCTTTACATTGTTACTTAAGTTGTGTCAATATAAAATGTATCACTCCTATGTGTCTCCTCTATGTGTTAGACGTCTTATACATAGTATAGAAGCCTTCGTGTGACTGAGGCGGTTATTCGTAGGCTTTAATATTGTGTACGGTGGACTGCCACGTTTAGGATACTCTTCGGGCGTGATAGCTAAGGTTCCCAATACTTAACCGGAAAATAATGATTTTCAAGTTTCTAACAAAAGAACTTATTTTCAAAGAATACAAATATGATAAGATTAAAAACAAAGAATTTTATTAATAAAGAGGATTCTTTTCAAATAAAATTTATAGAGGAAATAAAATACCAAGTTTTAGAAAACAAGAACTTATATTTTAAACAAGAAATATAAAAAGAAAAGACTCATTTTCTAAAACCATTCTAAATGCAAATATATAGATAGGTTATTAACAACTTAATAGACTTTTGATAACTTTGATTTTTATCACTAAAAGTAGAAATTATAAAAGACTAAAGTTAAAGAAAAATTTACTTGTTTTGGAAAAATGAATGAGGAAAATAAAATAAAAATATACAGATTTATAATAACCTAGGAAAATATAAAGTTTCTTCAAAATACTTGAAAAGAAAATTTGTTAAGTTAAGTTTTAACACTTCAAAATGAATTGTTTTATGAAATAAATTATTGAGACACTACCATTAGAATTTTTGCATATAAAGTGAGCTTATCTATATACTAAAGGGATTTATCAATTATATATATATATATATATATCTATATTTTTATCAAAGGATTTTTGAATGAAGTTAAGTTGGAAAATTGTTTCGCAAAATCTAGAAATATTCGTTTTATATCTGTACCCTACAATTTCGAAAACCAAACGACCTTATATGACAAAAATAACCTTAGAAATGGTTAGACATTTTCGAATAGGTAGAAAACGGTATATTATATGCAAAATTCCAAGTTAAAATGAGTAAGTTATGGCCATTTTAAATTGGAACTTCATTCTATAAGATTTTGACGAACATAGTGAAATAGAATTAGAAAGTTTAAGTAGAATTTCTACAAAATACTCATCCTTGCTTGTGCTTGTAAAGTAGTAGCATTAGTATACTAAGAAAAGATAAAAATGGATATGTATGGGGAATTTGGGGATATGTATATATGCGATTCTATGCTTATGTGTGAAATGAGAATTAAGAATATTACAGATATAAATTGTTTGTTTAAGTGTTTTGTTTATTTACTTATATGATTATTTATTGCTTGCTAAATTGATTGATCACCCCTTAATAAATCTTAATAAGGTTTGGCTTAAGAAAAATAAAACGCTTACACATAGCATCCATCGAGTCACATCTCTTTCGGAAGGCTACTACTCCTACGTGTAGAATTGGATTGGTTGTTATCATGGTAGGTCACAAGCCATGTTCCTTCCTAGAGAATTCAAATCGCTTGGGGAATGCGACTCTAGGTTCGGAGCCGAGACAATTGAACGCTTTGGGTGGGGATCTAAGGACTAGCAGTAGAAGATCGCCGATCTTCATCACCAATTCCCAAACCTTTGATACGGAGAGGTAAATCCGTTCTATATATAGTTTCCGGATAACTATATATATTTGTGTAATCACGTGATTGTTGCATTGTATGCACAGTATATATGTGAAAATTTAAATGAATTTGTTTGAAACCATGGTGTGAATGAAAATGATACCTCACTAAGCTAGTTGTAAGCTTATATCCCTATAGATTTTGTTGAAACAGGTATACCCATGGCTTAAATCGAAGAACATGACATTAAGGAAGTCATGGAAGGATATTAAACTTTTATGAAGGCATTGGGAACATTAGATGAAGTTATCTTGTAAGGTTCCTTATATATAATGTATGCTATGTTAGTGTTCTGGAAATTCTAAGATGTATATTTATTTTGATTTGAAGACAATAAAGAGATATATCCCTAAGAATTATAATTTACCATGTTCATGTTTTATAATAAGTATTCTCTTTGCCTTATTACTTATTTATTATTAAGATAAATTATGCTACTCCGATACGTTCCCTTGGTTGTGATGTATGCCTTATACATGATATGAGAGCCTCTACATGACTGAGGTAGTCATTCTTAGGCTTTAATATTATGTATGGTGGACTACCACGTTTAGGATACCCCTCGGGGTATGACATAAAGCATATAGAAATTAAGCATCATTTTATTAGGGATCATGTGAATCATGGAATAATTAATGTTAAATTTGTGTCTTTTGAAAATCAATTAGCAGATGTTTTTACTAAACCCCTTGAAAGATTGAAATTCGAATTTATTAGGAAAGAGATTGGAATTTGTAATCCATTTTGATGATTTGAAATTTTAAAAAATTAATTTGAATTAATGAATGAATTTTTTCTGTCATTTTTTTTAATTTCTTTTCTTAAGCATCATTTGAGGAGGAGTTTTGCTTCTAGATGATAGTGTGTGTGTGTGTGTGTGTGCGCGCGCGTGCACGCGTGTGGGTGGGTGGAGGTGTGAATTAAAGAGAAAACAAATAATCTAAGTTGTTTTAATGAGATTGATTTATAAATACATGTTCGAAGTACTAGCTTGAATATTGATGAATATGTGATGTGATTTGCATTTTAATTTTATGGAAAGGTATTTTGTTATCATAAAAAATAGGGAGAATGTTAAGTTCTCTAATACTGTTTTGATGATAACAAAAAGGGAATTAAAACATCTAATATGTTTATTCATGAAGAACAGGTTTTAAATAAAATAAAATTTGTAAATTGGATTTTATAATCAGTCAAAAGGAGTTTCAGAACCTTGTTAAAGAGAATTTTTACTAGGTATGACATGACAGAACTTAGTTCAGAACTTTTAAAAGTAAAGTTTAAATAGAGATCGAAAGATTGAAAGCATTTTTAGAAGTATTGAGAAAAGGTCAAAGCTTAGCTAAAAGTCATGTCAGAAGCTATTCCAGAATGTTTAGCAAAGAACGTTCAAGTGAAAACATGTTTAGTACATGCTAGACAGAAGCTACTTCAAAACCTTCAATAGAGAAAATTAAGTTCGACAAAAGCTATTTTAGAAACTTCAAGTCTAATACAAATATTTTCCGAATTCACATAAAAATCTTTTTAAGTTGGATTTTTATCATTTTTCAAGGCCTGACTCCACTTGTCAAGTTTATTTGGTAATATACTTGATGTGTTTCACTAAAGTTGGATTTAATATCATAGGGATTGCATCACATCAAGTTTTTCTCAAGGATTTATTTAAAATCAAATTATTTTTTCAAATCTTTTTGTTATTGGTACGTGAAATATTCTTCCAACAATTTTTTTTTCAGATCTTTTCAATATTTTCTCTTGAAGAGACGGTTGTGAAAGATAAAGATAAGTAGTTACAAGCGTTGATTTTTCTCAAGATAAAAATAAGTCTTCACAATTTAAGGGATATCACAACAATCTCTATCCAACTGAATTTCGGATGAAGATCATGATTTTTACAAGAATATCTTATCAAGTCAATCCAGATTTTTGAATTTAAATTACAACAAATTTGAAGGAGAACATCTTGGCAACTATAAAACAAATCTGAAGGAGAAGATCTCGGTTAAAGCTTTTCTAGAATTTTGAATTCAAATCAACATTATCCTTTATTCAAATAAAAAGAAATATCCCGCATGTTTTGGTAATATAAATGTTGAATTCAAAATTGATTCGACAAAAATAAATATAAGAAAAAAGAAAAGAAGCACGAACAGTTTTTGAAGAAGACAAGAACTTACAACAACAATAGAAAGCTCTCTTTAATGCAAAAAGAAAAAAATCTTATTTCTCTTGTTATTCATTCATTCTTAATTGAAGAGGAACTTTATATTTATTCCTCATTGATTGTTTTTCTTCTTTGAGAAGTGGTTGAGAATTGTAAATCCCTATTGTTGAGTGATTAGCTTAGTATGGAAGCTAGAGAGACTTAGCAGTGAGACTTTACCAAGTTATTGGCTCGATTGTACTATTGTACTCTCGATTTCTTTTGATATAGTGAAACACAACCGGTAAAGACAACCAGATCTCTAGCGTGGAGCTGGAGGAGTGGACTGATGCACAAGGCAAAATCACTATACATCACTGCTTGATTCTCTTTCCTTACTCTTTTTAATTCATGCATTTTCAATTTCATTTTAATTGCTAATCTTGTTCTCAATTGTTTAACTAAAAGGAGATTTTAATTTCAAAGGATTAAAAAAATAGTTTTTCAATATAATCAATTCAGCACCCCTCCCCCTCTTGATTATAAAAGTAGGACCAACACACTTAAAATGAGACATTGTCCCCATTGTCTTCTATAATAATTCAACTTAAGGAAAAAGAAACAAAAAAGAAAGAAAGGAAAAATTAAAAGGAAAAGGAACTGAAACTTCCCCGGTTTTGTTTTGAGATGGTCACATCATTAAGAAGCGAAGAAATCATTCATGTAGAGCTAAAGCTTAGTAGCTTCTTAAGAAAATAAAAACCTAATGAATTCATGTTGCACAAAAAAAAAAAAAGAAAAAGAAACTAGAAAAAGAAGTTAGACAATCCTCGTGTTTCCTACATAAAATCATTAGACATAGAGCACACAGTCTGCTCTAAATAAGAGTACATAACAACATTGGTAAAATAGCCATAAGTCTTTGAGAAGAAACACAAATCTACAAAGACAAAACAGAATCTCAATCATTCTCATCCTTGTCCTACTCATCTTCCTCTTGATCATAGTTGTCATCTTCTGCATTCTCTTCTCCAGCAGCTTTATCTTGGTTAGACTTGTCTTCCTTGTCATTTTCTAATCTAGCCACTTCCTCACTCTTTGATGATAGCTCTTGTGGTGTATCTTTGGCTAAGGAAATTGTCTTCTTGCCTTTTGTTGCAGCTGCAGCTAGAATTGTCTCATCACTGTTAGCAGAGCTACTATAAGTAGAAAGATTAGTGGGTGGAGGTTCATGCACTTAGTAATACATTGCAAAAAATCATAATATAAGCACGAAATTTCCTAGCCCAATTGCGATCCTTCCTCATCACCATCTCCATTCTATCAAGCCTCTTTTTAATAATAGAAGTATTTTGAGAAGTGGATGCACTAGGGGAACTATAAGATCTCAGTTATGGTAGGGTAGTGTACATTCTTGTAGGAGTCTTGAGGAGCTTCTCCAGGCCCCATCCAGCAAAAAGTCCATTAGTGACCAGTGTAACTTGCACAAAGGGTGCTAGGAGGTGGTTCCTTGAAACTTTCATTCCCTGCAAGAGCCTTGTAATATATTCACCACAATAAATCCCTTTTGAGCGTGGATCTTATGCCTAGTGATAAGATAATCTCAGTGCTGCTCTTTCTCGCTTCAATTGTGTTTGCAAACATCCAATGGACGACCCGATAGTTGACATTCTTCATAGAAGATGCTTTAGATTTTGAAGGATAATACTCTAAGTCTAATTCACAAATCACCTTCTAGTAGTCAATTTATGTGGGTCCCAACGGCTAACTATTAGTCAACTGCTTAAACTCCTTAATCTTTATCTCCTCTTTAGAATATAAACCTATGTACACTCAGAATTTAGAGAGAGGTACCTTATAATACTCTCCATAAGCTTAGAAAGTAAGAGAAGCGTTTACCCCCATTGAATGTTTCTTATCATCTAACTCAAGGGTAGAAAGGACCTCCACTGTAATGTCAGGATAAGCAAGTGTGTGGATGTCAAACAGAGCCTCCCACGATCCAATAGAGAGGAGATCTCTAATCTTGGTCTCAATTCCTTAGATTCTTATCAAAGCCCAATTAACATACTTATGAGCACCTAATGGCTTATCAACCAATCTTTCCCTCCTCTTCTTGCTTGTGGACTTCTCTGAGACATGCTTGTAATAGACTGTTGCATCATCCTTCTCCTGTTGAATCTTTTGTTTCTTCTTTAAAGGTTGATTCTTGTTCCTTAGAGAGGGTATAGGCTTCTTTGAACAACTTGGCTCAAATTTCTTTCTAGTAGAGGAGGTGGGCTTCTTAGAGCTTGATGGTGCTACGGAAAGAGAGTGGTTCTTAATACACACCTTCTTTTGACCCATAACTTAATACCACAATGCAAAATTGATCTTTCCCACACTTTGAGTTTGAAAGTCATTGCTAATAAGAAAATTTTGAACATACTCTTGCAAAAATATGAACCAGGACTAAGGATAGCGAAGGAAAAGCTAAGAAAAAGAAACAAAACCTACCTAAGTTAGACATGAGCTGCCTCCCATGAATCGTTTTATTTAATGTCGTTAGTTCAACGTCCTTCTCACTACATGATTAATAATCTGATGAATGGAGTCAGAACTCCTCACATCCTTCTTGCTCAAATTTGTTTCCGAAGTAAAGCTTTAGGCGCTACCTATTTACTTTAAAAGTCCCACTCTCTCGGTGTTCCAATTCAATAGCTCCATATGGAAAAATTTGCTTTATTAGGAAAGGTCCTAATCATCTTGATTTCAATTTTCCTAGAAAAAATCTTAATCGAGAATTAAACAAAACGACTTGGTTACCTTCTTTGAAATGCTTAGGATTGGATTCGCTTGTTGTGATATCGCTTTGTTCTCTCCTTGTAAATCCACATGTTTTCATAAGCAATCATTCTCCACTCATCAAATTCATTCAGCTGAAGTTTCCTTCTCATGCCGATGGAGTCTAAGTCAAGATTGACTTGTTTAATGGTCCAATAAGCCTTGTGTTCAATTTCCACTAGTAGATGGTAGGCTTTACCATAAACAAGATGGTATGGTGTGGTTCCCAAATGAGTCTTATATGTGGTCTTGTATACCCACAACGCGTCATCAAGTTTTTCTGCCCAATCTTTCTTGTGATGCTCTACTAACTTTTCTAATATTCTCTTCAAGTCACATTCGAAACCTCGACTTGCCCACTGGTTTAGGGTGATATGGTGTTGCAATTCTATGAGTCACCCCATATCATCTTAACACCTTTTCAAGCGAGCATTACAAAATGCATCCCCCTACCGCTTATAATGGCTATAGGGCTCTAAACCTTGAGAAAAGTTTATTCAGAAGTTGGTGACTACTCGAGCATCATTAGTTGGCAAAGTTTGGGCCTTTACCCACTTCGAGACATATTCTACTTCACTAATATATATTTGTTCCGAAAGAAGTTAGGAATAGTCCCATGAAGTCAATGTCCCATACATCCAAGACTTCACATTCCACAATATAATTTTGGGGCATCTATCATGTCGAGAAATATTCTTAACTCTCTGAAATTCGTCACTCATGTGAACAAGATGATGGGCATCTTTGAAAATGGTTAGCCAATAAAACCCGGCCTCCAAAACTTTCTAAGCTATCTGGTTTGCATTGTAATGGCCTCTTATAGGACTGGAGTGGCATGCATGCAAAATACTCCATCCTTCATAATAAAAAACACGGAGTCAAATCATCTAATCTTCACACAAAAAAAAAAAAGAAAGAAAGAAAGAAAAAGGTCCTCCTAAAAATAATACTTCAACTTGTAAAACAATTTTTTCTTTGCATAGGAAGTCATATCTCGGGGGAGGACTTTAGTAGCAAGTTAATTTGCAAAATTTGCAAACCATGGCATTTCAGAATCTATTACCTCATATACTACATACAATTGTTCCTCAAGGAATTCATCATTGATAAGCCTCTACTTCCTTTTTTTCTCGGATCTTTAAATCAAATTCTTGTAGAAAAAGGATCTAGAGGATAAGGTATGGCTTCACATTTGTTTTAGACATAAGGAGTTTGAGAGCAGAGTGGTTAGTATAAACTACTACATTTGATAAGATCAAGTAAGGCAGAAACTTATCGAAGGCAAACACCACAGTTAGTAGTTCTTTCTTAGTGGTTGTAAGCCCCGGAAAAATTCAGTAAATAATTCCAAAATAAACATTGAAAATAAACTCTAAAAATGACTTCAAATTAAAACCAAACTTCAACTAGTCCTAAATCATGAACGAATCCAGAAATTTCTTAATTTTGAAGAAAAAGAAAATCCTTAAAAGTAAAATGAACTTAATAGTTTCAAATCCAAAACCATTATGTATAACAAATTATATGCTTAACCTTGATTTGTAAAATCAGGTAATATAGAACCCAAAAACAAATTATTAAAAAGTAAATAACAATAAATCTTCGGAAATAAAACCTAATTCAAGAAATCTGAAAACATTAAGAGATATTAAATACTTACAAAAATAAAATTTAAAATAAATATTCTCAAATTAAATATGTTGTATAAACATAAAACATCAGTTTCCAAATTGGTAAAGATCTAAGCCGAAAAATCACCTGGGAACTCTAAGTGGAATATCGTAGTTCATGTAAACCCCTAATTTTTAGAGTAATATCAAGTTCAAACCCTAAACCGGAAAGTCAACCGGAAAACCTAAGTCAAAAATTCCCAGTAAACCCTAGTAGTTTAGATCCGGCAATCCCGTATTCCTAAACCAAGGAGTCGGATTATGAGTAAAGGGTGTAGTTTAGGTCGTAATAATACTAGGATACTTTAAAAGATAAAATTAGCGAGTTTTTGATCTATTTCGAACCCGATCGGATACAGACTTCGAAAAGCATCCCCGGGCTCGAAATATTAAATATATGATATTAGTACCGTTAGACTCGTAATTTCATAAGATTTTCAAATATATCAGTTAGATAATTTTTCGAGTTATAAAAGTTACAGTTATAACTTTTTTATCGTATTTTCATTACTATCGGTACTTTAAATGTCAAATCTACTTTTTGAATTCTTCTATACTATTCACAAGTACAACTATCCATAACCTATTTCTTACATCCTTACACCCTACTCTTATAATTTCATCATTTTTCTTACAATTTACTTTTCCAATATAACTTTATCACTTAAATTACTTAATTAATTTTTGAATCTTACACAACATAACTCAAACAACTCCCTCTCTTCTCTTTCTCCCAAAACCGGTGCACCCTCTCCCCATTTTTCCCTCTCTCCAATTTGTTTTATTTTCTTTTCTTTTATTACCCAAACCCTAATCCATTTCTCTATATATACTCCCTTATACCAACTTCCTCTCACTTTCTCACTTTTCACAAAGCTAAACTCTTGCAAAGTTTTTTCTTTCTCCCTACCTCTCCTTTGCAAAAACCGAACACTCCTACACACACACTTTCACATATTTTTCTTCAAGTTTCTTGTTCCAAACATCCAAAAGATTATAGATCTATACTTTATTATCTTAAAACATGTAATGGCAAGTTCATTCATGTGTGATTCCACACAAAATCCCCATACGCTTCAAGCTAGGGATGTGAAAACACTTGAACATGAGATTCTTACCATCATAATGTTTTAGGTCTTGTTATTTGAAGTTATTTTGCTATTTTCTTGTTTTATTTTCAAGCTATGTTGTTATTGCTAATGATTTGTGCATATATTCATTATTCACATAACCATCATAGTGTTCATGCATTTAAAACTAGTATAGTAAACTAGATCTAGTGTTTTAGGTTTATAAATACATTAGACTTTTGATTTATTTTTTTAAATAACTTGTAATAGCTTGATGATAGTAGAAAAGTTTTAGAAAGCTCAAGATATATTTTATTTTCAAAAAAAATCATTTTTGAAAATTCGGATAAAAAGGAAACCATATTTAGAAAAGCTATTTTTCAACTTCAAAATGTGTATTTTTCATTTAAAATAAAGGGCTTAGGGAATAGATAATATGAATGAATGATTTGGATGAGTAAAGTTTAGATCTATGAGTTTATAGTTTACTACTATGGATTTCTTTTATATTTATGTTTATAAAAAGTATAGATCTTGGTTTTGAACTTAAACAAAAATGGTGAAACTCGTATCTAGGCAAGACCCATTTTTAAAGACCATTTTCCAAGTGTTAAAATGGAAGTTTTACTTGAAATAATGAAGGCTTAATGTATATATATCATCAAGACTTCATTCTATATGGTTCAAGGATGATTTTCAAAGATTATTTTTCATAACAAAACTTCATTTTTGGATTTAGGTTAAGGCATAGTTTAAAAACATGTTTTCCAATTTAAAAATGAAGTTTCTATTCAAGATATGGAAGGCTCTTAAGATAGGATATGTAAGGGATGGATTTTCATAAGTTTAGATGGATTTTATCAAAAGATATGTCCAAAAATAATTTTTGTAAATTCGGATCTCAACCAAGACCAATTTTGAAAACCCATTTTTCAATACAAAAATAAAGGATTTGTTTAAAAAAAATGAAAAGTTTATGGAATAGGTATCAATAGGAGATGTTTTTGATAAGTAAATGGTAGATCTACTAATAGAGATTCTCAAAATAGGAAGAGATTATAAAATATAAAATTTGAGTTTTATTTTAACCTTGTGAAATTTGGATGGTCTCAAGACCATGCCATAAAAACCCTTTTATCAACTTCAAAACTTGTATTTTATATGAAAAATGAAGAGTATAGGTCATATATATCATCAAGTAATGATTTTTATAAGTTAAGATGAGATTTGCTAAGAAAAATATGTAGAACAAGAAGTAGAAATAAAATAGAAAAATTTGAGTTGTTGTCATTTTAAGAAATTCGTAATAATGGAGTAATGGTATGAAAACCCATATTTTTCAAACTCAAAATAGAAGTTTTATTAAAGAAATGAAGTCCTTAGTGGCTAGGTATAGTTGAGCCTTAATTTTCTAAGTATCAAATGATTTTTTTTTTACTTAAAGGAGTCACCACAAAAACAATTTTTATAAAATTCGGATTTTGGGATGAACCAATTTTAAAAACATTTTTACAAAGTGTACAGTGGGAATTTTTATTGAAAAACAAAGGCTTTAAGGAATACATAATGAGGACTTAATTTAACAAGAATAAATGAATTTCTCAAGGAAGTTTTCTAAAAATAAGTGGGAATTATCAAGACTACAAGACTAGCCTTTCTAAGATGATTTTTCATAAAGTTTTATAAAGAAAAAGTTTTCTAAAAATTTCTTTTATTCAATATTATCAAGAACATGCATATATATATACATATATCTCATGACATATCATTTATAATAGTAACATGTTCATATTGCATATATACTTGCTTTAGATAGTAGGAACTTTATGAACTTTCACAAAATCAATTTTTCCATTTGGTTTTCGCTACTAATCTAATCTGATCAGATCTTTTTGAAGCTTCAAAGTTTTCAAAACTTAAACATGATATTAGAATTAGATAGATCTTTCAAAGCAGATAGAAATCGATATATAATTTGCTAAATTCCAAATTAAAACGACTAAGTTATAGCCGTTTTAAGTTGGAATTCCCGTGTAAGACGAGAATTACCAATTTGATAGTTTGTTTGAGATAGAATAGATTAGTTTTGAGTTGAAATATTCATTTGGGTATTTCTTCCTTTTTAGGTGACCCCGAAATCGACGATTCCCTACCGCCGGATTACTTTTACTAAGAGATCGATGATCCAATGGCCGAATGAGTTTTCCTCTTATTTTGTTACCTTATTTGTGCTTGTAGCTAGTTGCATTAGAAGTATAAGAATAAGATAAAAACCGATATGAATGGGGATGAGATAGATGATGAGACTTTGATGTATGTATGCCAAAGAATACTAAAGCATATTGAAACCATGATTTGATTGGATAAATGCACTGTTCGTATTATTTATGTTTATGTGTATGATATTGGTTGGTCACTCTAAAGAATGTATGAATAATTTGACCTAAGCAAAACAAATTGGTCATGCATTGCATTGGACATGTTGCATTTGGTAGCGTGCTACTCCTACGCATGTCGATCGGTATGGTCCGAGGACTTGTTTGGATAATGAGACCCGGTACCAGAGCTCATTCATAGGGAACTAAGGCGCATCGAGGATGCATTCCATGTGTGAGCCTAGCCGAGTCAAGTGCTATGAGCCTAGGGGGCTTCGGGGATTCGCAGCGATCGTGTAGACTTTCAATACCATCCCTAACCCTTGATACGGAGGGCGTAAATCCATTATGTGTATAGGTTCCGGATACCCATACATAATTGTCTGCTCATGTGTTTGTTCATGCATAGCATATGGATGATTTATAACTTGCTTGTTATGGTTCGAAATTAAGGGAATTCTTACTAAGCTAGTGTAACTTATACCTCAATAGACGTTTGATTAAACAACTTAACCCAAGAATGCTACGTGGGGACTGAGATGTCTAGAGCCGAATATGACTTTGGAATTTCGGCAGGAAGTAAGAATACTTGAAGATATTAGCTAGGTCTTGTCAATTGCTTTGTAACAGTTTTATGTAGTGAAATCTTTTGATGAATTGTAATTTGAAGTATAGTGAATTGTATTTTCTTTACATTGTTACACAAGTTGTACCAATATAAAATGTATTATTCCGATGTATCTCCTCCATGTGTTAGATGCCTTGTACATAGTATGAAAGCCTTCGCATGACTAAGGCGGACATTCCTAGGCTTTAATATTGTGTACGACGGACTACTACGTTTATGGTACCCTTCAAGGCGTGACAATGGTCGTCTAGTTCTCTTGAGCTATTGAGAGTTCTACTATTGTAGTAGATCAATTGAAAGCGTTTCTCCCTTCGCTATCCTAGAACTACCCTGACTTTGAAATCACTCACGTCAGTTCAAAAGGAAAGCTCCAATAAGGAGCTATCATGATCGGTGCATTAGTCAGCTTCTTCTTGAGGAGGTTGAATGCTTCAAGACATTAATTGTTAAATTCAAACTGTACATCATTTTCCAATAGCTTTGTCAAAGGTCGGGCTATCTTGGAAAAATCCCTTATAAACCTCCTATAAAAACCTGCATGACCGAGGAAACTCTGAAGTGCCTTAATTGAGGATAGAGGAGGAAGTTTGGCAGTGATATCAACTTTTGTCTTATCCACTTCTATACCCTTGTGAGAAACTTTATGTCCGAGAACTATGCCTTCCTTACACATGAAGTGGCATTTCTTTCAGTTAAGCGCTAAGTTAGTTTGCTCGTAACGAGTTAAAACCCCTTCTAAATTCTTGAGATAATCACTGAATGAGTCACCAAAGACAATAAAATCATCCATGAACACTTCCATAATATTTTCCACTAGATCATCAAATATAGCCAACATGCACCTTTGGAAGATAGCTAGTGCATTACAAAGCCTAAGGGCATCCTCCTATAAGCATAATTGCCATAGATGTCGTATTCTCTTAATCTTTAGGAGCAATTGGTATATGGAAATATCCAAGAATGCCATCTAAGTAGCAATAGATCATATGACCTATAAGCCTTTTCAGCATCTGATCGATGAAAGGCAAAGGGAAATGGTCCTTGTGAGTGGCTTCATTTAGTCTTCTGTAATCTATACATGCTCGCCATCCTGTAACTGTCCTCATCAGGATAAGCTCATTTCTCTCATTTGAGATCACAGTTATCCCTCCTTTTTTAGGTACAACTTACCAAAGAGCTGTTAGAAATATGGTAAATAAGTCTAACGTCCAAAAGCTTGATCACTTCCTTCTTCACCACCTCCTTTATATTTGGATTCAATCTTCTTTGTGGCTATACAACTAGTTTGAATTCTTCTTCCATTAGTATCTTATGAGTACAGAAAGAGGGGTTGATACCTTTGATATCTGATATCTTCCAAGCTATTGCTTGCTTATGCTCCTTAAGAACTGTTAATAGTTGTTCGTTCTATTCACTATTCAAATCTGAGGCAATAATCACTAGTAATTTAGAGTTCTCCTCCAGAAAAGCATACTCTAAATAGTAAGGATGCTACTTCATTTCTAAAACCAATGGGTCTTCAACAGATGGCTTTAATCTTTCCCTAGATTTTATCAATAATTTCTCAAACCCTTGCTTGTAAATTCTTCTTACTTCTCTAATTTAGATATCACATCTTGTATTCCAGGGTTTTGTTCTTCATTCTCTTCTGAAATGATCAAACTCAACTCCTAAACATCCTTACATAATACATCTTGCATATAATCCACCACAGAAGAATCAATAATATCAACACTAAAACAAGAATCATTAGTTACCATGGATTGCTTTAAAGTTGCTGGAATCTTCACTGTTATTTCTTCATCATCAACTCTGAGTGTCAATCTCCCATCACCTACATCAATGACAACCTTTGCAATAGCTTGAAATGGCCTACCCAGGATTAAAGGTACCTCCCTATCTTCATCCATCTCGAGTATGACAAAATCTATAGGAAATATAAAATTCCCCACTTTCACAAGCACATCCTTGATGATTCTTCTGGGTAATTTACCTGAGCGGTCTGCCAATTTCTGGCTTATCCTAGTAGGACGAGGATCTCCCAAGCTTTAAAGAATGGATAGGGCATCAAATTAATGCTTGCCCCTAAGTTTGCAAGAGCCTTTTCTATAGAAAGTCCCCCTATAACACATAGGATTGTGAAACTCCTAGGATCCTTCAATTTGGTTGGTAGTTTGTTTTGAATTATACCTGAACATTTAGCTCTCACTGTTGCAGTGGACACATCTTCAAGTTTCCTTTTGTTAAATAATGACTCCTTCAAAAATTAACGTATTGTGACATCTAAGAAAGTGTCTCCACTAAAGGTATATTGATATGGAGTAACTTAAAAAGTTCCAAAAACTTACCAAACTATCCCTTCTCTCGATCTTGATTAAGATGAGCTGGATAAGGAATTGGGTGATTGTAGGCTTTTACCTTAAGGGGTTGCCTTTTGTCTACCAGAACCTTCTTTTCCTCGGGATTTTGCATTGGTTTTCCCTCTGGCTCTTTCCTCTTCCTAGATTTCGTTTCCTTCCCACTTCTCAGACTAATAGCTTTTGCCTGTTCTTTCAGGTTGTCTTCTATATTATTGGGAAGTGAAACGACTTGCCTTTCAAACAACATCTTAGCAAGTTGAACAATCTATTTTTCTATATTATGAGTTGAGGCTTCTTGGTTCCGGTGTGGAGCTTTAGAATTGTGAGTAAACCGTGTCATAAGCTCTTCTATGTTGGGTTTCTTCTCCTATAGAGGAGGTGGAGGAAGCTGCGGAAGTTGTTGAGGGGGAGACAGTTGTGGCTTTTGGAATCCAGGTGCGGAATAATTTGGCCTTTGCACATTTTGGTTGTTAGCATATGAGAAATTGGGATGATTTCTCTATCATGGATTGTATATGTCATGCCCCAGAGGGTACCCTAAACGTGGCAGTCCGCCGCATATAACATTAAAGCTAATGAATGACAAACCGTAGTCATGCAGGAGCTTTGATATCATATGCAAGGCGTGCTTCCAAGATAGTAGGAGACTCACAGGGTATTACGTTTAAATAGATAGCAAAAGCAAGTATAAACTTAAATATATAAACATAAGATCTTCATTCCATAATAAGTTCGTACATCATCTTAGGGGCATTCCCCCGCCTTAAAGTCTTTAATAAACTATACTAATAACAAAATAAACATAACTATCACATACGTCTACTATAGAGATTTTTCCTAGAAGTCTATGTTTAAAACTAAAAATACATAAACTTCCTCTAAAAACTCCTAGTAGCGTAAGCTCACACCTGGCACACTGGGCTCCTCGGGGCCAACCATAGATAATCATACTGTAATAGAAAACTATAAGGGTATAAGCAAATCTTGCTTAGTGAGATAATTCCTAACTATATAACATTTCCATATGACAACCAAGTTTATTTAAACAACCAAGTTTATTTAATTCAAGCATATGTAATGCAACAATCACATGATCAACCAAATACACAAGATTAACCGGAAATCCAGTGTAGCATGGATTTAACGCCCTCCATGACAAGGGTTGGGTGGTTACAGGCCCATACGACCATCAATATTTGCAGATTTACCGGCTCCTGCTTGCCCTGTAGACTTCCTGGCTCCTACTGGCCCATGTAGACTTACCGGCTCCTACTAGCCACCACTACCACTACCACTACCACTCTACCACTACCACTTCCTTGTTTCCCCACACGAAGAATAGTAGTGAAATAAACGCGACTCACAGCATGATATGCAAATGAATTTCAATTTAATTTAACCATATAAGTTGGATTCATGTTAAAGGCGATCAACCATAATCTCATCAAATCAATACCAAAGTCACACTTTTATTTAACATATCGTCTTTCGATATACTTAATTTTCATTCAACAATTATTTTCATAACATTTGTTCATTTATCTTTTCCTAAATTTCTAGTTCCACTAATTATAAGCATAAACAAGGAAATGTAACTTAGGAAAAGAATTAACTCACTCCATAACTCGGAAGGTCTAATCGAAATAGTCCTCCGGGTAGACGATCTCGGGTCCCTCGTCACCTAAACAAAATGAAATACCCAAAATGAGTCTTTCATAAAACTTATATTCTTGAAGATTCTAAAGTTCTCATAAAATCGCGGTAAAAATCGTATAGAAGGAAATTCCAACTTAAAATGGCCATAACTTGCTCATTTTAACTCGGAATTTCGCGTATAATATACCGTTTTCTACCTACTTGAAAATATTTACGCATTTCTAAGCTTATTTTCATAAAACTAGGTCATTCGGGTTCCGAAAAGGTAGCAACCAGATTTGCCACGAATTTATAAAAACTTGTTTTCCTTCTTGTAAACAAAGCTCATTTGAAAAGATAAATATTTTAAGTATTTTGTAAATTTTTGAAAGGTATATACATATATGTAATGACTCATAACAAATGTATGAAGTAAATGAAGTTGTCTCAACTTATGGAAAGTAAGGTTTTTAAAGACTTTGAACTTAAGATCTTGTTGGAATATTTGTTTTACTTTTGAAATGCCTTAAGTTATTTGTGATAAATATTCTTTTTCTAAATTTAGTTTCTTTAAATTCCTAACGAGTGGTTTTGTTTTCTAAACTTAGATTTCAACATTTTTGTAAAAGTTATTACAATTTTCCCACAAGAATATTTTAGTTCCTTAGTTTTTTGGGATTATTTTATTTTAATGAAAAGGGGTTCTACCTTAGAAAAAGATGAAGTTATTGTAAAATTCTTATTTACTTCATAAGTCTTTTGTATGTTTGCAAAACCTCTTATAAGTTCCATTAACCCCATATTTTTATTTCTAGAGAAAAACATTTCATCTTAAGAAAACATTTCCTTCATTTATTTAGTTGAGACAAAACCATTATGTTCATGCATGAATATGAATCATAAGCTATGAAAAATATGTAAAGAACATAATAACTTTAAAAGAATAGGCATATAAAAAATAAATCAAGTATTGGGACCTTAGCTTCATCAAGGTACCTCGGGACTAAGAAAAGACTAGTCCCGAAATAGGAAAAGAAAAAGAATTGTTTTGACTTGATGAGGACAAGTCTAAGACTAGAATGACTAGTCTTAAAATCAACTTGAAATTAAATAAATTGCATTGAAGTAAATAAATTGCATGAAAGGTAAATAAATTGCAAGACTATGAGCTTATATGCTCTAAATAATATATATAGCTATATAGATATATTAGATAGTTATGAACATAAAAGAAACATAAATGAACATAAAGGAATTATGATTATGAACAAAAACAAAGTATGAACCTATTGTTGCTTTCTTAACCTTCATGGTTTTAGAAAACACACACTAAGCTCATACTAAGTAGATGAACATGAAGAAATCTTGAAGGAACTCTTACCTAAAAGAAGCTAAACTAAGAAGAACTTCTTGAAAGAACTCTTGAGAGATTTTGAGAGAAATTTTGGTATAATAACTTTAGAGAAGAAGTGGTGTGAAAGAAGTGAAGGTATGAGGGGGTATTTATAGGAAAATGTGGGAGATAATTTGTGTTAATTAAATAAATGAAAAAAAAAAAATGGGAAGGAAAAAGAAGGGGCCGGCGCTACTTTTGGCATAGGGAAGACAAAAATTTGATTTTTTTGTTATTTTGTTAATTAAAAGTAAGAAATGAAAGATGTGAAGTTGTATTGGAAATGAAAATGTGTAAGAAATAGGTGTATGGTTTGTAAGAGTAGGTTGTAAGAAAAAGTAGAGATAGATGAATAGTGTAGAATAGTAGAAAATAGTGTAATGTAAAAGTAGACATGACAATTTAATACCAGTAGTAAGAAAATACGTGTATAAAAGCGATAGCTGATATTTTTAGCTACCGAAAAATTACGAAATTGATATTTTTGGAATTCTCATATTTTTACGAGTCTAACGGTATATTCGGAATATTTTTCCTATTCCGGGCTTTTGGACACGTTTTTCAAGAACTATGTCCGATCGGGTTTGAAGGACACTCGAAATCCTTCAATCTGATATTTTTATATAATCTATAGCTATTACGAACTATAATAGCTAACTTTTTCAACTTCGTTTTCTAGGGCTTGAGAAAACGGCAATACTGGAGTTAAGCGGTTATGGTAAACTAGGGTTTTGGTTGACTTAAGAATCCGTTTGACTTCTGATTAGGGTTTAGGTCTTTAATTTGGATCCAAAAATTCGGGAACTTACAGTATATATTTCCAAATGGATTGTTCTAATATCAACCTTAATTTCCTACATAATCCCTTGAGATAATAGTTTTTAGCACAAGAATTTCCCTTTTGGAATGGAGGTGTTGGTTGGCTCCTTGCTTCCATCATTTGCTTGCTCGAAGCATCCATCTTTACAAATATAGTAGTCATCATATCTATTTCATACATACTAGCCACTTTTCTGCTTGCCTTTATGATTGCCCCATTGGTAGTTATTCTTTGCCATGTCTTTAAATAATTTCAATGACTCCTCAGGTGTTTTTGTATTTAAAGTAACACTAGTTGCGGCATCCACCAGCTGACGAGTGGAAGTGTTGAGACCATTGTAAATGGTCTGTACTTCCATCCAATTGGGTACCTGATGGTGAGGACATTTCCTCAGCAAGTCCTTCTATCTCTACTATGCATCAAAAAGTGTTTCAGAGTCTTGCTGACTGAATGATGAGAGCCTCAATTTAACTATCTTGGAAGTTAGGAAATAATTGTCGAGAAGCTACTCGACCATATCCTTCCAAGTTGTTATGGCTCTTGGGCCAAGAGAAGATAACCACTGCTTTGCTTGTCCCTTTAGGAAATACTCCTACATGACCACCCTACAACGCCTATGTTCGAAGTTGTATTAGATGAAAATTGGCGGATTCTCTCGATTGGAGGGCTACTCGATTTCAAGCATGGCTTGTGTAGACAGGCCGTGTATTTTCAAAAACGCTCCTACCCATTTTCAATCCCTTATATGATCATCTTTCACACCTTGTGTATACTCCTTGTGTACTTTAAAAATGCTCCTAGTCACTTTTTGTTTCCTACACTAGTGTTCTACACAGCTTGCGCATAAAAATCATGTATGTTGTAAATCTTCACTTTCTCAAATTCCTCATCAAAATCTTCATTAATTCATTCGAATACCTTCATAATGCTCATAATCTTCCTTAATTTTTGAAATTGATATGTTAATCCATTAAGTATCATTTTCTTTAATAATTTACATAATATATATATATTAACATATCAAAATAATGTGAATAATATGAGTCTTTAAACACTTATCAGAACTTTTTCGTTGTTACCAGCCATTATTATGTCTTTAGTATCCATTATTCCTTCTTCAAAAACTAATGCTTTGACAATATCTCTTGCACTACTCTGTAGTCTTTTGTAGAATGTTATCTTAATATCAGGATCTAAGTCAAGAAGTCTCATAGATGAGCTTCTTATTATGCACTGCAAAAAATTAGAAATTGGACTTAGAGTTTCTTCAAAATACGCATAAGAAGAGAAAGAATAATTAACCATACAATAAAGAAGCTAAACTAGTAGAATTTTAGGCATTCTTAATATTGCAAGGTCCCCGACAACTGCAACAAAGACTTGATAGGTGGATTATTAATTACATTTAATCAAATCAAATTTAAATCTTATATATATTCTACCGTTAATTCTAAGCAAGCGTACCTATCGATTATAGCATATATTTGCACATAGGTCATTTTACTAGGACCTATAACTTCTAATACTCATCCAAAGTCTACTATTTTGCTATTCTAAATTGAATGATAGTAATAAGAATTAACAACTATTAACTAATTTACTCTAGAACAAAGAATATTACGCTTTATGGATATACCAATCACAAAACATACCTTCAATCTTGATTCACCACTAATCCTATATATCATTCTTTATAAAATATCTTTAATGGATCATTTAGCTTCTTAAACTGCAGGATCTCTTTAATTAATTAACACCTCTTTCAAAGATATTAATTTATAACCTTAAGTAATTAATGGAAATGTCTTTCACATATAGAATTGCATTCAAGATTAAGGTTCCCAACAAAGACATAATCTTTAAGCAGAAAGTTTATGCGATCTATATCTAGAGTCACATTAAAAACTCTCTATTCATGCTATATCTATCTTATTAATCAATTTTTTGATCTAATCAACAAAAATCATGCATTGATCTAATACTCCACATATATTAAATCAAAGAACAATAATAACACATGAGTAGATTCAAGAAAACATAAACTCTAATTAAAGAAATACTGAGTCACTACATTAAGGTTATGGTTTCTCAAGACCTACAATATAAGGATCTATTTTTCCATTAGAATAGAATTACAACAATAGGAATAAGAAAAACAGATAGGAATCATGATTACAACCCCTTAAAAAAGAAGTCTTGTGATTTTCAATAAGTTTTGGCATTTCTCCACATGAAAGCACCTATTTTTCTCTCTAGGATTCATAAGAATGATGAGATATATACAAATGATGATTCAAGGCCACTAATTATAGGAAAATGCCAAATTTCTTCTGTACGACCAGCCTACATGACTATGTTCGAGGCCATATAAGATGAGAAACTAATGAAAATGAGGAAAAAGAGGCTACACGGCCTCGAGCACAGCCTGTGTACTTTGCAAAACGTTTCTGGTCATTCTCCGGCTTCTATGTAAGCATGTTACACAGCTTGTGTAGGTTCTCGTATACTTTAAAAATGCTTACTGGACAATGTTTGATCCTTTAGCTAGTGTTCTGCACAATTTGTGCAAAATAGTCATGTACGTTGTAATTCTTCTATTTGCTTATTTCTTTATTAAAATTTCTCTTAATTCATCAAAATTGTCTTCATTAGGCTTAATATCTTCTTTTATTCTTGAAGTTGACAATTCAACCAAATAAGTGTCATTTTCTCTAATAATTTACATGAAATCTATATAATATAATATCAAAATAATAGGAATAATAAGGGTTTCTTTACACTTATCAATGACTAATCTAATACTATTCTCATGGATGATACATATTTAGAATAAAATTTTAAAATTAATAAAAATTTTACAATACAATAATAGAATAAAAAAATATTTGAGTTTTTTTTAATATCTATAGCAGTTCGGTTTGGTTTAGGGTTCTAAACCAAATCACGAGCCAGTTACTCTTTATTGAATTGAATAGTGAACCGAACCATTTATTGAAAAAATGAAATTTCGATTCAGTTTGTAGGTCGATCAATTTATTTGTATGACCTTAGTTGTGAAGGATTACCTAGCTATTTTTGTTAGTGGGACCATAGGCTTATGAAATAAAAACAATTAATTCATGAGGACCTCCTTTGTATCTTTCTAAATGTCCATATGGACTTTTTTGTCCAAATTTCGATATAAATATTCCCTCCACTTGGATTACTTCATGTGGGAACCCTAATTAGTATCATTAGTTTTATAATATTTAATTCTATTAATTCATAAATCTAATTAAGCTTAAATAGTATTTAAATATTAATTATCCTTGAGGTTGGATGAGTATTAATCAAGTTTAAGCTGACTTTAGGAATTAATATTCTTTAAAATAAAAAAAAAATCTAATTGCTAAATAAGTTATAGTCGAATGAAAACTTACTTGTTTGCCATAAAAAAGGAAGAGGAGGAGGAAGAAGAGAGGCGATACTGAGGAGGCTAACCCACCCCAAGCACATGCAGTGGCGGAAAAAACATTAACACCCAGAAAATGTTTGTGAATAGAGCTACATTCTCCTCGATTTGGTGTACACCTAAAATGTGACTTTTGTCTTCCCCACAAATTAATGCATAATTTAAAACCCAATTGGAATTCCCAATTATCACCTTTTCCTTCGCTAATGATAGCACCCGAAAATCTTTCCACACACACCTTGCTCCAATCGAGCGCGTACTCCAATCCAGCCCCATTCCATCCTTAATCCTAATACCCAGGATCAGCATTACCCTACACCCAAACGAAACTTAGCTTTAACAGCACCTATCAAGCGGACACATCAACTATTAAATTCGTTGCAAAAGGGGTATTGCGGAAAATATTCAATAAATAATACACATCAGTATGGATATATACATGCTATATGTATGTATCTATTAATTTTACTTTGACATATAAATAAGATAATTAATAATTTTTAAAATAAATACCTATTACATGATTATATATTAAAAAATTATTAATAATTACTTATCAGATGTACATTATACGAAACGTGTAATACCGAGTGAAGCCTTCTTCTCTGGGGGCATTCTGGTCATTAGTTTAGTTTTGGAGATCGTTACTTTCACAACGAATGCGAATGTCCTTAAAACAAACAACGTGCCAACATTAACACCAAACGTACGCACTGTCTTTATTACTACACCTCTCTTCGCTTTTAAACAACACCAAAACAAATAAAATTATTTAAAACCACCCAAAAAGATTAAAAAAGAAAATAAAGGAAGTTCCTATTTCTTTATTTGATTAATGAAATGTAATTATTTGCTTCTTTTTTCTAGGAGAATGTGCATATGTGATTTCTTTTTATTAATTTCTGTCTAAAACTGAGACGATTTCTTCTTTTTTCTCCTTTCTTTACTTCTCTTTTTCTCTGTCTTTGACCATCTGTACTTTTATCAAAGCGCCTATCACCTCTCTCTCTCTTTCTTCTCGCTGTCTCTACTCTGTCTCACTTCCCCCGTTCATTCCTCCGGCACTATATCACGGTGACAATTCCCGGCGGAAGAAAAGTTTGTCTTCTGAAAATCTACGTTTTGAAAAGTCCAAGGACTAGGTGATCAAGTCAAAGTTGAGAATTTTCTTTTTCTCTTTTTGGGTTGCAATTTTCCTCAATTGTGGAGTTGGACAAGTTTGACTAGTAAAGGGGTGATTTTTCTTGGTTTTGAAGAAGAAAATAGATCTTGGTCTAGATCATTTTGAGTGAAACTTGAGATTTTTGGTGTTGGGTTTTGGAGATTACAGAGAGAGATAAGGAGGAAGAAAGAGTTGGAAGGTTTGTTGGTGGGGTGGGAGTGTTGATGGTAGAGAGTGGTTGTTGTTAAGTATGATGAGTAGAGGAGTAGTGAGGAGAGTGAGAGATCGTACAGGGTGGTGGTTATTTGGTGAAATCTATACATGGAATGGCAGATCTTGTTAGCTACGGAAATGCCCACCGTGATACTGAGCAGGTCTCTCTCTCTCTCTCTCTCTCTCTCTCTCTCTCTTTCTATTTCTTATTTATACATGCATCCTAGGTTTATCCTCTTGTTATCTCTTTGGTCGGTCTGGTTTATTTTGCGTTTTTTGTAATGGTTATTCCTTCTTTGGGCTTCTAGTAATTTTGGGTTTGAGGTTTGTTGGGAATTCTTGAGAGTATGTTTTGATAGGTTCTTTTGATATGAAAGACTAGAGCGTTTCCTTTGTTTGGAACGGAAGTTTTTTTGTGGGTTCCTGTTTTGATGGAATGTGGGTTTCTTTTGAGCATATTCTTATAAGAAGGTGGGGATTATATCTTTTCTCTTTATGGTATATATTGGTAAATAGATGATGATACATTGAATAGACCCTTTATGGAGTTTTTTGTTTTGTGACTATTGGAAGTTAATACTTTGGCTGCAATTGAGTTGTGCGGAAATATCCATAAAAGTGGGGCGATATTCTGCTAGAGTTGGTCTACTGTTGTTTTTTGGATGGACGGATGAATAGTCGTTGTCTTCAATCAGTGCTGATAAAGTTTGGCATAATGTTGATTGATGCTGGTCAAGTAGGGTGGGTTTAGTAGGAGGATCTTTATACCATGAGCAATTATTTTGTGTTGGGGCATCATGTTTGTTCCTGTGTCTTTTAAGACTTGCTTCCATTGTTTTTGTGGCATTGTTTGATGGAACTGCATCAATTTGACCTTTTATGTTTTGAGTTATTTCAAGATATTCATGGGAAGGTGTAATATGTTTGCCTTTGTAATATTTTTGAGATACCTGTAGATCAGATAGAAAATTCTTCCCTCAAGGTTTAATTGCAATTGAGGCTTAATTAGGATTGATTTTTTGCTTCTTATTTTTGAATACACTCATCATGTTCATGAAGTAGATAGTTTTTTCCTTTCTTACTTCACATGTTGAACGTAGGTTGGCTTTTGGGTTAATTTTTCAATCTGTTGCAGGCGATAATTGCTTTAAAGAAGGGGGCTCAGCTACTCAAATTGGTCGTAAAGGAAAGCCTAAGTTCTGCCCATTCAGACTGTCTCATGTGAGTTTGATAGATTTGTGCTGGTGTAGTAGTGAGATAGCTTACTGCATTTGTGGTCTTTATTTTGTACTCATTCACAGGTTAAACCATATTAAGACTGCTGCAGGGATTTGAAACTGGGAAAATACCCATGCATGTTTCTGACAAGATTTCATGCATCTTATCCCTGAATGAAATCAAAAGAGCATTGCATTGACTTTCTATTATATAGATTATGATGTGATACTTTTCCAACATCCTTTATGAATGCTCTTCAACTATGGGTTTTTAGTGTTCTTCTCACTGTGCCATTTTTGTTGGGGGAAGAATTTTAGCCTTTGTATTACATGTTAAACTGTTTATGGCTTGCTCATTGCTTGGTTCCAACTTTCAGGATGAATCGTCTTTGATCTGGTTATCAAGTAATGGTGAAAGGAGTTTGAAATTAGCATCCGTTTTGAGAATCATTCCTGGACAAAGAACTGTGAGATTTCTCTTCTCATTCCGCGATTGTCTTCTAGGTGTTACATTCTGTTCCATAGATATTGATCTGGAGTCAGAACTAGGTGATAGAAGTTCATTCAGTGCCTTAATATGTCTTCTGTCTTCATTTGCAGGCTGTATTTCAGCGTTACCTGCGGCCAGAAAAGGACTACTTGTCCTTTTCTCTTATCTACAACAACGGTAAAAGATCCTTGGATCTGGTTAGTGATGACTGTGAAGAGTTTTTCGGGGCTTTCTTGTATCAGAATGATGTCTCAATTTACTGCGTAACATAAAGAAGAAACCTTATTTGAATAATTTTCAGATTTGCAAAGACAAAGTTGAGGCTGAGGTCTGGATTGCTGGCCTGAAGGCATTAATAGCACCTGGTCAAGGAGGACGCTCTAAAATTGATGGATGGAATGACGGAAGCCTATACATTGATGTACTACTTGTACCCAGTAGTTGTTTCTACAGATTGTCCCATATTTTTGTTTATAATGATTGCACTTACAATGTGGAAATGAACCACTTGTCTGTAAAACGGTTTTAATTTCTGATCGCAGATCTTTTGAATTTGGTCCATTTGAAATAATGTTAAATTTCTATTATGCGGACTTCTCTAATCTCTTAAATGATGGATTCTTTTGGAACAATTTAGTGGTTGAAAGATGCTCTTATGCTGCAAGATTGGAAAAATGTGCTCTCCGATCAGCTGTAAAATCATTTGCTTATCGTTTTCACATTGAGGTCTTTGGTGTTGGTCTAATACATCATGTGTCGCATTGTTTTCAGGATGGAAAAGATTTGACATCCAATAGTGCAAGTGACAGTTCTGTAAGTATTTCCCGAGATATCGGCTCTCCTGACAGCTCTGTTAACATTAGTGCATATCAGAAGAGTTTCCAGCCAGAGAGTCCTTTGCATTCTGAAAGGTCACATGCAGCATCAGACAACACAAATATGTTAGCAAAGAATTCCAATTCAGAAGTTTTTCGAGTTAGTGTGTCAAGTGCCCCAAGTACATCTAGTCATGGCTCTGCTCCAGACGATTGTGATGCTTTAGGTGATGTATATATATGGGGTGAAGTAATATGTGATAGTGTTGTTAAAGTGGGGGCTGACAAGAATGTTAGTTACACAAGCACAAGAGCTGATGTTCTACTTCCACGGCCGTTAGAATCCAATGTTGTTTTAGATGTACATCAAATTGCTTGTGGGTCAGACATGCTGCCTTGGTCACAAAACAAGGTGAAGTGTTCACATGGGGAGAGGAGTCAGGAGGTCGACTCGGCCATGGTGTCAGGAAGGATGTGATACAACCCCGCTTAGTTGAATCTCTGGCATTTACAAATGTTGAATTTATTGCATGTGGTGAGTTTCATAGTTGTGCTGTTACTGTTTCTGGAGAACTCTACACATGGGGAGATGGTACACATAATGCTGGGCTCCTTGGTCATGGTACTGATGTTAGCCATTGGATACCCAAGAGGATTTCAGGGCCTCTTGAAGGACTCCAGGTTGCTTCTGTGACATGTGGTCCCTGGCACACTGCCTTGATAACAGCGACGGGGCAGCTCTTTACATTTGGTGATGGCACTTTTGGCGTCTTGGGTCATGGTGACAAAGAAAATGTGACGTACCCTAGAGAAGTAGAATCTTTATCTGGGTTAAGGACAATTGCTGTTGCCTGTGGGGTGTGGCACACTGCTGCCGTTGTGGAAGTCATTGTAACGCCCAGTGCAAGTGGCTGTTCTGGTAAGTTATTCACTTGGGGTGATGGCGATAAAAATCGTCTTGGGCATGGAGACAAGGAACCTCGGCTTAAACCAACATGTATACCAGCTCTTATTGATCATAATTTTCAAAAAATTGCATGTGGACATAGTATAACTGTTGGCCTGACCACATTTGGGCAGGTGTTTACAATGGGTAGTACTGTTTATGGTCAGCTTGGGAATCCTCAGTCTGATGGAAAGCTTCCATGTTTAGTAGAAGACAAGCTCATGAGTGAGCGTGTAGAAGATATTGCATGTGGTGCCTACCATGTGGCTGTACTAACAGCGCGAAATGAAGTTTATAGTTGGGGGAAGGGTGCAAATGGAAGGTTAGGTCATGGAGATGTTGAAGACCGTAAAACACCAACTCTTATTGAAGCTCTAAAGGACCGGCATGTGAAATACGTTGCATGTGGTTCAAATTACTCAGCTGCTATCTGTCTTCATAAATGGGTGTCTGGCACCGAGCAGTCCCAGTGCTCTTCATGTAGACAGGCGTTTGGGTTTACTCGAAGAGGCACAACTGCTACAATTGTGGTCTTGTGCACTGCCATTCGTGTAGTTCTAGAAAAGCATTGAGAGCAGCATTGGCTCCAAATCCTGGTAAGCCTTACCGTGTCTGTGATGCCTGTCATGCCAAGTTAAGCAAGGTTGTAGAAATTAATAATCGTCGGAATGTTGGACCTCGCTTGTCTGGAGAAAACAAAGATAGGTTAGACAGGGCTGATCTAAGACTCTCCAAGTCCAGTACGCCATCTAATGTGGATTTGATCAAGCAGTTGGACAGTAAAGCTGCTAAACAAGGAAGAAAAGCTGAGACATTTTCTTTAGTTCATTCCTCTCAGACTCCTTTTTTACAGCTCAAAGATGCAATGGCTACTGCCTCTGAACTGCATCGCCCACTTCCAAAGCCAGTCCATACATCATCAGTTGTAAGTTCCAGATCTGTATCTCCTTTCTCACGGAAACCTAGCCCACCGCGTTCAGCAACACCTGTTCCCACAACATCTGGACTTTCCTTCTCCAAAAGTATCACAGACAGCCTGAAAAAAACGAATGAGCTTTTAAACCAGGAAGTGCTGAAGTTGCGCTCACAGGTAATGTGGTTAGAGTTTTTCGTGCCTTTTCACAAGCTCTTTGATTCAATATTTGAAAATACTTTTTGGTTGCATCTTTTTAGGTTCAAAGCCTTAGACAGCGATGTGAACAACAAGAGCTGGAGTTGCAAAGATCAACCAAGAAAACTCAAGAAGCTTTGGCGTTGGCTGCTGAGGAAGCAGCTAAAGCTAAAGCCGCAAAAGAAGTCATAAAGTCACTTACAGCTCAGGTTCACTCATTTTTTGTATTCTTGTCATTGGCTATGAGGAAAATGGATTTGGAGATCCTTTTGAAAATATAATTTTCCCATTTACGCACACCCACAGAGAAAAGGCTCTAACTTAGCGTCAAACCATGTTGCTCTTTTTTTCCAGCTGAAGGACATGGCCGAGAAATTGCCACCTGGAGCATATGATCCAGAGAACATGACCCCTGCTTACTTACCGAATGGGTTAGAGTCCAATGGCATCCACCATACTGATGCAAACGGTGAACTCCCCTCCAGAACAAATTCAATGAGTTCATCCATATTGGCTTCTCCAACAGGACTTGATTCTGCTGTTAGTAGTAGAATTCAAGGACTGAACAATTTTAGAGATTCATCTGGTGCCAGTTCGACTGACATGCACCTACAGAGCCGGACTCTTGCATCCTTCAGTGGAGCAGACACTCATACTGAAGTCCGGCAGCCGAACGGTGGGGATGGGAATCCTGAAAATAACGGTAACAGGATATCAACAATCGATGGTAACGATTCCTCAGTACACCAAGGTGGAGAGAGCGGTGTCACCTCTAGAAATTCAGCATTGCCTGGTAACAGCAGTCAAGTTGAAGCTGAATGGATCGAACAGTACGAATCGGGTGTGTATATTACTCTTGTTGCCTTGCGGGATGGAACTAGAGATCTAAAACGTGTGCGCTTCAGGTATATCGAATCGTTCACTCTACCCTTGAAATATTGATTTTATATACCATAAGGTCGTGACATGAAATTTGATGGTATGAGTTGATGTTGCAGCCGGCGAAGATTTGGGGAGCACCAGGCAGACATGGTGGTCTGAGAACCGTGAGAGGGTGTACGAGAGGTACAACGTTCGTGGATCGGACAAATCGTCGGTCTCGGGTCAGGTGGCACGTAGATCGGAGGGAGCCCTGTCACCAGTCTCTCGGTCTAGTCATATGAGCGGGAGGGACGTTTTTCATTAAAAGGCTTACTTCCTTGCAGTTAGGAATTTTTAGATGCACAGAAGCAAAAATGTCTCTTAATTTTTTTGTTTCAACTGATTTTAACTGCTCCCAGTTCCCAAATTTTTTATTTTTTTCCATTATTTTGCTTATATATTTATTATCGGGCGTCTCTCTGCCCGATACATGCATATGATATCTCCATCAACTGTAGTGTATATATATAAAAAAAAAAATTCCATCCATTGTGAGATAATTCGGGCGAGAATCTTCTTTTGTTCTTATAATTTATTTTCTCCTGAATCATGGAATTCTTATAACAACTTCTGCACTTTTTTTTTTTGGCAAGAGGGACGCCGAAAAAATCGTGAGTCTGGCTTCTTCAACGATTTATTTGTTCCTCTGTTTTGGCCCTCTCGAATACGTTGTTAATTTTATTTATTCGACCATACTTATTATTTTTTCGTGATTGTAATTAAGTGCATTTACAGTTTCTCAATTGCAATTAAATGCATTTACATTGAGTTCGAGAGCTGTAAACGAGCCAGATTTATTGATATCGAGCCTAAATTGAGTCTTTTATCGAACTTGAAATTTGGGAGCTAAATGGGCTCAAGTTTGGCTCATTTATAAATGAAGTTTGACTTGAGCTGATATATCAAGCCTATTGAGCTTGGAATTTAAGCTCGATTTTCATTCGTTTAGATAGTTTTTTTTTTCTTTTAATTTCTTTTTGAAACTGAAAATAATATGCAAGAGCTGTTAAATATATATTAGATAGAAATTGGTTTTAGGATTTTGTAGATTCATCTCTTAAACTTTTTTCTATATGTGGATTTTTTATAAACTTTTAAAGTGAATTTTAACTCGTTAAACTTTTAAAAATTTACTTAACGTAATATTTTTCGTTAAAACAAAACAAAAAAAGTTGCATATACTCTCTCAAACTATCACTATATGTGAATTCACCATTCAACTTTTATTTGTGGTGGATTTACATCTTCTTAAAAAAGAAAAAAAATCACGGAATTAACTATCCCTAAAGATCAAGGGTCAAAAGCCTCATTTTGAAAGTTTGGAAGTGGTGAATCTGCATATAGGCGAAATTTGCAAATTATCCTTAATTTTTTCTTTTGTTTTAATTATATTATAATAATCATAAATATAAAATCAATAGAACTACCAACGACTGCTAATAAGATTGTTCATAACTTGTTAATTAGCCTATTTGCAAGCTTGTGTCTCTAAATCGAAACTTGAGTTCAGCTCATTTAGATGAATAAGTCTTATTTTAAGTTTAGACTCGACTTGTCTACTAAACAAGTTCAAAATAAACTGATCCTGAAATAAGCCGAGCTTGAATAACTTGTAAACATCTTATCTCGTTTGTTGGCGTATTTGCTGATTGTCATACCATTATTAAAATATCATCAAAAGCGGTGAAACTGTTGTAAATTTTCGTTCAGGATTCTTGGTGGATTTTAAACCTCGGACCCCATAATTTCCGCTTTTTATTACTATCCACCGTTCTTGAATGTCCCAAACAATCGGCTTTTCACCCCAGTTCGTTAAAGAAACCTCACGATGATTTTTTCAATTTTTATCATTGCATAAGTAATCAACATTAGACGGATTTGTTCGTATCTTCTAGTGGGGCGGTGGTGGTGGTGGCAAGTATAGATACAAGAAAAATTATATAATCTATACTATCAAAACAAAAGGGGACGCCATGTCCCCTTAGAATTATTGACAATAATTTAGTTTTCATCATCTTAATTGATGAGAATGGATGATTATGTTTATGGGGAAATTCTATGTCCAGTCGTTAATTTTGATGGGATCGATCTTATCGATATTTAACGGCTCATATCATATCTAACCGTGATTGAATATTTAAAATAGTGATATTTCTAATACTATAATTTATTTCAACAGTTAGAATAGTTGACTGAACGGTCCCTCAATGAGACCGTAAAAGCTTGCATGTTTCTGTAATAATAATTAATGATTTATATTCATTTCTATTCAATACTAAAATTACCTTTATATATCTTTTATATTCAAATCTCACCACACCACGCGCATGGTGTCATTTTCGGTTAGTATTTTTTATTTATTTTCCAAGCATCCTATGTGGCTTAAATTTTTTAAAATGTATGTTTTATTATAATATGCACAGGTTGAGAAGAATGTATTTCTGTTAATGTCCTACTGGTTTCTATCGGGGAAGAATCATATTCAATTCTTCTCTCCTTTGAGTTGTAAAATGTAATATTTGTTATAGTTTTATGTATATATCAACATTACCTAATCAAAAGCAATGGACATGGCCTCGATTACTATAGAAAGCAAAGGGTCCTGCTATTTTTAAGGATTTAGGTACAAATACAATATTAAAGCATATAGCAATTAGCAATTAGATAAGAGGGTTAAATTGGCACTTCACATCTTTTTCTCTCTCAGTCTCCCTCACACCAAGATATTCCCATCCTTACTTTCATCTTTCGCTCCCTCTCTTCACTTATCCTCATCAAGTTCCCTCTATCCATTTATCTTGCTTGGGTTTCCTTACTCCATTTCACATTACCATAGGTAGTTACCATCACGATTTTTATCTTTTTTTATACATATATTTAAAAAAATTATAGCTTTCTTATCGACCGTTTCTTGCCGGAATAGGAAAGAAAAAAGGAAAAAAAAAAAAGGAAGAAAAAAAGGACAAAACAAACAAGTGGAATATCATATACAATGGAAGAAATCGTAAGAAGACATGATTTATGCTATGGATTTGTATAAGAAGTGGAGGATTGCAAAACTTATTATTATTTTGGGAATCAATTAGATAATCACCATCATGTTCAACGTTTTATGTTATGGCATTTTGTTTAAAGTTGGAAGATTATGTCAAAATTTTCTGCTATGCCCTTAGGGCCTGCTTAATTATATCATCCTAAAATCCCATCTATAATTACCCATTTATAAATATCATCCATGCACAAGCACAAGCACAAGCAACATAGACCTTCATTATGCCAAAACATTTACTAGTCTGTTTCATTGACAACAGTTAGATACTTTGGGTTAGCTTAAGTCTTAACAAAAATCGGGTTTATAATAATCCACACCTATATTCCACAAGGGATAGACTAATCCCTGTTCAAGCAAATTAAATTGAATTCCTTAAACTGAAAATCAATTCATCCTTTATATGATTTATTTTAGGCTTGTTAGGTCCATAACATTTCAGAAGAATATCACACGATTAGCTTAGATAGGCAGAGTAATTAATTAAAATGCAAGGATCAATGGCTAGTTGACCTTAAGAAAGGGCCAATTAATTCTACGGGAGGCTACAGGTGGCCTTTTTGAAGGGGTGGTCAACCTCTTCTTGATGCAAGATCAGTTGACGTTGGATTTAAGGGAGTTTGACCCAACCTTCCTCGGCCTCTTGCACATTGGGCACCCGAAAGATCCATTCCCATACGTGTCCATCTGTCGCCGGTGAGCGCTTTCCGATTTCTCCACTGCCAGTCAAAGGTCAAGGTCGACGTAGGCCTTTTCCATCTATCTCTTAGTATAGTTTAAATTCTCCAATATTAAAAAATTTAAGTACTTATTAAAAAAAATATTTAGGTTAAAATAATTTTATATTAACTCCTTATATATAATTTCAACAAAATTTCATAATACAGGGTTTTATCTATGACATAATTTGATTAAATTGCTAAGGTATCAAATAAAGCAAAGAAGACATTGATTTTGCTAACTTCATTAAGGAGAAAAGTCTTACAACATACATGTAAGATTATCTGAATCAATGACTTCTTACAAAAATTGCTTGCATAAATACTGACCTATAGTTAGGTTCTATCATACTCATATCTAATTTAAAAAAAAAAAAAAAGGAAATACAACTAAAAAGCATTGATTCACTTATGGCATGCGAGCTAACTTTTCTATGTGTAGAGAAATTATAAAGTAGAGTAACAAGTATGACCCTGAATTTGGAAGATATTAGGGACACTTTATTTAGCATCATTAGTCCTTGTTTTACCAACATTTGATGGGTGACAATGTGTTCTAAGTTCATGTGATTTTGACACCTAGTGTTAGGAATTTGAGTTAAAGATTCATATTTAAAACTTTTAATTTGTAACCTAACTTATTTATTAACCATGAGTGAGAACCTTATATTATAACTTGACCCCTTCAATATTGTTATTATGCATTAAATTTGAATTCATTTATCATTTATAAAATAGTTTAAATAATATATCATTGTTATCAAGTCTCTATTTAAAAAAGAATGTTTCTAGTTTCCTTTGATTTGCTAAGTGGTCAGTAGCAGAAGCTACATTATATATTGTAAATAATACTTATAAAGATAGTTAAAATATGAAAGCTTGAAATTCTTTTATATCTAGAAATTTTCATGCTATGAGTCATTGACATATAAATTTATGACAGGTTTGTTTTGTGGGCTAATTCACAACTGTTATGGCTAACTTAAATAAAATTGTTTCATACATCAAATTTAGTTTTTGTTAACTATACAAAGTCGATTTACCAATGGAAAATATGAATATTAATATTTATGTTTTCAAAAGCAATAATTAACATAATACCAAACATAGCTAAAAGGTTAAGGCTTGCATTTAGATCCTTGAGGTTAATATTTTAATTCCTCCTAAAACTCATTTTTTTCATGTCTAACTCTAAACTACGTTTAATTTTCCTTTCCTGTTCTTTGCTTCCCTATTTCTTTCTGTCTCCTTTTTATTAATTTTTTCCTTTACTTGACATGATTCACAATGACATATTTTTACTCTATTTTTTTTTTCTCTTTTTATTCTTTTTAATATATCGTTCTAAAATTAAAATCAAGCTGAACACTTTGCATTTTTTGAAGCAATTTTAGTAGACTGTTTAGATAATACAAAATAACTTTTCATTTTGAAAAAATAAAATAAAATAAAATTCTTATTAACATGCTGTTTATATATAACATTAATTATAATTATGCGTATTCTTATTACTTGCTATAATTTCTTCTATTAACAAAATTGACTTAATTTATATTATTAGATTATAACCCTTTTTTTTAAGATGCAAAAAAAAAAAAAAAAAAAAAAAAAAAAACGATGATTCTACATTCATATCAAGCTATGTAACCCTCTAGATATATACAATATACCCATATGTTTTCTCTTTAGTTCCTTATTCATGTGGTGAATGCCATGACTACGAGCATCTTTATGTCTAGGTGGCTTGCAGAGTTGATTAAGGTGCCATGTAGGGGGTGCAAATCAATAAATTCAATTCATAAACTATACGACCTTAGCTTGATGTTTACACAAATTTGATTTGAGAATAGTTGAGTTGAGTTTGAGCTCAGACTACTTGAGTATTTTAACGAGTCATGCTCAAGCTTCATATGTTTATCTCGATTAGTTCACAAATCTAATTGAGCTCTATTGAGGTTAAGTTAAGTGTAAATGCCAATTGAATTTTAATTGAGAATGAGTACTAATATTTTTTAATTAGAATTAATAATATTTTTTAATAAATCGAGCCTAAATAAATTTAATTAAATTAAGTTCGAGCTTATTGTTAGACCTATGTAACACCTAGGAAATGTGGATTATGCCAATTATGCTATTTTCAAACTCCAATTCCTCATGATTGTAATTTAACAAACAAAAAACAAGAACAACTAAGATGAAATAATAAAGAGATAGAGTTAGAAAAGATCATAACGGGTTTAATATGGAGTTCAATTTGTCTGGTAATCTCTACAGACCACACAATACCTCCCTCAATGGAGGATTTCACACACTTTGTTCACTTGAAACAAACAATGCTCCAAGAAGAGCTACAACAACTCACAAACACAAACATAACAACACATTTAAGTTGTGCATTTATAGTAAGCTCTTTAATACACTAGGAACAACTCAAAATTTCACAAATAAACCCTCAACAAGATTAGTGTAGTGGCATTACAAAAGATAGAAAAGACAAGAACAAATAACACTATACTTTTCTCTCACTCACAAAATAATACAAATTGCAATTAAAACTTTGAGAGAGTTTATACAAGGATTAAATGTAATTTATGAGCTCTATCCACTATCTTCAACTTCCTAATAACTAGTATTTATAGGCTCTTCAAGACTCCTTGCCGTTGGATCCAAAATCATAAAAAATGATCGAGCATCGAATGCTCCTATATGAGGTGGACAAGGAGCACCCAATTCATGCATTGCATTATCTCCAATATGAGGGCAAATTTATCTTTGTAGCCACTTTTATGTATGGTGACAATAGTGATTCCTATTGGAAGGTTTGTGGGAAGAGTTACTTACTGTAGCTCCGTGATTATCTAGTTAGCCTTGGATGAGAAAAGTGGTGGAAATGAACATCTCAATGCTGCTTGGAGTTCCAAAATTTCCTAAACTTAGTAGAATTGGAAGACCTAAATTTTGTGGCAAACTTTTTTTTCTTAGTCTCAATAAGTAAGGTGCAAATCCAATTTTGAGAAAGCTTGATAGGGTTCTTGTTAATCATCTATGGTTCACTTCTTCCTTAAGAACCCAAGCTTCCTTTCTTTCCCCTGTTTTGTCATATTACCCTTTAGCCATTGTGCACCTAGATCTTGGTTCTTCATCCAAAGGCATTCCTTTTAAAATTTTCAACTTCTAGGAAAACCATCTTTATTTCAAGGGATTGGTACCTAAGTCTTGGAGCATTGGAATTAAAGGCTAAAAAATGTTTTAGTAGTGACTAAACTTAAATATGTTAAAGCCGAATTAAAAAAAGTGAAATCTCTTTCCATTTTTGAACATTTCTTGTAGAATGAAGCATGCAAAAGACTACTTGAAGTCCATCTAATCAACCATCCTTTCCCAAGACAAACCTTCCGTTATAGAGGATGATTGCAAGGCTATTCAAAGATGTTACTATTAGAAGAGCTGAAGAAAGTTTATTCAAGTAAAAATAAAGAGTTAAGTGACTAAAATTGGGGGAGAAGAATAGAGCTTTCTTTCATAAAGCCATGGTTAATCATCATAATAGGATTGCTATTCATAACCTCACTTGTGTAGATTGTAGCAAGGCTAATGGAGATCATCTTATCAAGTTAGAAGCGTTGAGTTACTTTCAAAATCTTTTTGATAATCGAAATTCTCATCTAAACCGCTTTGGAGTTGAAGATTTTGTCACCTCTAGGCTTTCGGATGATGAGATTATGAAACTGAACACTTCCTTTGACAGATGATGAGGTATGCATTGCTTTCTTTTTCCAAGCAAATGATAAAGCGCCTAGAATTGATGGCTCTATAGAAAAAGTTTTCATGGCGCTTGGGATCGTTAGAACTAATTTAACTGCAGTTGTTAAGGAGTTCACTTTTTGGGAAGTTACTCAAACAAGTTAATAATACAATAATCACTTTAGTGCCAAAAATTGTAAATCCTTCAAGAGTGGTTTGACTTTCACCCATTTGTTACTGCAATGTTATTTATAAGGTCATCTTCAAAATCGTAACTACAAGGATGAAGGAAGTATTGTCTTCTTCATTAGGAAGGAACATGCAACTTTCATGCTAGGTAGAATTATCACAAATAACATTTTCATGGCGTAAGAATTAGTTGTTGGTTATCATAACTCTAGTGGCCCCCTAAAATGTGCAATGGAAGTAGATATACATAAAGCCCATGATAAAATAAATTGGAGTTGTATTCTTAGAGTGTTGAGTGCATAAATTTTCCTGTCACTTCCGCCAACTTGTCGAATAATGCATTTCTACACATTTTTTTTCATTAACATGAATGGAGAACTTGTTGGCTTCTTCCCTAACAAACAAGGAATCAGACAAAGGGACCCCTCTCCCCTATTTTTTGCTATTGGCATGGAAGTCTTTTTTGTAATTATGAGGAAAATGGCTTTGAATTCCCTCTTTTCATATCATCGAAGATGTAGTATTGTTAAGCTAACCCATCTTTATTCTGCAGATGATTTGTTGATTTTCTCCAAGGGTAACCTAGAGATATTACCTTAATCCAAGAATCTTTGCATCTTTTCTTCAATATGTTAGTCTTCAAGCCAACAATGAAAAGAGCTTCATTTCTTCAGTAATGTGAGTCAACAACAAAAGACCTTATAACTCATACTATTCTCTTGCAAGAAGGATCTTTGCTAATTAGGTACTCGGAGTACCACTAATTTCTAATAGGCTAAGAAAATAGATTGTGATGCACCTCGGGATAAGATCCTGACATGAATCAACTCTTGGTCTTTGAAATTTTTTGTCTATGCAGGTAAACAGCTCTTGAAATTGGTTCTATTCTCAATTCAGGTTTTTTAGGCTTTGATTTGCCACTCCCCAAAGCGATTATGAGAAATGTTGAAAAAAAATTGAGAAATTTTCTATGGAGTGATAAGCTAATATCTCTACAAAGGCAAAGGTTCGTTGAGCAGTAGTTTGCAAGCCTAAGGATGCTGGAGGATTGGGTTTTCCAAAGTTAGACATTTAGAGTAAGGCCACTAAAAGAGAACATATTTACCATGTTTGTGGAGGTGTTTTAGAGGATTTAGGTGGACCGGATTCATGTAACTTCCTTAAGGGTCATAGTTTTTAGACAGTTTAGTCTAGTCCTATTTGCTCTTGGAGTTGGAAAAAGATACTAAAACTTCACTCTTTTATTTGAGGTGCCTTTACATGGATTGTTAGAGATGGGACTTCAATCTCTTTATGGTTAGATTTTTGGCTTCCTTCAGGACCACTAGATAATATGTTTAACTCTAGGGAAATTGCATATTGTGGTCTTTAGAGAAGATCAACTTTGTTCTATAATTTAAAATGACACCTAGAGATTGCCTGAAGGACCAATATGGAATTATATCAGTATTCCAGATAATAGTGTTCCAAACTCGTTCCCCCTTGATGAACTAACATGGGTTCACTTTTTTTGGGTAAGTTTGCAACTAAATCGACTTATGATCTTTTCAACCCCCTCCTGCTTGTGTACCATGGACAAGAGTGGTCAAGAATGAAACCACTATTCCACGACATGCCCTCTTTCTTTGGATGGCTTGGATGGAGAAACTACATACTTTTCATAGATTACTTGCAAGGGGATCTTACATCCTCTACCAAATGTTAATTTTGCACCATGGAGAATGAAGACCATACACATTTTTTATTTAGATGTATCTTTTCTCTCAGATATGGTCAATTGTTTGTCAAAACTTAAATTACCTATCTATTTTCCATTCTTGGGAGGGTGTTATCGTTGGGTTAATTGCCACAAACATCTTCCTCAAATGCTATAATTTAGGCCTAGCAATCTTCCTTGGTGACAATAGTATATTGTTAATGGCATGCTTGTAACAAAATTAAATTGGATAACCCTTGCTCCAGTCTAATTTTACTAGCAAATTAAATATGTGCCTTCATTAGATTGTGATTTTAGCTATTCACTCGTTTATTCTTGTTTCCTAGAGTGTTCTGTTTACTCCAACGTAATCACAATAAAGTAATTGCGTTAATCTTTTCCATCTTTTGACGACTATATATTCTTCCTTTATAATGATATTATATTATCTAGAAAAATAAAATAAAGGGAAAGAAGAGTAAAACATTGCATGACAATTTATTTTGATGTGACAAACTTCAATAAGTGAAAATTGGAGAGAGGGTATTGTTTGGTGAAATAACTTTACATGGAGAAAGAATAAATGATAAGCAACTCAATTTATTCAAAAAGAGAGTTCTTTAGTAAAATAATCGTGATAATTAATTTAATAAAGATAGCCTTCTAATAATCAATTGTGGATTTGACTAGACTCGCAATTAAACATCAGGAATCTTCAATCATGTTTGCTGTCATGTGCCTCCATGTCCATCCATTTCGTTTAATATTCAACTCCTCGGAAGTCTAAAAACACGTAGCCTAGCCCTCACTCTAGAAGAGACGAACAAGTCGGTTATGTACAGCGTTTGAACATTCAAAGTCGAAACGCGCACGCAGTCTGTCTCTTCCTATATTTACAGCAAAAAAACATTTGATTCTCCACTTGCTCATAAACACCACCACGTGCTTCTATTTTCCCTATATTATTGCTATAACCAACCCCAAACTAATCCTAAACGACATTATAAACAAATTATAATGGACTCGGCATCATCGGCAACAACCGCAACCACACCTTTGGGACGAGGATTATTCCACTCGTCTTGCAAGCGCAGTCTGAGCAAGAAATCCGCGTCTTTCCGCCTCCATAGTCCCAGCCTGAATTCCCTCCGCCTCCGCCGCATTTTCGACCTTTTCGATAAAGATGGAGATGAGGTCATCACCGTATCAGAGCTTAACCAAGCTCTAGACATCCTGGGCCTGGACGGTGACTTCGCAGAAATCGAGTCGACGATCAAGTCCTACATAAGACCTGGCAACAAAGGTCTCGAATATGATGACTTTGTGGGCCTTCATCGGTCCCTCGACGACATCTTCTCGGGGGATGGTGTTGAGGATGCAGATGACACCCATGAGGAATCTGATTTAGCTGAGGCTTTCAAGGTTTTCGATGAGGATGGAGATGGATACATATCCGCAAAGGAACTGCAAGTTGTCCTTGGAAAGTTGGGATTGCCCCAAGGGAACGAGATCGCTCGAGTCGAACAGATGATTGGATCGGTTGACCAAAACCATGACGGGCTCGTCGACTTTTTCGAGTTTAAGCACATGATGAGTAGTATTGTAGTCAAAACTTAGTGATTCATCCCAACCATGCTATGATTAGAATGTTATTGTCGTCTTTGTTGCTTGTTTTTATTCATTGGTATTGGACATCAAATCCCCTCTTCTTTCATCTGTGTCCATTTATGGTAAACTCTGCTTCTGTCTTGTCCAAATTATATTTGAGAAATTTCTGTGAAGTTAGTTTTAAGTTTATTGACATATTGTAATTGTGGGTTTGGTTATGTAACACAATGAGATCCATTCATATGAGGTATTGGGACAATTCAAATCAAATGAAAACTCTACGGTTAGAAGGTTTTATTTCTTTCCTCCCATCTATATATCAAAAGAATTTAAGCCATTAGTGACATTTACAAATTTTGTAAATACCATTAACTGATGCAGAACTAGCGTACAAATAAAACCAATAAAAAAAATCTTAATCAATAACTTTATAACTTAGCTATTTTTCTTGATCTCTCAAGTGAGAGGAAGAGTTCGAATCCATTTCTCTCGTTATAATGAAAAAAAAAAAAACTATAAAGATCTTAACATTAAAAAAAAAAAGAATAGATGGGGTTTATTATTTTGAAAAAAGATAATAATTTCTAATAGAAAGAATTGATTAGGACGAGAAATCAAAACTAAACTAAACTAAAATTCTTGGTTTAAACAATGTTGAAATTAAAACCAAATCAAACCCAAATTCTAGTTAAATCAACCTTTTAATTTGGTTTCAATTTTGACCAAATAACGAGGAATAAGATATGTTTAAATATGTTTTGATTGTGTGTATAGTGCATTTATATTGCCTAAAATATCTATTTTAATTATGCAAATTGTAGACACTTAATGGTTTACACTTACAATAAAAAGATAGCAATAACCGTTTTCCATTTCTTTATGGGGCACGGGACAACGTTAGCAATGACTTCATTGGATCATCAATTTGGATTTTTTTTTTTAATTCTATCTTTTTTAATTCTTTATTTATTTATTTTTTTTTAGAGAAAGGGCGATGCCAAAATTTTAAAATTGGACTTTGACGATCTAGAGTGTCAGTACAACTAATGGGTTTAGCTTTCAAGGAAGGTTAGGACGGTCAACGGGCTTAAACTAAGACTTAAGGCAGAAAGTTAGGACTTAGGACCTTGGGAGCCTAAAACAAGTTCAAGGAAAATTTTTAAATTGTAACTCTTTATCTCATAAATTATTAAAGAATAATAAATTAGTAAAAATTTTTATTTTGACAATTTTTACTTATCTATACTTAAGTTCTCTATTTAAATAAGAAGATTGATTTATAGCCAATCAAGTGTAGAAGTTAAAAGAGGTTTCTAACGCTTATGATAATTTATATTTTTATCGTATAATATGTGTGATTCCTTTTATTTTAATCATAGCAAGGAAATGTCCATGTCCCTCCAACATACATTCATTTGGAAGAATTGAATTTTTGTGGCACGGGTAATTTGTAGAAAGGAGTAAAAAATGGAAAGAAGAATTAGAAAAACATGTCTTCTTCAATTTACGTAAATTTTGATTTGTTCCTTTATGAAAATGTATCATTTTTACTTTATTATTATTTTGCATTGGCAAAAATTTCTTTTCAAATTATCTGAAAATAAAAAAAATACATAAATTAACATTTTTAATGAAAAATTTAAATATTAAATATTTTAAAAGAAAAAAAAACACCTAAAGAATTTAATAAACTATAATTGGCTAGATATCTGTAAAAGGGTATATACATCCATCATAAAGCACGCAAAAAAAAAATTTCCTCGTTTATTATGTGTTTTAAAAATACACTTTTTTCCATTGTTACATTTTTAAAATGAATCTTATGAAATTGATTATTATTATTATTATTATTGAAGACCCCGAATTCTAAATTCTTTAGTTTTTCAAAAGATCAATGTCTATTGATAAAATTAACCATCCCAAAAAATTTTAACAAAGCACTTCTTCTAACCTTCAGGATGGTGGCAACTCCAACTTGCTGATTAAAATTAATTATTTTTCTTAATCTGCATCGAGCAGCTTGCTTTTGGTAGGAAAGTCCAAATATAAATATAAATTAAAAAATTTATCAAACTTTAGAAAATTGAAAGCTCGACATATATCAACTTGTAAAAATCATAATGGCTATTATACAAAATAGGAGGTTACATAAAACTACCGTATGTATTTATGTGAGTTCCAATTTTTAGATTTGAACTACTAATATTTTATGGAATTACTTGGATTCGTGTTATATTATCATCTAGCGAAACCTTAATTTTTTTTAATTATCGCTAAAAACATTTTTTTTAAACACGGATGAAATTCATTTAAAATGGAAATGATATGTCAATCTAATAAATCAATACAAGAAGACTTATAAACGGAAGATTAGAGGAAGAAAACACAATTACATCAATCGACACATCTACACGAACTGTCCATGTTGTTCAAGGCTCAAGTACTACCCACCAGGTGCCCGGATCATGATTGGGTCAAGGGTTATAACCCATTGACTTGACAGGCTGACAAGGGTCGTCCATTAAAAAAGAAGAAAATCTTACGAAAGAGAAGAGAAAAGGATCAAACCAAAGATGAAGTTTCCAAACCCACAACACACATGTGACACAATATACCTCTTAAATATATATGTATGTATGTATAAGTATATATAGAGAGTGTGTGTGTGAGGGACAGAGTAGGGTAAATTATACTAGAAAATCATAATATTTTGGAATAAGTTTATTTGAGATTTTAATATTTTGAGTAGTTCATTTAAGATCACAATCTTTAAAAAAGAAGGTCAATTAAGATCACTATTGACATCTGTCGCAACGTAGCAGATCTTTTAACTTTTAATTAAAATTTTCTCCTATTGACATATGTCAGTGGTGGCATCAATGGATCTACTTATCCAAACATTATAATCTCCAATGAACAATTTGAAATGTTATGACCTCAAATGAGCTTATCTCCAAATCTTTTGATTTGGTATAATTTATTTGGAAAAAGGTATGGTGTGACTCAAAGCCAAAAAAGAACCAAACAGAGACGAAGTTTTCATGCATAGGGTGGGGTACGTGGAGCACTCGCTCAACTAGAGAGGAGCGGTAATTATGGAAAGTTGAAGAGACATAGTGCTTTTTTCTATGTGTCTTTTAAGAGCAAAAGAGAGATAAAGAGTTTTCGGACGAAGAAGGGACAAAGAGAGACTAAGTAGGAAAGAAAGCAGTTAAGGTGTTTTGGGTGAAGAGAAAGTTGATGTTAATATATCAACATGGGGTGAGGAAGGCATTAGGAAGAGAAGAAGAAAGAGTGAAAGTAAGGGGCTGCAAAAGGTAAGTTTATGTTAAAAAAAAGAAAGAAAGAAAAATTATATCATGCCAGGTCAATGGGTTATTACCCAGCTTGTGATCCAGCGGGGACTCGGAACTACCTTGTCCTAGCATTAGCCAATTCTGATTTTGGGTCACCCATTTCTTAACCCATGAACCGGCTAGTCTGGGCTGGATCGACTTAGCATCGAGGTCTAGATACATTCTTTTAGAAGCAAAACCATCTCACATAGAAGATAATATAATCTCCTAACACACAATTGGTGAGTACAAAAAAATCGTAAAAAAAAGGGATAACATAATCTTACATAAGGGATGAAAATACAAAGACAAGAAAGTATATATATATATTATAATATGTATAAAATAAAACCTTTTATTTAAAAAACCTATCATTAGATTAATATCTTGATGGTCACTATCTTCTCAAATTAATCAAATCTAGAAAGAAGACTTATGATGGTAGATTTCAATGGATTGTGATGATAGAAATGCTAGGAGGTCGATATGAGAATTTGGTTTTAAAAAAATCATGGATTAGAGCATATTGATACCATTAGTTATAGATCTTTGATGTTAAGAATGAAGAAGGAAGAAAATTAGAGAGAAGTATTTAGAGAATGAGATGATTTTGATGTAGGGGGAAATTAGAGAGGAGTATTTAGAGAATGAGAGGATTTGGTGTGGGGGGGGAAGGGGGGTTATGGACATGCTTGAATCCATTAAGAAAGGAATTCTCAAGAGGTTCTTATATGATTAAAAAAACACTTGTGAAATGAAGAACAGGCTCTATTATAGACTTTATTATTTTATTTTACTTTGCTTATCATATGCTTATCATATCAAACCATAGAGACAAACTTATAAGGTCGTGTCCATCAATTAGCCTAAATATCACCTTTATATAATGGTTTAACTAGTCAATTCAATTAGAGAGTAAAACATACACAATCAATTAATAAGTTATCTATAAAATTAAAGCAATCTCCCACTTCCACCACATGTATCATTTAGTATTTATATACTGCAAATCCTCATGAGCTTAAATTTTATTGTCTGTTACAAGTCTTATCTCCAAACAATCTAACAATGTGTTTACTTGTGAAACAAAGTGGTTGCTTATCATGACAAATTACATCAAAAGTCACTAATATCAATATATTAAGTATGGATAAGCCATAAATATGAATCTTAACACGCCTATTTCTAGCATGTCATATTTTATAACTTATAATGTAATCCTTACTTTATGCATAATTACAATAGGATTGTAAGATTTTATTTGAAATAATTCAATAATAATACAAGAGTTAAGTATAAAAATCTAAAGTACAGCTGAGTATCAATGAAAAAAATCCTATTATATTGTTATATGATCAAAAGGAACTATGCTAAATGAGCCACATGCTCATGAATTGTTTCCGATGAAGCAAACTTGTTCTCATCAAACTTTGTGTCAATAAGTTGAATTGACAATCGAGGGCTTTAAATTCTTCTTTAACGATAAGAAACTTTATGTTGATGTATTTAGATTTGACAAACTTCTAATATTCTTGAAATTTAGTTCATTAGTCTTATTATTGCACTTAATTTGTACCATTTTGATTTAATTTTACAATCATACATAACCCAAAGTTGAGTTTTTGCTATCAAGGCATCATATCACATAGTCGAGGTTGAAATATACCATGATTTCTAAAATAATGTAACCTCTTATTTGTGAATATATAATCCTTTAATTTATATAGGTTTCACATGACACGTTTTGTTTCTTTCCAATGATTCATACCAAGCTTACTCAAATATCTACAAAGTATTCTAACAAGTTACATAATTTAGATGTATATATATTTGAGCACACATAAGACTTCCTACTATTTGTAGGTCCTAAAAGCTTAACGGGGAGATAGAGAGAGAGAGAGAGAGAGAGAGGTATTTGGGGTGAATTGCTAGTCTAAACTTTTTTTTCCAAAACCAATGAAAAATTCCATAAAGATGATTTAAAATAAAACTTTATGTTTTTTTTTTTCCTTTTAGATAATGCACTTGATAATCAAATGAAAAATAGCAGAAATAAAAGTGCATAAAAGTAAATGAGACAGTCGATTTATAGAGGTTCTTCTTTTGAGTTAATCCTCTATTCCGGCTTCATTGCTAGGGATCCAGTCTTCTACACCGGTCGTTCTACTAATCTAATAGTAAAGAAGAATTATAATCACCAATAGCTCCTACTTTGTCTTTTTAGCCTATCACTTGGCTATGCACAAACTACAAGACTTTGTAATCTAACTTTTACACTAATCCTTAGTTCAAAAGGTAAAAGAATAACATCGTAGCAAGAGAAAATATGTGCTCTCTAAATATTAAGCTCAAAAGCTAAAAGAATGAATAAAGCTTGTAGTGTCTATTTAAGTGTCTGTATGCTTATTCAAAAGGCTTTTTGTGGCACAAGAGAGTTTTTTACTGTTGTATTCGTTTCTTGTCATCAAGACCAGAAAATAAGATGAATGTATGTCTTCATTCTAATCTGTGCTTCTTCAAAGGTTCAAAATTCTTCCAACAACTTGGATAGTCCTTGCATAAAGTTGATATCCCTAGAAAAGTGGGATATGATTATCTTGATTATGAATTCAAACTTCAAACTGATTCGAGCTTATCTTGTTTAGTTCCGTCACTATCAAATGCTCTTCATACTTAAATCTTTTTGGTTTGATAAAGTTTCTTTTTTGAATATGAAGATCCCACAAAATCCAAGTAAGCTTTAGTTTGAAAATATCCTTCTAGTTTCGGATAAGGTTTCAACATAAATATCTTATCTTCATATGTGGATTATCATCTGGAGATAAAATTGTTTTGTCCTTAATTCTAAAACATATCTTTATTAAACTTAGATCCTCATTAGATTACGAATAAACTTTGATCTTCATAAATCTTTGTAAGACTTTAAATAATTGTAAATTATCAAAGATAAAGAATTCTCCATGAATTATTGTCTTCCTTTTCTAGAACGAATTAAGTGTGTTATCAAAATACACTTAAATAGTGGAGTTAAGGCTTCAAATAATCTTACTTGAATTTTCATAAAATACTTCAACTGGTTGTAAAGAGTTTATCGATACGTCTGATGATTTGTTTGGTTAAACATCTGATGGAGTGTCTACTTAATTATCTGACTAAGTGTCTGTAAAATGAATACTTTTGATATACAAACTTAAAATAGAATCATCAGTTTTCTTTAACCTTTTTGCTATCACTAAAACTTATTTAACTCACACTATTGATGCTTAAGGGTATGCTTCATCGCACTATTCTCAATGTCATTCTTAGAATATTTAAGCAAATTGTACATATTATCCTTAATCATAAAAGTGTTTATAGTGTATAATCCTTCATGTTGAATATTCTAAGTACTTGCATGTTCCCTTTTTACTAATCCTAGTATACTTGGTGAAGGATCATGATAAATTTGTATATTGCACATAAAGGATGCACCACCAAATCCTTTATCTCAAAATGTTTTGAAGAAATCTTACTCTAATTCATAAGCCTTCATCATTACTCATAAGTTATGTATTGTTGGCATATAACACTAGGAGAATGTATGCACTCTCGCTGATCTTGTATAAACACACTAATCAAAAGCTTTTTTTTTTTTTTAAATCAAAAGAAAAATAATTTGATTATCTTATGATCATTGACAGAATGCTTGCTTTATCCTTAATTGGATTTCTTTAATTTCCATATCAAATGATTTAATTTCTAAAACTCAAGTAATGGTATATAACAATGTTTGACCCAACCACTCACCACTAGATTCATATATTTCAATGCATGAGTACTTCTCATTACATCTTGAGCTCATTCCCATCTATTTTCAAGTTGTTAACATTAGAAAACTTGTTACACTATCTACCTGCTCACACTAAACATCATGTTGCTTCACTTCTAAAATTCTTTTCTCACCATTCATTTCCTTAAAGGAACCATAAATCTTAATTGGACTCGTGGAACAAAGTTTGATTAATTTTCCATTCCTTTTAAAGGAACAAGTGTTATGTTAGTCATCATACAATGCATATTGATCAAATAACCATGGTCTACCCACTGTAACATATGAAGCCATCATGGAAAAGACATCATATAAATTTCATCCACATATTTTCCTAGAATTGAAATGGAAATCTTGATCCTCTTGTCTATGGGAACTTACAATTTATTTCGTGCAATACCTCTTTGTAAGGATATCGATTATTCTATAATACTTGATGTAGCTGCATTCACATAGCTTAAAATATCAATAATTACATAACATATAGTTCCATTAACTAGACACTTATAATGAAATATATTTTCACACTATTTGTTTTCGTAAGAGAGAAGAAACATTCAAAACTAACCTATTAACACCAGCTATTGGTAAAATGGGACGCATCACATTTTGGGATGAGACTTCTATCTTCATAATACCTCCTGTGCTATCCTCCCGTTGATCACTTGCTTCGTCCATACCCTTAACATTATCATCAATTGCTGTCATGATCTTACAATTTAGACATTGAGAAGCAATGTGTCCATATTTTAAACATTTAAAACAAGCAACATCTTTACTCCTCTTACCGGTTGACTATAAGCTTAACGAGTCTACAACTTATCAACATAACTTTTAGTAGTGTTAATAGGTTTTCGTCTCTCTTCAAGCTTATTATTATGCTTTACTATCCTATCAATCATATCATCTTGATCTTTTATACCATTAAAAGATTCCATAAATTTAAAAGTATCAAACCTAAGAGTAACCTGTGATTGTTGAAGGCCCTTCTCTTTTGTTGCTCCATTTTCTTAATAATTTCATCGTCTTTTCTAAAGCCTCAAATCTCTATAGCTCTACGACATTAGCAATTTCATAGCACAAGTCTATGATAAATCTAGGAATGCCTTGTTCCATGGTTTTAATTTTGGCTCCACATAGCTAAGATCTTAAACCTTACATGTACTCATGTACACTCATTACACCTTGGCACAAAGAATGCAAGTGTATTAGCAATTCTTGGTTGTATTACTCGAGAATGAATCACCTTTACAACAACTCTTTCATCTTACACCAAGTAGCCGTGTCTCTTTCCCCACTCCTATGTCTACTTACCAAAACGTTTTTCCACCAAATAGCAGCATAACCCTTAAACTCGATTAAATTAACTTTATTTGGTGGTCATCATCACAATCATGATACTTAAACAATTTTTCAATTTGATCTTCTAGTCATAATTTGATCTTCCAAGTCATAGTATCTAGCACTACCAATATAATCAAAAGAAGAAACTTTCAATTTCAATGTCTAAACACCCCCTCAACAACATGTTCTTTCCTTCCTATTGGGCGATAGTCATCATCATCATCATCTTCTCCATCAATAGGCTTACTACGTGTGACATAAAACACTCCACCTCATCACTATGTCATCTAAGACCTTAAATCGCTCATCTCATTGCTACATCAATTGTCGCATCAATTCCATCAAAGCCCTCACAAATGGTTCTCATCTAGCCTTTTCAAGTATTCCATGCCTCAAATAACTACTAGAAGATATGTATATCAACTCTTTACTATCCAAATTCTCAATCATCTCCACCAAGATGAAAATTTGTTCCACAAGAAATCAATTTAACCATTCACCATAAAACAATTCCAAACAAAGCTCTAGAATATTATCCTAACCTCAAGCCTTGATACTAAGATGATACATATAAAATCCACATTTGAGTAAATGCAATTAAAGACAAAAATCCAGGATTTAAGGTTTTTTTATAAACAAAACAAATAAAAAATATGAACAAATTAATTTGATTGATATGTAAAAGATGCCACAATTAAACTAATGTAAATTAAGTTTTGTTTAATATAATTGATAAGTCTATGACACCATGATTACGCAAGATAAAGGATTTTAAAGTTTGTTGACATAGTATGAAAGATTGATAAGACTAAAAAATTTCAAAGAAAAAGATTCTAAGATTCTTATTCAATTAATGAAAAAGTCGTTAACTGTTTTTATGAAAAGAAACAAACTTATTTATGTTGAACTCTGATAATCCCGAGGAATAGATGCAATTAGACAAAACAGGACCTTAAATAATAATGAGATAAAGTCAAACAAATAACCTAAAATAAAAGATATCCATGAAAACACAATCTAAATAACCTATCTAAATAAAGAGGTGTATATAGTGCCCGAGTAAGAATAATTTATCGATCACGGCAAGCATACGGCCTAGGTTCGTGGCTTGTTCCTGGACGCGTTTCTCTTTCACACGTACTTCTCCTCTTTAAAAACGCCATTTGATCCAACGTTTCATTGGATATATGGTTAACTAACGCTAATATAGTTGACTATGCCATCGATGAATCCCGTCATTGGATAAATAGCTGAATGTATTTAGATGATGATCTCTTCTATGAAAAGAATCTACAAACTGTTGTTGCAGCTTTGTATATCAAATTAAAGGAAGGGAATAAGATATTATTGATCCGAAGCAATTCCAATGACTTCTCTACCCATGAAGATGATCGTAAAGCACATAGCTGATCATCTCCTCCGTTAACCAACTACTAAATGGCACGCCGAAATAAATTCTCCGATATGAATAATGACGTAAACTGGACGCATAAATGAAGGACATGTTGAGTCGGATTAAAATTCCAATTAAATTTCTTGGGTATGAACACAGGATCATTCAATTTCACATTTATGGGAACATTCTTTGTTTTTTTTTTTTTTTTTTCATTTCACATCCAAAAGTCAAAAAAGAGACTTTTGAGGTCTAGCCATGTTCAATCAACCATGTATTTAAATTTCCTACGGAAAGACTCTTTCAGTCGTTGCGTTTAACTGTAATGCTTGACCTTCAAGGTTTTCAACCCGTTGTGGTTGTCCAATTCCAACGGCTTCATATGAATCCTTCCTACTAAATTCAATACACGGTTTGAGAAACTCTTGTTACGCTTCTCACAACAGCACATGTGCTTCTTAATCGTAAAATATTATATAATAAGCAGATGATTTTATTTTTATCAGGTAATCTTTCTATTAAATGTTAAAACCATCAATAAAATAATTATATTTTCCTGATTTTGATACCAAATTGTGTAACAGCTCAATACCATCTCCATTTTTCTTTCATGGAAGTAATTCTCTATATTTAGTATTCTCTAAAATTTAATTGCATGACAAATGAATCTCTCTATTCTCTAATATTAAACGGAACTCCTAAACTTGGAGAAAAAGTTAATTGTTATTATATATTTAAATAAAAAGATTTACGTATATATTATTATATTAGTAAAGCAAGTTTGGTTATGATTCTCACGGCTTGTTTATTTCATCTTTTTTCGGGTCGGTTTAGCATTTTATTTTTATTGTTTTCAAATAAATATTTATTAGGAAATAAATACAAATAAAAAATATATATTTTTATTCATAAACAGATCAGATACAAATAAAATATCGATAAAATATAGATAGAGATTAAATATAAGATGAAAATAAGATAATGTATTTTATCTTATGTAAAAGGTATATAAGATAAAATACCCTACATTTTCATAGGTTGATTTAATAGTCACTTTATTTCTTTCCATATATACATGTGCTAGTCTTGTGTATAGATAACACATTAAAAGTTAAAAAAAAAAAAAAGATAAAAACAAAAATAAAAGTCTTTCATCACATTTGTGGATGAAATTGATCATGCTCTATTAATGGAGTTACCAAGCACGTGTTCAGCAAAGTTTTCTTAAACTAGTTAATGTATCAATAGCTAGATAAATTTACAAAAAAAAAAAAAAAAAACGAATGATAGAAAATTGAACCAACAAATTATTAGCTTCATATGTTCATACCTTCTCTCATATATATATATATAATATATATATATCTAAAGTGAATACGATATATATAATATATATACACATTATAAAATGCATGTCTGTTCATGATCTTCTCTCTCGCAAGTTGCAAGATTGATAAGAGAGACTATACATATACGTACGTCAATACTAGATTTGAGAAAACAAAAAATATGTCGCTTTAAAAATTAAGCGCATGCATAATTTACTTTTATATCATTGCTTCCACACACGCAATATATGTGTATATAGACACGATGTGTGTAATATTAGTCCATTGCACACGAGAAAAATATCTGTGCCATGGTGATATATATATATATATATATTACAAATCAAGAACAACCAAAGTAGCCAAACTTCCCCTAAAATACAAATAAATTATGGCAGAGTACTATGTTGATCATAGCTTTGTAAACCGATGCTATTGTGCTGCTTTGAAGGACCAGAAGGTGGAACTGGGGTTCCTTTTGGAAGAAACCCTGAATAATTGTAGTTTTCATGCGGTTCGCCATGCTGCTTACGATGATGATGTTGCCTTACCTTAAACACTTGAATGTCTCTACCACCACTTGCTTCATAAAACATGTACGAAAGAACCAATAATAATAATAACACTACATAAATGGAGCGTTGCCTTGATCTCATCCCCATATTTGATTGTTATATCAAACAAACCAAAGCATGTGGACGATGGCCGGGGAAGAAAAAGATCAGGCAAGCTGAAAGCTAGGAGAAGTTAGTTATGTTTTAATATTAGGAAGCAAAAAATTGGAGAAGAAATAGAAATAGAAATATATATTGGTGACAAGAAAATATATATATATAGAAAATAAGGAGGGTTAGTTGTTGTATTTGGTAAGAGGGAGAAAGAAGGAGAGCTAGAGATTGGTGTAGTGTGTGTATGTGTCTTGAGCATCTTGAAAATGAAGCCAAAGTTAGTAAATGAGAGGGAAAAAGGGAGTGCGGAAACATGGAGAATTAAATGCTGGGTCGTGTTCTTAGATTCAGCTGTTGGGATTGGTTTGAATAATATATTTATCTTGCCACACTGCTGTTGACGATCCAGCATACATATATATCTTAGGTAAAGCCACTTTCCCTTTTTTATTCGTAATAACTAGCATACCATGTCTACATGTATGATTTAGCTCTTTGTTTAAATATTAAAGTTTTGAATTCATATCTATGTTTTCCAATCGAAATTAATTACAATGTATGAGTATATGCAATCAAATACAAGAAAAGATTATGATACAACAAATAGCGTAACAGATAAGATCCATCAATGATTAATCTTAGAAACTAAAACGAAATTGAAAAAAATCTTCACTCAATGAATTCTGAAATAATATTATGTGATGAAAAAACTGTTATGTAACAAGAAGAGGACGATTATATATCGTCTTTAAGAAAAACTCTAAGCGTCCAAAAGACTAAAAAAAGGAAAGAAAATAGAACTAAAACTACGAGACTCACTTTGGGGCTCTAAACAAAGGTTTTTTAGCCTAAAAACTACTTCATTACTAAAAGATTTGTAGATTTCTAAAAGATCTTTGTGTGCAAATATAATAATAAGAAAACATAGCTGTATGCTAAAAGTTATGGCTTCTGAAAGATGGGCTGCATATTTATTTATTCTTAGGCTTTTTGGTTTTATCTAATTTATCCAAGAACCGGCCTGCAATCTGCTATGCATAAGATTCATTGAATATTACAAATAAAATTTTAATATATTTATAGTGTGCATTGAATACAAATGATAAATATTTTAGAAAATACCCATATAAATGATAAAATTTTTACGATCATGTGTCTATACACAATATATATAATATCCAATAAATGTTTTTTTTTAATAACTATATTGCTTATCACAAGAGGAAATTTCAACTACTTGCCACATGCTACAAAATATAGAATTCCCCTCATATATATAATTTTTGAATTATCTATATCCATAAGATCATCTCTCCCAT